>OZ010613.1:55490587-55593087 GCA_963932145.1 Acanthosepion lycidas | reverse complement strand
AAATTTGAAGAAAATAGTCTAGGGAACATTAATGGAAATAAGGAATTATAAAATATGCAACCATTGGAAGAATAGGTAACCAATATGTTTGAAACTATTGTAGCCGGTCCGCCAAAAAGTCGTCCTTGTCGGTTCCCTCGGCCCAAACTAGCAAAGCCTTCAAACACTCATTTCATAGATCATGACGAGCAGCCGATTGCTTAAGTGGGAGAGTTTTACATATGCGTAGGCGCACTCAGCCAACGCTCGCTTCCTCCAACTGCACTGCGAAACGATACGCACGCAATGCGTGGGCGTTTTCTGACATGATGTCGCATAACTTGCTCACAACAATCACAACTGTGACGACTGAATTCCAGGAATTCAATAATTTTGTTCAGCAATATTTTCAATTAATGACAATTACTAATAAGGTACATCAGATTAGCAAGTCCCTAATAACTGGCTTATAGCAATTAGACAGAATTACGAGAGTCTATAGTAAGGAAAGTCCCTGAAGAAAATACCAGAGTTATTAAAGCCTGTAGAGAAAATTAATTTTGAGTAATAGAAAGATAAATTAAATACAATAGAAGAGAAGTTTGGGAATTTCATTCTGAGACCATAATAAACTGGTAAGGCTAAGCTGGGAACATTAGTAGCTGTAGCAGTGATACTATAAACACTATTAGTGCTTAGAAGGTCTAGGAAGATGTGTACCGACAGGTGTGCGTGAAGGAGAGAGAGGGAAACCATTCAGTGTTCTTTACCAAAGCAGGTCAAATTTGGGCGAGATACAATAAACGAATTGAAAATGGAACTGGCCCCTACCGAATAGAAACTAAAGATCTCGGAAGGAAAATTAAAACTCGCCTCGCAAGAAAGACGGAATAGGAAAGATGAACTATGAAAACAAGAAAGATGGAAAGTAATGAACTAAATTATTAAGGGTGGTGCGTTCTCCAAATAAAGATTACAGAATATATATATATGTGTGTGTGTGTGTGAAGAAATATTGACTAATCTGTAATCTACATTTGAATGATAACTCTAACATTTTTAGGCATTTAAAACAACATGCCTGGCCATGTACACAATTCTGGAAAATCGTCGTTGAAAACACAACTATGCTTAAACATGAAAACAATAAACAAAAACTAAAAATTCTTCAAGCTATATACATAAAACAGTAGAAACGTAACTTGAACAAAATAAACTACGAAATCTCCACAAATAATCGTAAATGCCTATAATTGATAACAGAAGCCATTGGTTTATACCAACGGCTTCCCATACTTAATACGTTTTCACTCTCGCGTGGTCATGTATGACGTCACCAGCTGTGATGCGATTTTTGTTTCCGCGTCTCGTATACACGATATTTGTCGTTGCTTTGAAATTTTTCATGCAACAACCAAAGACTATCATTATCGTTTTGTCCGTGTATTGTTTAATATATTGAAATATAATTGTCATCTTTGATAATGGCTTATGTGAGCCGAAAGCTTAGATTGGATTAAAACATGTATCAATATGGTGATTTCCTTTCGTCTTTCAATGATAATGTTATTAAGCTTATCAGACAATATGAAAGGAACTTACTTAAAATAAATAGACAAAACTTGACTATATTATTTAATGAAACATGCATGAAAGAAAAACTGCTGCCCTAATACACGCAATATATATATATATGCGTGTGTGTGTGTGTGTATGCATATATATATATATATATATATATATATATATATATATATATATATATATATATATAAGTGAACATTAAAGTCAACACTTAGAGGCAACAGTTTGTTTCATGCTAGACGCAATCGTCAGGCCGCAATCGTGGCCTGACGATTGCGTCTAGCATGGAACAGACTGTCGTCTCAAAGTGTTGACTTCAATATTCACTTTTATATTACACATGCTATATCTCTGATATTAAGCACTTTATCCCATAAATATAGCACGACTTAAGACTATATATATATATACATATATATATATATATATATATATATATATATATATCCTTGTGCAGGTATGCAGAAAATAGAAAAGAACACGTTGGGTGCATAATCCGGGGTTCATTAGTATTTTTGTTTTTATTTTTAAGAATACAGTGCTCCATACAGAAGTAGAGCTTATATTATAATAATATTTTTTGTTTAAAAATATGATTCCTTCGCTACATAAGAGTTCTCATGTTTCAAAAACGAGAGCCGAAATCATCCAAATAATTAATAGAATTAAGTTGGATTGTGGTGTTTAGTCCCGTTTCATCTTCAAGCGAAATTTTAGGAATAAGCTATCTCTTGCTTTACGTGTATTTTTAGGCACGGTCCGTTACAGAATTTGTTATTGTGGGAGTGGCTAGACTATTTTTCTTCGTTAAGTTGTCAGGGAGCTTGATTTGGGATGCGACCTGTGCGGATACATTTTCAGCCTGTAATTTGATCAGTTCCGCGGTTGAGCCGGGGTCAGTCGACCGGGACGCAGAGATAAAAAAAATAGTTAAATATTCTTCTCTTGCTGATAGACTTTATTTTTATTCATGTCGCAGTGGAAACTGCTGGGGTTATTACCCCTCTTTTGATGGTGTTCCTTCGTATAGATTGGCGGGATGGCGTCTCGATTAAGGGACGAGCCTCGCGAAACGGAGTGGCTCTTGCAGCGTGTCTCACTGGCCATAGTTCGAGGTAATGCTTTCTCCATCATTGCGGCTGGCAGATGATATGAACAAAAAAACATTTTATTTATAGTTACTTCAAACTTTTTTTCAATAAACAAAAGAAAGAAAAAAGAAAAATAGAAAAGGTAAAAGAAGTGAGTGGAATAAGAAAAATTCTTTATACGATTATTTGAATGACATATGAATTTGAATTTTCTTTGAATTTCACATTTTGTTTCAGATAATTGCATAAAACCTGGAACGGTCACAAGAATGAACTCAATTTTATTTCAAGGTGCTACATAATAATTGTAAATAGTCTTGATAATCTTTTTCATCACTAAAGTAAGCACTGGACAAGGACAAGAAGTCGGTGCCTGTCGGGCTGGCGTAACCACGGCGGACCTTGAAAGACCAATCACCCGACAGCCCGATGCAACCAGGTTTACCAAATCTTCCCTGCTCCATTCCCCTTTGTGCCTCTGGTCCAGTGTGTGAGCTTCTCTGTCGCGCAGAGTTTTTTAAAGCATATCACCCCAAGCAAGACGGGAGTGCCACTAACACGCAAGGGGTTACAGACAGTGAGGGCAAGAGTAAAGAGGGTTGTTTGGATATAGAGAAGGACAGGAATCAGGATCAAGGTAACAGAAGATGTCAGTTGGCATTACATTTGAATATTTGAAGATTATAGTTATCAGGGAAGCAAGTAAGAAGAATAGAGCTCTACTGTGCGAGAGAAGACGCTTTTGGAAAAGAAGAAGACAGTGAAAGAGTGGGACCGATGTGCCAACCTAGTAGCATGTTTAAGTCCATGCAGTTGCGGTACAAGTGAAAGAAGCTTATCAGCTGCAGTTTCCATATATATTTATTTAAATAGATTTAAAAAACAACATTATTCCTTGTTTATCAACATGTTTCATTTTTATCAGAGAACGAGATTTTTAAAGCATTTTACTGCAAACAAGGCGGGAGTACCACTAGCACGCAAGGGGTTACAGACAGTCAGAGCAAGAGTAATGATGTGTTTTTGAGAAAAGGACAATGAGAAGGACGGAGATCAGGGTAAAGGCATCAAAAGAAATCAATTGACATTACATTTGAATATTTGAAGATTATAGCTATCAGAGAAGCAAGTAAGAGGAAGGGAGTTCCACCGTCGGGAAGTGCGAGATAAGAAGCAGTTTGTGTAGAAGAAACGGCGACATTTAACCGTTTCGACAGTGAAAGAGTGGGACCTAGAGGCCAACCTAGTAGCACGCTTAAATTCATGCCGTTTGAGTGCCAGAGAAAGTAGCTCGCTAGAGCAGGCACCATTTAAAGACAGAAGGAGGCCACAGCACGTCTATGAGAGAGTGACTGTACACGAGATGCCAGATGTGGACCTATTATATTTTATATATTAAAATCTCCTCTGCTACAAATCAAAATTTTATTAAATTCATTTTCTTCTCTAGCCGCTGTTATGTAAGCGACCGCGCCAATTAAATACATATGTCGGTTGCTGAGAAGCTTTTGGTCTGATTAAAAGTATTGATATTTAATCAAATGGTCAGAAGATTTTTATTTGATTAAATTCTGTCATTTTCCAATAATTAATTTGCATAATTTGCAAAGTAAAACAGACAAACGTTTAAGCTTTTAATGTAGCTTTATTTAATGCACATTTGTGATGTTCAATCATTACTTTTATTATCGTGTACTTTCAAGAGGAGATAACTGTGGTTGCCTTAAGCACATAATTATTGTAATCAGGATATTTATATACGATTATATTCCAGGATTTTACAAGAATTAGTTTTATAATTATTTTAATTTTTCTATTTGAAATTATTGTTTTAATTACTAATTATTTCACCCTATTTATAATTATAGATACTATTATTTCGAATATTTGTTCGAATGAGCGGTTATCTGAAAAACATTGGGGGTACTATGTGATCAGATTTTCCCGAAATATCTCCTTTAATCCAGAAAATGAATTAAATTAGTCCGTTAAAGCAGAAAACACCGAGTCATCTTATAAATAAAGTATCATCTTCAAAATGGCTGACATCGAAATACTGTTGCGCACAACCACATGTTATTGGATACGGTTGCGCATGTTAGCGTTGCTAGGCTTTCGGCCGATTTGAATTCAAACATTTACAATCCATAAGAAGATATTTAAAAAAAAAAATCAAACAAAATATGACTTGCATGAAACTTAAGAAACCACGTTATAACTAGTTTTTTAAATTCCCTATCTTAAATTTTATTTTAAAAAAAAAGATCAAAATTTGAGACTTTCGTGATGACAACGTCATGCTTCCATTCATCTTTTCACGGGGTCTCTGACTCAATATGGAGGACGACATCAAGTGCCCTGAGGAGGTAGTGCTGCTCTGGGTCAAGAGTGTGGCTGGTGAAAGAATCTATGTCTGGAACAACGTATTCTGCACCATGTCCCACAAGCAGGAGAATTCAGTCATGGCTATCAGACAATTTTTAAAACAACATCAATTCTTACATCTGGCCACCTAACTCCCGAGACTCTAACCGCAAATAATTATTACGTGTTGTGTGCAGTATAGTATCACAAAAGATGGTTCAAACCAAAGAAAAAATTAACGATACGAGTGCAAACAATTTAACAAAAATAAAGTAGTAAAGCGTAGTTCTTAATCAAAGAACAAAAAATATAGTTTCTCTTTTTAAAAAAAATCCCAAATATATGCTAGTATATATATATATATATATATATATATATATATATATATATATTTACATACATATATATGTAAGAGAAGACGATTGTTGCTTTTTTCTCAGCTAAACAGCCGAGAAAAAAACAAAACTTGTGGCCTGACGATTGCATCAAGCATGAAACAGCTTGTCACCTCTAAGTGTTAACTTCTATGTTCACTTTTATATTTACAAACGCTCCATCTCTGATATTGAGCACTTTATCCCATAAATATAGCAGAACTTAAGAGAATATTTCTTCATATATATATATATATATATATATATATATATATATATATATCATTATTTTACTGCTTAATATTGACTCCTTGATATTCTTTAACCCTTATATGTTGTTCACTAACTAAATTTATTAACTTTTCTTCTATTTCGACTTTAGCAAGATTTGCAACTGTTTTTTTTTTCTTCCTGTGATCTTTTTTTCCTGGAATATTGTTGTCGATGTTTTGTAATTTTTTTTTAAGGATGGATAAAAATGAAGTCAAAAAATTTGAAAATTCTAGCATTCAAGCGATTAATTTCTTATCTTTAAAACATTTTTACAAGAATAGCAGTCAGCTTTGTCCAATATATAGGGGCAATATATTCCATGAAGCTTCAGTGCTTCTCAAACTTATTCAGACAATGGATCATTTATTTTCTTCAAATGGACCTCTCCTCCTTTTACTTTTAAACACAAGATATCAAAATCAATTTCTAGGATGTCATTCAGTCTTAGTCCATTCAGCTAGTGACTACCTTGATCTTGGTGTTCCTAACGCAAGATATCATAATCAAATTTCATTAAGTCAGTCAGTCTTAGTTTATTCAACTAGTGACTACCTTGATCTTGGTGTTTCTCACACAAGAATCCATAATCAATTTTGATGATGTCATTCAGTCTTACTCCATTCAACTAGTGACTACCTTGATCTTGGTATTTCCCACACAATATATCAGAATCAATTTTGATGATGTCATTCAGTCTTACTCCTTTCAACTAGTGACTCCCTTGATCTTGGTGTTTCTCACACATGGTATCAGAATCAATTTTGATGATGTCATTCAGTCTTACTCCATTCAACTAGTGACTACCTTGATCTTGGTGGTTCTGACACAAGATATCATAATCAATGTTGATGATGTCATTCAGTCTTAATCCATTCAACTAGTGACTACCTTGATCTTGGTGTTTCTCACACATGGTATCAGAATCAATTTTGATGATGTCATTCAGTCTTACTCCATTCAACTAGTGACTCCCTTGATCTTGGTGTTTCTCACACATGGTATCAGAATCAATTTTGATGATGTCATTCAGTCTTACTCCATTCAACTAGTGACTCCCTTGATCTTGGTGTTTCTCACACATGGTATCAGAATCAATTTTGATGATGTCATTCAGTCTTACTCCATTCAACTAGTGACTACCTTGATCTTGGTGTTTCTCACACATGGTATCAGAATCAATTTTGATGATGTCATTCAGTCTTACTCCATTCAACTAGTGACTACCTTGATCTTGGTGTTTCTCACACATGGTATCAGAATCAATTTTGATGATGTCATTCAGTCTTACTCCATTCAACTAGTGACTCCCTTGATCTTGGTGTTTCTCACACATGGTATCAGAATCAATTTTGATGATGTCATTCAGTCTTACTCCATTCAACTAGTGACTCCCTTGATCTTGGTGTTTCTCACACATGGTATCAGAATCAATTTTGATGATGTCATTCAGTCTTACTCCATTCAACTAGTGACTACCTTGATCTTGGTGTTTCTCACACATGGTATCAGAATCAATTTTGATGATGTCATTCAGTCTTACTCCATTCAACTAGTGACTACCTTGATCTTGGTGTTTCTCACACATGGTATCAGAATCAATTTTGATGATGTCATTCAGTCTTACTCCATTCAACTAGTGACTACCTTGATCTTGGTGTTTCTCACACATGGTATCAGAATCAATTTTGATGATGTCATTCAGTCTTACTCCATTCAACTAGTGACTACCTTGATCTTTGTGTTCAAAGTATGACTAATTTAGATACATTTTTGTGACATGGCTGCAAATTTTCTGTGGACCACTAGAAATATTATGTGAACCACATAGCATTTCTAGTTGAGAATCACTTTTATATATGTTCACTTAAAGCTTCTGGTTTTTTAATATGTATCATTCAATATGGGCGTTATTCGAAAACTTTTAATCCTCTGAATTTATGCCGACTCCATCATTCATTGTGAATGTACCTATAATTGTACTACCTACAATACTTGCACAAAATATTATACAACGACTTTCCTTTTGTCTTCTAATTCGTGTTGCTTGACTAGTCCCATAAAACAGCGATTCTCAACCATCCTGGTCATGACGATAAACTACATCCGGCGGCAAGGGCTTTGATCATAATGTTTTGAGGAATGTGAAACCAACACTTATGTTGTTTCCAGATCCACCCAGACCCGGGGTAGTAGCACCTGTCAGGGTCGCAGCTATGGGCAAATATTTACCCCCGCTAAATGGGTCAAAACACTATGAAAGTATAAAAATAGATTTTAATACCAGCAATAGTTTTTTGGAAAGATTTTGACTATTTTCATAAAACAGTGATTCACAATCGTCCTGGGTATAACAGTAAACTACATCCGACAACAAGGCCTTTAATCAGAAGGTTTGGAGGAGTGTGGCACCACCTTTTAGTTAATGGTGTTTCCAGATCCACCCTGACCCGGCGTGGTAACCCTGTTAGGGTCAAAAGGGGTCAATTCACTATGAATAGTTAAAAATAGATTTTAATACCAACAATACTTTTTTGGAAATTTTTTTACCAGCAATACATTTTTGAAATAAATATTACCAGCAATATATTTTTTCGTATATATTACCAGCAATAAAAATCTGACCGGCATTAAATAACCCATTGAGACTGATATGTCTTGAAACAAAACAAATAAAACCAAACCAAACCGAATATCAAACTCAGCTATCAAATCTATCCAATGTAGCTCTCAATTCATCGCTACAAATTAATGCCGTTCAATCAGTTTTTATATAATTCTTCGCCCAACTTACATGTATCACTAGATAATCCTGTCGGTTTTTTTATGGTATTTCTCAATACTTAAGATAAAATCATTCTCTAATATTTGTTTTCCTTGATTTACTGATTTTGTGGACTGCCGCTGTACAATCACAAACAAAGCATTGTACCCAATGACATGAAAAACGTCACTTGAGGACTCCCAGCAGCAGCAACAACTAAAATGGGCAGCAGATGTAGCTCGTAGAGAAAATACTAACATAATGAAGATGTTAATATTCCATGCTACTTCAAATACATGGTTAGGAAGGAAGCCCCGATCAGTACTGGAAAGAACAATAATACTTACTGGACTTGTAAAACTTGTTTTCCTGAAAAATTTCTTTAAGAAAAAGATTTTATATAAATTCCAATCGAAAGCAGCTAAATGTTTCCTTATAGGGAAATGCCTAATGTTACCAGTAATATCAGTGTCAACATTTTGTATTGACTTTATTCTTTTAAAATGATTTTGAATCAGAATTATATCAGTGTTTGTATGATGTATTGATGTAAAAGGACACTTCAGGAACGACACGAACAATAAATATTCGTTCTGTCTATATAAAAAAAATGTAACTGTAAATGCCCCTGATATGCCAACGATGGTTGAGTTAGTTTTAATCAGATATTTGAAGATTATCTTCGATCTGGACGCTATCTTTATTTATCATGTAGCTAGCGATTCCCGCCAAGAGTTGCAGCCTCAACATGCGATATTTTGTTTCCTGAGAGTGACGTCCCGAAACGGGGCGTTGACACTTGGAACAAGCAATTCATTTCCTTTGACAAACATCGTAATTGATGAAAAGTGAATTGTACTTCGTACAATGGCCATAGGATTATATTATTTTTAATCGAGATATTTTAACCGAACGGGCGTTTCTGGATACGTCTGTACCCAAAGATTAGGAGATTTTAGTTTTCTTTATTTCTCTCTTTTTTATATCCTTTCTTTCTTTCTTTCTTTCTTTCTTTCTTTATTTATTTATTTATTTATTTATTTATTTTATTAAACACTATTTTTTTTTTCGTAAAGCTGAGTTATACGTCCAAGTGTTTTTCTATTAAATCGCTCTCCTTTTACAATGAAAACTCTAAAATTGCTTGTTAAAGGAAGTTTTTATTTGTTAAGTGATAAGTGTTGCTGTAAGAACTTTGAAAATATTTCCCTAAACAAGCCAATATATACCCGATATAATGCATTACTTCTTTCTAACGACGTGGAAAATTCTGCGGATAGGATTTTGTCTACCATTTTGACCAAACAATAACCGCACACAGCTAGACGACACATAAGTGGTTTAAAATATGAACGCTCACAGAGAGGGAACTGCGCAAATGAATTAGATGTTATAATTTGAAAATGATTTAACTGCCTGCATCTTGTAGTTACTATAATTTCTTCGACCTTGGCGACCAGGTTATGCCAATATTGAACCACAGCTGTCCGTATTTGGGGAAAATCCTAAGAAAAGTGCATAAGAATATGGCCGAATAGCTCAAAAGTAATGAGAATAAATGACATTCATGTATTCGTAAAACTATCTGACTATTTAAAATCATTCACTATCTGGCTGTTTGTCCGGTTAAAGAGTTGCCTTCTCGTTGTCATTGAATAGGAAACTCACGACTGAACCTTTCTTGGGTAGAATCATCCGCCGGTGATGACAAGGTGTGACCTCCATATTCATAGCCAACGAAAGTACTTGCATTATTTACATTACTCGACCTGTTATCCTCATCTTCATTTCCATATTCACAGCGTTTCAACCGTTGTACGCTACGGTCTTCATCAGATGAATGGAATTTCGAACCAAACCTTTTATTTCGTCCACCGGGGTAGATTGTTCTACTATTACATGTCATGCCTCTTCTGGATGACTCTTCTGGATGTCTCATCTTCGTCATTTGATATTTTAAACTGGATGCGAAATTCCTTTAAGAAGGAGTGAATAATCCTTTCTCTTTATCTTTCCTCAGAGGCCTCTCCAAAGAAAATAGCACATTTTTCATAAATCCCTTTAAATGAACACTACATTTAAAGTATAAAATTTTATGTCTTAAAAGTAAATGCTAATTTCAGGAGACTTTGTTATTATTTTTGCATTTTAAAATTCCATGATTAATTTTTCCCTATTAAAATTTAACATGTCTGAACTGAAGTAAAAAAAAATATTGAGAAACCCTGAGATAGAGATATACAGAGTGTTTCTTGGCAATCCAATACTAAGCATTTTACGTGAGATTGATTTATCGATAATCAAGGGACATATCTTGAGTAAATACACCTTTGTGCAAATTAATTGAAACTACTGCTTTAGTCTCTTTTCTTTCACCGTTCGTTCAATTTTAGACCCACTGGAGTGACAGGGTGTAATCGATTTCTATTTTTTCCTCAGATTAGGTCATTTGCAGTAGTGTGCAATAATATGAATCTATTTTCAGGGTGTATGATGAAATTTGTTTGGCCTTTAAAAATATTGCGTCAGCCGTGATTGCATCAGATTTTTATCACACCCCAACAATATTGTTTCGACTGTCGATTAGTTGTCTTACGGCTATTGTCTGCGAGAGACGTTATTCCAAGGTAACGTACGAAAATTATAACGCTGCACAAACACACTGGCAAGCCTTACGAGTGAGCAAATCAAAGTACTATAAACTGGCCCGGAAACTCTCCTGATTTAAATCCAATCGAGAATCTGTGGTCAATCTGCAACATGTGCACTGGGCCACGTTTCATTAGAAAAATACTAAGAAAGTAAATATTAACGGAATTATTCGTTTTGTTTCAATTAATTTTCACAAGGGTGTATATCAATAAAATCAAAAAAGCTGGGTAGGGGTTCAGACTAATACTCTTCTTCTTCTTTTTCATGGTTCGCCACCCCGCCCTGTCTCTTGTATTTTTCACTAAGTTTTGTCTTTTTGTTATTTCTCCAAGACTCTGTTCACCCATCCATTAACTATGTCTCGCCTTCCTTTCCATTAAGTTTCCCAGAAATTGCAGATGCCTCTTCGTGATGTTAAACATATGTTTCCTCTTTGCTTCCATTCTCACTTGTTCGCCCCATGGTATCCTTTGCATCCTTCTGTAGAACCATACCTCCGTTGCCTCGAGTCTATTATTTATTTTTGAGGAGATTGTCCAGCATTGGCTGCCATACAGGAGAACAGCTATCACGTAACAGTTCAATACTCTTTTCTTTGTTTCCAACGAAACCCTGTTGTCTTGCAATACTCTGCCTAGCTTTTGGAATGCCTCTTTGGCCATCCCAATACGTCTTCAGATCTCAGTGTCGCATATTCCGTCCTCTGTTAGACCACTTCCCAGATATTTAACTTTCGGTACCTGCTTGATTTTAGTTTTCCCGACCTTTAAATTGGATTTTAGGTTCACGTTTTTGCTGACAACCATGCATTCTGTCTTCTTGCAGTTTATACTTAGCCCCTTCTTCTCGCTCTCCTTCGCTACCTTTTGTAGGCTCGTAGTTTTTTTTCCGTGTCTGCACTGTGTCATCTGCTTATCTAATGTTAAGATCGTGGCCGCCAAGATTTTCAGCTCTCTCAGAATTGCTTCGCTGTGTGGTTTGAATAACTCTAGTGAGAAGGCAATTCTTTACCTTACATCCCTTTCTATTTTTGTATTTCTTCTAAATTCATTTTTTATCCGTATGCAGGCGGTTTGCTGCCAGTAGAGATTTTTGATTATTCCAATATCTTTCTCAAATATGTCAAGGTTACTGAGCATCTCTAACAGACATACATTTTCGAACGCCCCTGCAAAGTCTGTAAAACACATGTACACGTCATTCTGCATTTGTATGGCTCTTTTTTTGATAACATTCTGCGCATACATATCGTGTTACCTATTCCAGTGTCTTTAATGGACCCTCAATATTCTTCTCCTATATATAGTCTGATCATGCTGCGCTCTATTCATCAGAATTCGGATGATTAGTCTTCTTATGTGGCTCATTAGGCTGATTGTTCGGTGGAGCTCGCATTCGTTTGCGCCTGGTTTCTTAGGCAGTGCTATGAAAATGGATTTACTTACTTCTTCCGGTATATCATGACTGTTGTAGATTTCATTTAATATTTATGAAATCTTGTCTATGCCGAAATCTTCTAAGGCTGCCAGCATCTCTTTTTACAATTCCGTCTGGCCCTGTCGCTTTGTTTCTGTTCAATTTGACCAGTGCAGCTTCCACTTCGGTTTTTAGTATTTCCGGCCCGTCGGTATTTCTGTATATTGCCGATTGTTTTCTTTCCTTGTGGAAGAGTTCTCCAATTTATTTTTTCCAGTGCGGAAGAATGTTTTTCTTTCTCTAATATGAGTGTTCTCTACTTGGAATTTATCCTATCAGTTCCCTTATTTCTCATGCATATTTCCTTTATCTGTGATACTCATTTTCTCTATTTCTGCATACTTTTCGTTGAGCCATTCTTCTTTAAGCTGCATGTATTTGTTCCGTATGTCATTGTGTAGTTTTCTGTATTCCGTTCCGTGTCTTGGCATTGTTGTCTGTCTCCTTTGCCTAATGTTGGGATGATGTTGTTTGCTGATGTCACTAAAGCTTATCTTAATTTATCTCATTTCGAGTCTCCGTTTCCATTTTATCCCGCGTATCTACTTATTAAACTGTCCACCTTGAGGGCAGCGTTAGGCTTCTTCAGTTGCCGTAGTTTCACTCTTAGTTTATATATAACTGTCGGCACTTGAATAGATTTTGCAGTGAACAACTGCATTCCTGAATCTCTTGTTCATAGTCATGTAGTCAATTTGGTTTTTATTAGGTTGGTGCAAAAATAATATCGTTTTTTGACGTATCTTTTAACGTCAAAAACGATATTATTTTTGCACCAACCTAATAGTTTCCCCTCCATAATCGTCTTGGATGTTCTTGGAACCAAGTGTTGGCTTTTACCTTGTCATTAGCCTGCACCATTGGACATATTTTTCTTTCCCTCTTCTTGTCTAATTTGTCATTCACATCCCCCATAATATATATCTATTGTGATTTGCACTAAGCCTTGACATTGTCTAGCATGAACTAGAAAGATTCGATTTCTTCTTCCGTACTTTGTGCTGTCGGTGCACACACTAATATAATAGATAATTTGAAAGGCTTACTTTTCAGTTTAACTAAAAATAATTGATAGTATCCCGGAACACATTTATTGATGCTTTAATTTAGTATTAATCCAACCACCTTTTCATTTTTCTCCCCGCCTGCGTGTATAAGCCTGTGGTTGGCACGGACGAAATTTCCGTTGTTTGGCCACCTACGGATAAAATAATCAAATTAACCTATATATTTTCCGCGATACATTTACTCCAGTCCCAATTTAGACAAGAAAATAAATATTTTTTTGATTAAAGCATATAGTTTTTCATTAAAACCTTCAATATTTTTCCAGGCTAAACTTGCCAGGTAATTATATTTTGGACCTAATATTGTAATTTAATCTTCTTCCCCGAAAATAAGAATCAGAAATTTAGATTTTACATCTAATTATCATATCTTGATTCCCTTTGTGATCAGAATCTACGAGTTGGGTTTGTTATAACTTCGAGGCTGTCTGGCAAATCTTCAAAGAAAGAATTTAAATAAGCAACAAACCAGAAGCAGAAATCAAATACATTTAATATATTTCTACTTCTTACGCTATTTACATTGTTCGAATTGTCGTCATTTTTTATGTAATTTTCATGACGTTTCAGCCGTTGTACATTCCGGCCGTCTTCAGGTGATTGAAATTTCGAACCGAACCTTTTATTCGTCCACCGGAGGTAGATTGTTCTAGTTCCACGTGCCGTGTCACTTCTGGAAATCTCAGTTTCATTTCTTTCCTTTAGTAATTGTTATATAGGAATAGTGTTGCTGCCGACAGTATAGTTTGTATATAGATCGCCAGAGAGCAAACACAGGCGATCCCATTATTGAATTAAGTAGATCGCGTGACCATAAAGGAAACGTATATATGGAAATTAGCGTTGCGTCTAAATGATCACAATTTCTAGTCTATCCTCCATTACCATACGGATCACTCTTTCTATACTATTCCTTATTATTATACGGATCTCTATTCTCTTCTTAACACTATTCTATCTACTGATCACTATATCGATCACTATTCGGAGGTTACTATTTGAGCGAGTATTATCGAGTAAGTACTATTAGTCCTATTCGAAGGCGTCTGACACCAGCATTGTTCAATGGCGTTACTATAGTTGTATCTGCCATTACAAAGTCTCTATTACACCGAGCATTACGGAAGTGACAACGAGTGTTTGTTGACATTACAAAAGAATGTACGAAAGAAAGAGAGAAAGAAAAAAAAATTAATTAAAAAAGACTACGAAATGAAAGAAAGAAAAAAACGAAAGAAAGAAAAAAACGAAAGAAAGTAAGTAAGAAAGAAAAAACGAAAGAAACAAAGAACAATTTTATAGAAAAGACTACAAAATGAAAGGAAGAACGAAAGATAGAAACAACGAAAAAACCGAGAGAAAGATGGAAAGAATTATTTAATAAATAAAGACTACAAAATGAAAGAAAGAGAGAACAAAAGAAGAAACAACAAAAGAAAGAACGAAAGAAAAAAAGAAAAAAGAAAGAAAGAAAGAAAAATTTTATAGTAAAGACTGCAAAATAGAAGGAAGAGAGAACGAAAGAAGAAAAAACAAAAGAAATAAAAAAGAAAGAAATAAAGAAAGAAAGGAACATTTTATAGAAAAAGACTACAAAATGAAAGAAACAGAAAACGAAAGAGGAAAAAAAAGAAAGAAAAAAGAAAGAAAGAACAATTTTATAGAAAAAAAATGTAAATGAAAGAGTATAATATAGGAATAAAGTGTCTCTACCGACACTTGAGTTTGAACCTAGATCGCCAATGAGCAGACACGGGCGATCCCATTATTGAAGAAAGTAGACCACATAACCAGAGAGGAAACGCATATATGTAGGAAGTAGCTGACGACTAACAATCTCCAATTCTAGTCTATCCTCTATTACTATATGGACCGCTATTCTCTACTCTATTCACTATACTATTTCTCTTTTCGGATCACTATACGGATTACTATTCGAGCGAATATTATCGATCAAGTAATATTAGTGTTATTAGTACTATTAGTGTTATTCGAAGGCGTATGACATCGGTAGTGTTCAACGGCGTTACTATAGTTGTAACTGCGATTACAAAGTCTCTACTACAACCAGCATTACGAATGTGACAACGAGTATTCGTTGACATTACAAAAGTAGCAATGACTCTTCATTGACATCAGGAAAATAATTGAACTCTCCTTCTTCTGTTCAATTCTGCTGTTGTTAGGTAATGAACTCACATTCTTTGTGTCAAGTCACTGGATTACTTCAACCAATGCTTTTATTGAAGACATCTGTGAATCTATTTTCCACCAGAACTCATATTAAATTTTTTATTACTGTTGTATTTTTCTCCAGCACTCTGTTTTAAAGGTTTTCATATTGCATTCGTGTCTTTGTTCAAGAATATAAGCTGATTCCTTCAATTTTCGTATCTTCCAGTGAAGTTTTTTGCCTGTTATTTCAACCTCATCACACAGAGGATGCTGGGGATCTCCCTTTTCTTCCATATATGATCAGCCATGCCTGATTTTTCTATTTCCCCCCGTGTTACTGCTTTGAGGTGTTCTTGCAGTCTATCTTAAGGGGGCGACCAGTTTCTTCTGAAAGCTTCATGGGACGGCTTACACACAGTTCTTTTGTAATAATTTAAACAAAATAATTTCCATCCCTGAAGATGACTGATTGTACAGTCGAAATTACTGGCGTATTTAAGAAAGACCTTATACAGCTTATAAATTTAACAAAAATAAGTATCATAACATTTATCGAGTGATTGGTAGGTTAAAGTATCTTTAAAATTTTGTTAGCGAAGTGGTTTCGCCATTTTATATCATTAACTTTACTAATTTACTTTTTGTATGAATAATTCATTGTAATATATATTTCTCAAGTGCATTAGCATAAGTGAATGCAGTGGATTCGACTGAAATTCGAACTCCGCTCGCCTATTCCTCAATCGAAGCCATTACCTATTATTCCACTGTGCCCCTTTAGTCCATATTTTGTCAGGGTGCAGGCATTTCAGTAAATATTTTTAGGTACCGCTGAACACAGGATGAGTGTAATAAAATAATTAATTTCCTCCACATCTTTCCTCTCTTACATTTTTTCCTCTTCTATTTTACCTCTCCCCATCCTGAGATATTGAATCAGATATATGTATATGTGTGTGTGTGTATGTATATGTATGTGTGTATATATGTGTGAATATGTGGATATATGTGTATGTGTACATGGATATGTATGTGTGTATGTAGGTACACGGCGATGTGTATGTATATACGTGTATAAGTTATTGTGTATATGTGGTTTTGCATGCGTTTTGAACATAAAAATATAGGTCCTCGCCAGATTAGATAATCGTCATATTTATTGTTTATAATATTTGATTTGTAACCTGCAGTCGATATTATTTTTGTCAAATTTTCTCAATTACACAGCGTCCCTTGCAATTTTAATTTCACCCGCCCCATCTTTCTTCCCCACCACTTTTTTCCTTACCTCTCCCTCCTTCTTTAAGATTTGATCGGCCATGGTGTGTGTATGTCACTTCGATGTGTATCCTTATACTGTTTTAGACATCCGACAACAGTCTTTTTCCCTCTTCCACTCACACCTAATTTTAAATAAAACTCTCTCTGTTAAACCCCTCTCTTATAAACTAACATTCGTCCCACACTCTCATAATTACACTCTCTCTAAATTCTATTTTTATTTCCGGGGTAGGTTTTTTTCTGTTTTCTTTTTGAATTTGTAGGTCTGATGAATTGGATCGTATTTACGATTCCAATGGAAGAAATTATGACCATGGAATATTAGTGTTTAAGCCTTTTTATTATTATATATATATATATATATATATATATATATATATATATATATATATGTAAAATTAGGAGATCCGTCGATTCCGCTACCTTGGTTTCAGCCTTTCGGTATCTTCAGGCGATTTCGGTCAATTGATTTCTTAGTGCTATATTTAATTTAATGAACGCTATATTATTTAAAAATGAATAAATAAGCGAACGGCGTGAAGTGTGGTAGAAGGGGCGGGAAAAGGAGGAAAAAAAGCAAGTGTATCTGTTGGTGGGGGGTAAATGAAATGTATTAGTTTGGTGCAAAAATAATGACGTAATAATGTCGTTTTTTTACTTATTTTTAACGTCAAAAAAACAACATTATTACGTCATTATTTTTGCACCAACCTAATATATATATACTTTCTTTTCATCCCGGATTATATGAACTCTTTTCTTCTGGAAATGTTATTATAGCCAACTTTTCTTGTTGGCAAAAATTGTACATATTATTATGATTGTTTTATGTTTCAGCTTTTAAAAAAAATTCCAGTTTACAGTCGGATCTTTTTTTTAATTTTTTCCCCTTCAATTTCCACACACGGCTGACTAGTCTAGTAGAATTCCTAAGACTTTCTAGCTTAAAAGATTGATGATTGTGATTATACCACCTCTTCTTAAAGTTACCTTCAGCAAACCCTATGTATATCTTTTCTGGCTATTTGTATCTATTACTCCTGCTCTGTAAATTACTGCTTCAGTTTTGCAAATTCCGCCTAATGGACATCGATTTTATTTCTGTATTTCCACTCATCACTATTAACGATGTTTTGCTGTAGGTTAGTTCTTAAATTTCTGTCGTTTTATCTTTTTATTATGGTTTCTAAATTACTGATACAGCTGTAACTTAATTTAACTGTGTCTTCATTAAATATTTTATGTAATTCAGTTACCAGTGAACATAGCTTGTCAGAACAGTTGCCATGAAAATATTGTAGAAAAGACAGAAGGAAGCCACATCACCTCTGTGAGAAAGTGACTGTAAATGAGATGCCAGATCAAGACCTATCAAATTGCATATCCGTCTATGGATTTTGTCTAGGACCTCGAGATGAACAGTGGGGGCATCAGACCATATAGGGCAGCAGTATTCAATGCATGAGAAAGGACGAATGGTAGATTTATCGCATTTTTTTCTTCTTTTCAGATTCACTTTATAATCAAAAAATAGAGAAGAGAGAATATGGTAAGGATTTACGGTCAGGGAAACTTGACAATGTCTTTTTCTCAATGATATCCTATGAATTATGTGCGTTATGACCTCAACGCTTAGATTGTATCGTTTTCAATGAATGATCATAATCCACGCAAAAACATCTTCGACAAAAGGAATGTGCTAGGAATTGCCAACAGACCTTGATTGATAATAAGATTAGAAATATATAATATCTACTATTCTTTTGGTAAATCAAACATTAATTGTTGAACGTTGATTTTCTATACAAATCCTTTGAATTTTATATATAATAGATTCACTCTGTCACAATTACTTTCTTCATGGTTTGGTTTGTTTTATGGCATATCAACCACAATGGGTTATTTAATGCCAACAAAATGTTTACTGTTAGTAATTTTTTTTTTTTTTCAAAAAATTAATTGCTGCTAATATTTTTCCTCCAAAATGTATTGCTGGTATTAAAACCTATTTTTACACTTTCATAGTATTTTTACCTCAATTTGGGGGTTAACTATTTGCCCATATTTGCCCTAACAGTTACTACCACCCCATGTCTAGGTGGACCTGGGAACACAAGCAATTAAGAGGTGGTTCCATGCTCCTCAAAACCTCCCGATCAGAGGCTTTCCTGTCAGATGTAGTTTATCGTCAGACCTAGGACTGAAACTGAGAAGGCAAAACTAAGTTAACTCATGCTTTGGTCCCAGAGAACGGAATATCTCAATTTAACCTAGCCTTATGGCTTCCAGCAAATGAAACATTTACTTTAAAAATAAATTATATTGAAGACTTTAGCTATATCATGATGTAATATGTTATATAGGGCAGTAGTTTTAGTGCGATTTTAAATAAATAAAGCAAATTTAAAACATTTTGTAATATTATATAGATTTTTATCTATTGTTTTTAATTCATTATGAATGGGATGTAGAGTGTCGTCTTACCTGGGACGCGGACGGGTTTGTGGCACACTAAATGCTGCTACCTCTCCGGCTCAGGGTGAACTCGGTAACATCAGCAATTAAAAGGTGGTTCCACGCTCTTCAAAACCTCCTGATCAGAGGGCTTGTTGGATGTAGTTTAACGTCAGGATGCGGATGTAGGTTATCTTCTAACCCAGGATGCGAGTGTAGTTTATCGTCTTACCCAGGACGTCGGATTTAGTTTATCGTCTTACCTAGGAGACCTGACGTAGTTTATTGTCTTACCCAGGAAGAAGAATGTACTTTGTCATCTAACCTACCACACGGACGAGTTTGTGGTTTACTATTTGCCCATAGCTGGGACCCTAACATGTGCTACCACCTCGTGTCAGGGTGAACCCGGGGGCATCAGCAATTAAGAGGTGGTTCCAGGCTCCTCAAAAATTCCCGATCAGAGGTCTTGCTGTCGGATACCCAGGACAGTTTTCTTCGTTATTTTAACATATTTCCCTATATACTATATGTGGCATCCTTCGGTCTCTCGAGACCTTAGACCTGAGCCTAAAGAGTTATGCCTCAGCTGCTGATGGTAGAGTAGAATTTGTTATGGCTGTACAGGTTCACACAAGAGTGACAGTCTCGATTGCAATGAATGCACGTGAAAACGTTCTCCCTCAATGTCGCCGTGTTTATTTTCTTTCAACCGACCATGCTTCTCCCCCGGCGACAAACCTCCGTTTCTCATCTGCTCATTCCAACCTACGGTGTAAATCGCGTCTCCAGCGTGAGCGATCCGTGTCAATGTCTTCCAGACCTCTCGCTGCCCGTTTCTATCGCCCACGTGTTTCTTTTCCTGACGTCCTTGAAGCGAAGATGAGGTAACACTCATGCCCTCTTGTCGATGATTAGTTCCCCATATGGAAGGAATGTTTGGTGCAATGTTAGCAGACCACGATTCAGGATAATTTTATTCCTTAGCCCCACGCAGCAATCAAGCGTTAACTTATAACTGTTTAACTGTTGGTCCCTGGTTTTTACGGTCTGGTATGAGGTCTCCAGGGTACAGTCCTGGGCAAAGATTGATGAGAGTTTGGCGGTTACCCATAATGCATGTCTTCCCACTCCATGCTAACGATGTTGCCCAAAGGAAAGCTATAATGCAATACATTTAATTGGATAATATAGACCCATTGTGTCTACTTATTTTTATACTGATCCTTTTCAATTCTCTTCTCAGTTTCTTGATGCTATGATAAAATTCATCAAGGAAGGCGTCGTAGTAATAAAAGTAATTACTGAGCGCGTTCATGCGTGTTTTTAAAAAATCACCATCATAACAGACAGGTGAAATGTCTGGAACTCATAATGAGGAAAGAAGACCTAGAGAATTAATGCGCGTAGGTCATACTGAAGACTACAAAAATATCCCAAAAATAACCCCCAAAAATAACCCGCAAACACAATCTCCCAAAGACCCTACAAACTTAACCCACAATGATAAATCACGCATTGACCATCAGGATAGGATCAAAGTGTAGTTCCTGTTACATCTTGAAACGATTTTTCAGGAAAAATTCTTTTCTCAAGTCCACTGTTACTCCTTTTTAAATATACTGATCTGGTATTTCCTTCCTAACCTTTTGTTTTAACTGGTGTGGAATATCAACATTTCGCCGGTGTTATTTTTTTTCTATTCGAATTATTGTTGTTATTCGTTTTAGCTGTCGCTGTTGTTGAAAGAACTCAAGTAATGTCGTTGTTGTTGTTACTACAGTTCATTGTGATTCTAATACGCCAGTCTTCGAGGTCCGAAGACGTGTTCTCCTGACTAATGTATATCTGATTTACTCATTTTGAAACCATTTAACCAGTGACTGTATAGAGACAACAGTTTATATATTTCTGAACAAGTTTTGACCCCATAAATGACATCTATATGAAAATTTCAATTTGATGAGGCAATCTAAGAGCAAGTTTTGCGTTGTAGTTTTTTTTGTTTTTTTTAATTAACATTTTTGTTTTGTAGCAAGTTGTTGTATTGGGGGAAACTATCTCTAAATGTGTAAAGAATGATGGATATACCGAGGTATTTGTAATGTCTAGTATTTATTAATGAGTATCTTGAGTATTATGATGGATTCAGGGTAGGCGCCATTATTGCTTTCATTCCACTTCAAGATTATAGTTTCAGCTTTGAATAATAATAATAATAATATAAATAATGATAATAATATGAGATGAGGGAAGTGAGGTTGAGAAAAATAAATTTTAGCATTTTCATTTACTGACAGACAGAATTTTAATCCTTAAAAGAAAACGAAAAGAAATTGAATGGAGAATAACAATAACAATCGTGTCTTCGACTGTGAAGGACATGTTCGATATCTAATTTCCATTTTAATTTCAATCGTCTATTGGCTATTGATCGCTTGCACGCGTTTCCCTCTTTAGTTTTCGAATGGAAAGAAGCATCTTTACCACCAGCCAAATAGAGCGTGTTATGAAAAACAGCCAACGCATTAACTGTGGTCGGCCGTTGTTATTAAGATTTAAGCTTTGGTGAAATCCCCTAAAACTCCTTGCATCACTCTCCCCTGGGTGGGGTGTTGGGGTAGCGGTGCCGAGTCGGGTGGTAGGGGCGGTGAATCTGAAGCGATGGTGATTGGTAAGTGCGTTCACCGAGAATTGAAATAATCGATATTCCTTATAAACTACTCATAGCTTTGAATGCTTTATAGATTTTAGTGACTCTTTAGAGGATTTTTTTTTCAAATTTATTTAATCTCAAATCATATTCACTTCATGAGCAGATTTGTTAGGTTTCTTAGTCATTTTCGTTTCATGTATTCATATTTCTCTTTTTCTCAATTCTTCTTCTTCTTCTTCTTTTAAATCTTCTTATTCTTCTTCTTCATCATCTCCTTCTCCTCCTCCTCTTCCTCCTCCACTTTTTCTTCATTTTCTACTTTTCTTCTTCTTCTTCTCCTCCTCCTCCTCCTCGTTCTTCTTCTTCTTCTTCTTTACTTTCTTCTTCTTTTTTTCTTCTTCTCCTCCTACTCCTACTCCTCGTCCTTCTTCTTCTCCTCCTCCTTTTTCTTCTTCTTCGTCTTTTTCTTCTTCTTCTTTTCTTCTTCTTCTCCTCCTCCTTGTCCTTTTTCTTCACTTTTTTCTTCTCCTCCTTCTCTTCTCTTCACTTTCTTCTTCTTTTCTTCTTCTCCTCCTCATCCTCCTCCTCCTCCTTCTTCTTCTTCTTCTTCTTCTTCTTCTCCTCCTCCTCCTCCTCGTTCTTCTTCTTCTTCTTCTTCTTTACTTTCTTCTTCTTTTTTTCTTCTTCTCCTCCTACTCCTACTCCTCTTCCTTCTTCTCCTCCTCCTCCTTTTTCTTCTTCTTCGTCTTTTTCTTCTTTTCTTCTTCTTCTCCTCCTCCTTGTCCTTTTTCTTCACTTTTTTCTTCTCCTCCTTCTCTTCTCTTCACTTTCTTCTTCTTTACTTCTTCTCCTCCTCCTCCTCCTCCTCCTCCTTCTCCTTCTTCTTCTTCTTCTTCTCCTCCTTTTTCTTCACTTTCTTCTTCTTCTTCTTCTCTCATTCCTTCGTTTTATCGTACATAGTTTCTTTACAAAAATGTTCTCTCCTTCCCTCTTTCCTTCCTTCCATCCTTTTTTCCTTCCTTCTTTTTACTTTCATCTTTTTTCACTTTGTCATTTCATTCTACTTAAAAGTCTTCATTCCCTAATTTATTCTTTCCTTTCATCTTCATCCTTTTTATCTTCGTCATTTCGTTCTAATTTAACACACTCATTTTCTTTCCTTCTCATCTTCTTTTTCTTCCGCATCTTCTTCTTGTCTTGATCTTCTGCTGCTTCTTCTGCTGCTACTTATTCTTCTTCACCTCTTCTGATCTTCTGCTTCTTATTATTATTCTGCTTTTTTCTTCATCTTCTTCATCTTTTTCTTCTGCTTCTTCCTCTTCTTCTTCTTCGTGCTGGCCTTGTTCAAACTTTTTATCACACTAGATAAAGCGCCCTCTCCCTGAAACTGTAACTAAGGTCTGCTCAGCATAGTTGCAGTATAAACCACATGGCTCTTGAACCAACTCAAATGTGCCTGAGCGAGCGTCTGTAATAGGGATTGGCTAACCGCCCTGTTAGACGGGTGTCCTCGAATACGAGTGGCCAGCTATTATTATATCTATCTATCTATCTAATCATGATATATCTAAATAATTATTTACCCGCTGCCCCACGCAGCAAGATATGACACAAGGCCGAGTTTAAAGTGGAGTATCCGAGCCTGTAGGCTCGGGCAAAAATTCCCTAGAAACCACGTAAAAACGGAGTCAGTTTCCCGAAGGGCAGAGTCTCGCTTGGGGGATACCCTCTGACATAAGCCAAGGTAAGTATATATCTATATATCTGACAATCACAGTCTTTTCATTATGTATCTATTTTTCTATATCTACATCTATTACAAGTATTTTTTCCTTGTTAGCGTATTACTTTCTGTTTATTGGTGTAGATATGTAAAAGAATTATCCACATTGCCGGTCCGTTGTTGCTAAAGTTGTCAGCTTCCGTATGGTCTCAGTAAGTATCAATTGAATTTCCTCTCAAGTCTTTCTTTCTTTATAACGAAACCAGTTGAAATCTAGGAAACCTTAGCTAAGCACACACGCGAATTATGAAAAGTTCTTCATTCGAAACTGAGATACAGAATCTAAACAGGCAACAAGACAAACATTAAAATGTATCACCTGCATGACTTATCTGTCTTCTTTAATAAAACTTGTCTATAACCTACCACTACGTGTATCTATCAGTGCATCTATTAGTCTATCTAACCCAGAAAATCTTAATACAATTCATCCACAATTCACCCGCAATCCAAACACAATTCACAAGATGCAGACATTCAGAATGAATTTAGATTTAATTTCTTTCGTTTTTTGGGTTTTTTTTTTTTTTTACTTTGAGTGAAGCCAGTACAAAAATGGTAGGTTTAACAAGAATGGACACGAACTGTAAACATTTCTTTTAAGAATTCAACCCCAAGAAACCGAAAGTATACCGTCAACAAAAGACATCGAAGAAATACAAGTAACGTAGAATCTAGTTAGTACCTAAATGGGTGACAGTTTAGGGATAACGGGTGCCGTAAGCTTAGACGTGCATATGGCGCAATGGATACCGGTCCGGCATTGGAAAGCGAGGCGTCGTGTTTCAATTCCAGTCAGGTTCGTTATATTTCCTTAGGCGCCAATACCCTTTGGAATGATATGAATCCATCTCTTTCCCCCAGATATGGATTAATCAGTAGTACTTTTATTATTATTGCCTCAAAACGTTTCTTAAAAATTTAAAATATTTAAAGGAACTCAAATTAAATTTTGAAATCTTTCTACACAGATACATTCAACATATAAATGATAAGCCAGATATTTGTGGGCTAACTTCTGGGTTTAATAATAAGGGAAAAACACACGTTTTCAAGCAAAAACCCTGGATTTTGACTACTTTTAGTTGTTTTCGTAACCTTGCAAACACCAAATTTTAGTTAATATAATTTTGTATAAGCTACTTAAACTAGGTGAAAACACTTCTTTTCACGCAAAAACACCTCGATTATGACTACTTTTAGTTGTTTTCGTAACTTTGCCAACACCAAATTTTAGTTAATACTAGACATCCCTTTTGGTTACTGACAGTTCAGGTTATAAAATATTGAAGTTGATTTCCATATTCCAAAGAAATAAAACTTTATTATATTATGATTCAATTAAATATTTCAATTTGTTCGTGTCATCATTTGGGTCTGGTTTACAAGTTCCTTTTTAACGTTTTACTGATTGTTTACAACATTTTATAGGAATAGAATTTCCTTGAACTTTAAATAAGATTTACTTAGAAATATATTTTTAATATGCCAAAAAATATTTTAAAATCATATTCACTAGAATATATATTTTTAATTATGCTAAAAATTCTTTTTACTTATTTCAAATTTTGTTTGTTTAAAGAATGCTTAAATATAAATGATTACTCTACAAAAATCTGGACGAATCAGCAATGTGGGATCTCTTTCTTTCTGTTTAAACTAAAGAATATTGTAATTAAATACTTGTCTGTTTGAAGAAAATGAAATTAAAAGAAATAATGTATAAACAACTCGTATTTTTATACTTATTCACTTAAATTAGACTAACTTAAATCATTATGCGTTTAAAGATTCCTGATAGAGTGTGTAAGATCTGTTCAAAGTATCTGTGGATATAAGCCCTTTCGCTTAATGTGTTAGTCATTATAAATGATGTTTTTAGTATTTCTTCGTCAGAATAAGTTCATTGTTTTATAGCAACAGGGAAGTTTTAATTTCCGAACACAGCCAGCATGTTGTGGCCGTGTTCATATCTGATATTATTGAGAGCTGCTCCTTTTCTTTTTATTTTTTACAGCATTTAATAGAAATAAAACTTCCGGGATAGACTTGAACTTTAAATCAGATTAACTTACAATTTTTTTTTTTTAATTTGCAAAAATATTTTAAAATAATATTCACTTGAAAATATTTTCGTAAATATGCGAAAAAAAGCTTTTTAAATATTGAAAATATTGTTTGTTTCAAGAAAGCTGAAATATAAAGAATTACTCTTCAAACAACGGGCGAAACAGTAAAGCGGGATCTCCTTACGTTTGAATCTAATTTAAAAATATTTTAATTAAAAAAGTTGTCTGTTTGAAGAAATTTAAAATTAAGTACTGTATAAACAACTCGTATGTTTTTAATGTCATTCACTTAAAATATTACTAAAATCAGATTAACTTCAAAATATTTTTTTAAATATTTAAATTATTATTTGTTTAAAGAAAGATGAAATTTAAATAATTATAAACAATGGTACGAAACAGCAAAGTGGTATCTCTTCGCGTCTGTTTTGAATAAAGAATATTTTAATTAAAAAAATGTCCGAAGAAAGTTAAAATAATTAATGTATAAACAACTCGTAAATCATTATGCCCTGGACAGACGCAGAACACAAAAAAATAAGCACGGATGCAATCACAAACTTTTAGTGTTATATCGATAATTTTGTGTAAGCTACGTAAACCAGTTGAAAACTCTTGTTTTCACGCGAAAACACTTCGATTTTAACTATTTTTAGTTTGCTTCTTGACATTGCAAACATCAAATTTTCTCTGGTTTACTTAACTCCTACTAAACAAAGAAGCTGAAATTATTTGACCCGTTCGAGCATGACGTGATTTTTTTTAGAGAGGGAAATCTTTACTCCGTCAGATCTATGATTATCATGGGCCAGCAAAGTATATTTGGCAAAAACATCTAACATGTTAAGGAAACTTTATACAGTGCCGAGTTCATTTTGTTATTAATATTATTATTGAAATAATGATAAAAACCCTTTCGGAAGAGAAATCTCATTGATCCAAAGTGAGCTAGTAAATTGGTTTTCAAAATGTATGCAAACATTTTAGATTATTCTTCAAAATATGTAGTGTCCACAAAGACATAAACCGATTTCAAAAAATAATTACGAAATCTTAGAAGAGGGGTCACTAAATTTTTGTCGCATATTAATATGTTATCATTAAAGTTTTAATAGTTTTATTAATGCTATGTTCCTACTTTTCAAATTGTAGTTGTTTTTGTTTTTTTGTTTTTTCCGTTTCAACCTGCAATCAGGAGCTACCTCAAAAATTACATAAAAATTACTCCTTCACAAGAAATGGCACAATGTATGGTTTGGTTTATCGAAGAACTTTCAGAGCTAAATATGGAAATCAAGCTCCGAGACATCAGCCCATTGACAGATTCGACATATGTAAATAAATGTAGGAGATACGTTGGCGTAATGGACAGCGGTACAGATTGACTCCAGTCGAATGGATTCCACTCACTCACGTGCTAACACCCTTGGCAAAGGTATGAATCCTCTTCTTCTCCACCCAGTTATGGTTAAATAGCAGGACAGACTGGGTTTAATAGACTTAGATGTCTAGGACAACTCTGAATTCAAAAACACTCGGAGGGTCATTTGGGGACCTTGTGGCACACGGTGCTTCAGATCTCCGTATTTAGCTCTTTAAAAAGTGTAGTTGGTTCTGTACAAAGACTTCACCAATATAAACAAATGATTTGTGGGGGAGATTGGTTATCAGTTTCTAGGAACTGAGTTGCTTGGCACATACGCCGAAAACGAAAGGAGAGTCCATTATATATATATATATATATATATATATATATATATATATTGTTATGGGATCTTACCCATAATAATAATAATGGACTATTCCATACTTAATAAATACTGCGCCTCAGGAGTAGGCAGGGAGTCAGTCGCTCATCTTTTGACTTGAACAACTGTTCGGTTGTACTCTCTTCCTACGGACGGGAGGAACCCGAAGGAGGCTACGTCGAAGGGCGGAGTCTCCTTCGGGGAGGTAGACCGGCCCTGAATCTGTTTATGCGGGTTCAATGGGCTATTTTTTGGCTGAGCCCACGGGCTCGGAATGCCCACGTTAAAAAGGCCTTGTGCCACATGACACCCTCGTGGGGGGGGGTGACTGAGTATCGTCAGTCGTTCAAGTTTTGACTTGAACAACTGTTCGGTTTTACTCTCATCCTACGGACGGGAGGAACCCGAAGGAGGCTACGCCGCAGGGCGGAGTCGCTTTCGGGGAGCTAAACCGGCTCTGAACCCGTTTATGCGGGTTCAATGGGCATATTTTTGGCTGAGAGACCTATCCTTGATCAGAGCGTATTGCATTTAAAACTTTGTCCAGATGGATGCAGGTTCGAATCCTACCGGAAAACTTAAATTGTTCTTTAGTAAATTTTTTTCGAAAATTCACAAGACGGTCGTCAGTACTCCCACTCTGTGCCGTATGAAGTCGATCGTGTAGTTGCCTATCTCCTTCTTGTGTGTGGATGCAGGCGGAATGTCTGCAAAGAAGTTCGGTGTCCAGCGTCCGTGTCACCGACGCGTTTCGATATTGTTTTCCTACGCCTCGTGTTGACAGAAGATTCGCTGCATGGGAGGTGTTTTAGAGACATGTTCCCTAGCCGTCTCACCACTCACCATTTCTGGGGTAGATCGCCGTCGTACGCTCTGGATTCTTCTTCTTTTCTTTTTATGTGCCATGTCCTTTCAGGACGTAGGCGATCATGGCTCTCCACTTTCCTCTATCCCTTGCAACTCTCAACAAGTTCCTTCCCTCTGCTTCCTCCGGCAGGCCACGTTCTGTCTTACATCTACTTAAGTCTGCAAGTTGTTTTCCCTTATCTCTCTTTCCATCTATTCGACCCGTGAGTATCAGATTCTCCAGATCCTCCTTCCTCATTATATGTCCCAGAAACTTCAACTGCCTCTTCCGGATGTTAAGCATGAGCTTCCTTCTTGTTTATAGCGTCATACCCACTAGACCAACGGGTCTCATTGACGGAGACGTAACAAACCAGACGAGATATACCGCCAGCTCTTCACAAATTACGTCGTGTAACTCATCTGATTCTCTTTAAACCAACGGACTCTGCCCCTATGAGTCCCGATTTCTATCTCCAAGCCGCCCCATCCGGTGCATTAAAAGCCGGTTCAAGCAGTGATATATATATATATATATATATATATATATATATATGAAGAAATATAGTTTTAAGGTGTGCTATATTTATAGGATAAAGTGCTCAATATCAGAGATAGAGTGTATGTAAATATAAATATAAAAGTGAACATTAAGTCAACACTCAGTGGCGACAGGCTATTTCATGGTGTACGATTGCGTCCAGCATGAAACAGCATGTCGCCTATTCTCTTTAAAAGAGTGTTGACTTCAATGTTCACTTTGTTACAGTTTTTTGTAAATATTATGTAACTAGTGAGTTAGTCCAAATGCATGAACTCACTTTATATTCCACCAATAGAAGGTTAACCAATCAGAAGACGTAGAACATTCAATTCGTCGTGTATAAAGGCGGCCATTTTTGTTTACCCTACCCGAATGACCAGTGCCAACTTGTCAGGCGAAGATGATAGAAGGAAGTACTACGCTCTGCTACTTTGCTGCGATATCCACTGATAACCTGAACTACGCTTTCCTACTGTCTCCGAAATATTCACTGCTAACTTCAGCATTCTATACTCGAAGACGACCGTCATTTGAATAACACACTTTATATATATATATATATATATATATATATATATATATATATATATATATATATGTCCCAGTGTGTGTGTGCGTGTATGTGTGTGTGTGTGTGTGTATTAAGAGATTTTAATAATCATAATTTGCTTCCTGCGTTCTGCTGAGGATTCTTCTAGACTCGATGAATTAATTATGATTATTCACATCCCTCATAATTTTTATATATATATATATATATATATATATATATGTGTGTGTGTGTGTGTACATGCACACACATACACACACACACACACATATATATATATATATATATATAATATATATATATATATATATATATATATATAAAATACATAACTCTCTTTATACACCCCCCTATACATATATATATATATATATATATATATATAGAGTCATGTGTTGTTAAACACTACGGAACTTATCCGTTTCATAATCATTTTTTCTGTTTTTCATGCTTTCCTGCAAGGTTTTTTTATTTTTTATATTTAGGTCTAAGTTGTTGCAAAGACTCCCCAATGCAACGGCACTACGTAAATACCGAAAATATTATGTATGAAATAATAAACCACCTACTTCAAACCAAAAGAGACAGCCATGATGACGAGTGACGACAAACGAAAGAGTTCGGCAAAACACCATGGACTATGATCTTTTTTCGACAACTTTGAACCAAATATAAAAAAAAGATTGAGAGAAAGGAAGAAAAAACAACAAAAAAGATTATTAAACGGAAAAGTTCAGTAGTCTTTAACAACACATGCCTTAATATATACATACATACATGTTGATTTCAATGTTCACTTTTATATTTACACACACTCTATCTCTGATATTGAGCACTTTATCCCATAAATATAGCCACACCATAAGACTATATATATATATTAGAAATTGGTGGGTAGTGTAATTTTTGTAATTTAATAGAGGGGGTTGAGAGTGGCAGTTAAACAGACAATATAAAGTATAGGGAGGGGTTAATTTTATATCTCTCTTAAGTATGTTTTATATTGGAGTAGGAGGAGTGACAGAACCTTTACCTATTTAGATGGTTAACAAAACGGAAGTGAAATGTAGAAAATGTATACAAGTGAGTCTTATGGTAAAGAGAGAGATAGGGGGGAAGGAGAGATGGAGTTGTTATAATTTTGTTTTAACAAAATTATGTAAAAGATAGAAAATTTTAAATGAAGTTTATAATCAACTTCAAAAAGATCCTAATACAAGCCCAAAGACCAAATCTACCTGTAACTGCAGGGAAGGATCTGTCTGTTCAGTAGAAAAAGTATGTTTGTCCGAAAACGTAGTATACGAAGCTACGATTTTCCCCAAAGAAAATATTGAACATAAGAAGATCTACATAGGAATTTCGGCGGGAAGTTGGAAACAACGATTTTACAACCATCGCCAATCCTTTTATAATGAATCAAAAAAACACCAAACTGCACTTTCAAAGCACTATTGGGAGCTATTGGAAAACAAATTAACCCCACAAATAAACCCCACAAATAAAGCCCACAAATAAACCCCACAAATAAACCCCACAAATAAAATGGAAAATCGTCTCAAGAGCCAAAAAGAGACAGATGCAATTTGTGTATTATGGAAAAAATATTAATAACAAAACATAAGGATCCGGACATAGTATTGAACAGACATAACGAGTTGATTTGTAAATGTAGGCATAAAAATCACCACATTTTAACAAAGTATGTGTAGATATATAAATAGAAAATATAAATTGTTTTAAATGAATATATGAAAATACTGACACTGTGCTCTTTGATATATGTGTTGTTGAACTTAAAATTTTTTTATGTGAACTTATTTAGATTTAGATATATATATATGAACATTTTAGATAAGGGTAACTATGTATTTATATTGTGGACACATATGTATTGTAGTATGGATATATATGTATAAATAGATATACACATGTGTGAGTATAAATATACTAGTATGAGGTATGTTTGAATACTGACAATTTTTTTTTTAACGTGTATTCTGCATGGGCGTGGATGTATATGTATAAATGTTTTTATGTTTGTTTTGTATGTATATGTATATTATATGTATATGTACGGATATATGTGTGTGTACATGTACTTAAATATGTGTATTTTTATAGATTTAACTACTTGTAATCTATATATGTATATAGACGTAGTTACCTTACAATTAATATTTGGAAAATATATATATGTATATGTATGTAAATGGGTCTATAACAATGTAATATAAATACATATACATGCATGCGTGAATAATTGTAGAAAATATTCTTTTTATATATATAATTGTGTGTATGCATGGTGGTATGTGTATATATATATATATATATATATTCTTTTTATATCTTTTATGTATGTAGGTGTTTTGTGCTTATATATGAATGTATATGTATTTAAGGGTGTGTATGTGTATATGAGTATGTCTATATATATGTATATATATATATAGATGATTAAATGGTTAGATACATTTTTTGATATATAGATTTTTATACAGATATATGAATTGTATATGTATGTATATGTGTATATATATATATGTATATATATAGAGAGATGTATATGTGTGTGTATGTGTATGTATATATGTATGTATATATGTATTTGTGTGTGTGTATATATATGTATGTGCATACGTGCATGAATTGATTTTAAATGAAATATTGGGTCTTTCTAATGACATTTTAAATGAAATATTGGGTCTTTCTAATGACATTTTAAATTTACTATTCTTAATTTGTAATATCCTTCTCTTGTAATATTCTATAATTTAAATTTTGTTATCTTCTGAAGAGAGTTTCATTTCAAAATTGATAATTTGAATTTAAATATACCATTCTTTAACTATTAATAATAGTAATAATATTAGCTAAATTCCTTTAAAATGAGACACTTCCGAAATCACCTAAAATTAAATTTTAACTATGGACTCAAACTAAAATCTACATATATTTCAAATATTAAAATATAGATAAAGATTGTAAGATGTATATATAGTTTATGTACGAGGATAAATGAATTTTTGTGTAAATTATCTCATGTGTTTCTATGTGTTTTTTGAACTTGTTAATGATCGTATGTATGTAGGGATTCACATGAATACATTTGTGAGACATATATGAATAAATGAAAATTAATATTACCCTCAAATACTATTAAATAATGAAACCTAATCTTTAATTTAGTTTACCAATATGATAAATAAAAATTACATTCATAAATTAATTTTAAATATTAAAATAGATGTTATTGTTACTGTTTTTTTTTTTTGTATATTGTGGAAATACAATTAGTCGGGTGAATAAACTATTAAAATTTTAAATATTTCTTTATGTCCTAGATAAATATGTTTATTACAATAATAGTTATATTTAGTCCAGAAACTATTTACTTAAAAAATTAAAGATTTAAGTTAATAACAAAATTTTTTTCAGACATCGAATTTTCTATCAAACATTGTAAGCTATCTTTTACATAATTTTGTTAAAACAAAATTATAACAACTCCATCTCTCCTTCCCCCCTATCTCTCTCTTTACCATAAGACTCACTTGTATACATTTTCTACATTTCACTTCCGTTTTGTTAACCATCTAAATAGGTCAAGGTTCTGTCACTCCTCCTACTCCAATATAAAACATACTTAAGAGAGATATAAAATTAACCCCTCCCTATACTTTATATTGTCTGTTTAACTGCCACTCTCAACCCCCTCTATTAAATTACAAAAATTACACTACCCACCAATTTCTAATCCTATTTTTCCTCTCAATTCGTTGTTGGAAGTTTTACCTGATGATCCTGAATCCTTAAAAAAGGATTTTGGGTGAAATAAATTATCGTAATGGTACCTTAAAGCGGTTTGTTTTTCATTACATATTTATATACATTATATATATATATATATATATATATATATATATATATATATATATATATATATATAGTTTTAACGTATTTTATATTTATGGGTAAAGTGGTCAATATCAGATATAGATATGTGTGTGTGTGTGTGTGTGTGTGTGTGTGTGTGGGCGTAAGTGTGTGTGAACGTGTGTGTGTGAGTGTGTAATTGTGTGTAAGGAACCCGGACGAGGCTATGCCGAAAAGCAGAGTCTCCTCCGGTGAGGTAGACAGACCCGATCCCGTTTATGCAGCGTATACCCGGAATTTTTGGCCGAGCCGTGGGGAGGTTGGTAAATATTACCAAAAAATACAGCCATGATGACGGTTGACGACTACCGAAAGTGGTCGGTCAAATACCATAGACTAGGGTCTTTCTTCAAAAACATATTCCCAAACACAAAAAACTTGCGAGGAAGCAAGAAAAAACAGAAAAATATTATTAAACGGAAAGTTCCGTAGTCTTTAACAACACATTCCTTAATAACATGTTGCCAATATATATATATATATATATATATATATATATATATATATATATATGCGTGTGTGTGTGTAAGTGTGTGTGTAAGTGCCAATCAATTTTTTACCCAATATATAGATATAAATAGACTGAATTATAAATCTATTTGCCTGACAATGTCATGAGTTATGGCGTCGATATTTCGCTTTCTTTGTCTCTCTCTCTCTCTCTCTCTCTCTCTCTCTCTCTCTCTCTCTCTCTCTTTCACTAACTCCCTCACACATTTTCTCGAAAAGTATTGTCTCTAATATATATTTTGTCTAAGATCTTCCATTAAAACCCAATTTGTACAAGTCAGATTTGTGTTCGACCATGCTTATTACAACTCATAAATTTTCAATTAGTTCTTTTGTGTGTCTGTCTTCTCCTTTAGCTGTCAATTGTTTAAATCATTTCAGGCTGTCTTTGGGTCGTAACTGATTGTAATTGACTCTCAGTTCTTGTTTACTTGGCTTCGTTTACACATCTTTCCTCTCGGCTCCATTCGCGTCTTATTTTGCAAGTTTATTTTCTCCTGTTAAACGTTCTCTTCCGTTGCTTATTCCTCTTGCTTTTTCATTTGTTTATTGCTTCTTTGCTCTCACTTCTCTGTTCTGAATCCCAAAAAAACATTTGGGATTCATTCTTGAGTAGCACATTTGCATGATTGCATCCTACATTCGTTCTTTCTTTCATTATTTCCTTCTTTCTTTCATTCTTTCTATTTTTCGTTTTCTTTTTTCTTTCTTTATTTTTCATTCTATTCTCATTCTTTCTTTTTCTCTTTTTTCTTTCTTTTTTTTATTTTTCATTCTATTTTAATTCTTTCTTTTTCTTTTATTATTTCTTTCTTTTTTCTTTCTTTATCTTTCATTCTATTTTCATTCGTTCTTTTTTTCTTTCTTTCTTTCTTTTTCTTTCTTTTTCCTTCTTTCTTTTTATTTATTTCTTTATTTGTTTTCTTTTTTACTTTCTGTCTTTTTCTTTTTCTGTCTTTTTCTTTTTCTTTCTTTTTTCGTTCTTTCTTTTTTTCGTTCTTTCTTTTATCGTTCTTTCTTTTTTCTTTCTTTCTTTTTTCTTTCTTTATTTTTCATTCTATTTTCATTCTTTCTTTTTCTTTCTTTTTTCGTTCTTTCTTTATTCTTTCTTTCTTTTTTCTTTTTCTTTCTTTCTTTTTCCTTCTTTCTTTTTATTTCTTTCTTCATTTATTTTTATTTTTTACTTTCTGTCTTTTTCTTTCTTTTTTCGTTCTTACTTTTTTTTCTTTTTTCTTTCTTTCTTTCTTTCTTTATTTCATAAGTTCTCCATGCCGTAATTATGACATCGTCAAAAAATTGCTATTTTATTAACAGTAACGGTAATATTAGCAGTTTCTTTATAAGGAAACATTTGGCATCCATTGATCGAACAACCAGTGTAATATTTATTCTCCTCATCTCTAATGGTAATAATAGCGCTTTCCTTATAAAGAAAAGTTTTGCATTTATTTAGAAAACGGACAATGCTATTCCAGTAATCTCTTTATCAGTTTGGAATCAATGTGTAATATCTTCTCTCCTCATCGTTAATGTTCATATTAACAATTTCATTTTAAGGAAGCCTTCGGTATTCATTGACCAAGCAGCCAGTGGCATTTGAATTATGCTTTACTTCACTACTTGGTCATTGAACCAGGATCAAAGTGTAGTATCTGTTCTCGTAATCTATATTTATAAAAATAATATTCGTCATTTCCTTATGAGTGAGCATTTGACATCCAAAGTGCTAATTGTTACTGTCAGTGGAAAAATTCTATAATCTTTCTATTAAAACAAATTTTCAAGAAAGTAGGTTTCATAAGTCATGTCATGTTTATCTCACTTTCCAATATTGGCAGGTACCTCTTTCCAAACCTTCTGTCAGATTCTCTAATTATTGTCTCTTCGTATCCCATTGGGCCGGATTCACAATTGGACTATCTTTAATCACTGTAGCTAACCTGATGAGCGACTTAATCAACTCACCAAAGAAAAGCAAATCTTAAGCTTAGTCCTTGGATATAACGATAAACTACATACGGTTTCATGTTGATTTCTAGGTTAATGTTATAGGCCTGTGTGACGTCGTCCCCTGGTCGCAGCGCCAATCGTGTCGTTTTATCCCAGTCTACCACGGCACCAACTGTGACGTCCTACTTTGACTCCCAGTCTGCCTACCCAAGTTGTGATTTGATCTAGGCAGAGGAAATCAATCAGTCATCGGGGCCGTACTGCAAACCGAGTCCAACGGGGGTGATACCACAAAAATACGCATAAAAGGCAATAAAATGAAAACTCAAAAGTTCAAAGTATCAAAGAAAAAGGTAACAAACTTTATGTCTAGTTGTTCGATACATAGGACTGCATCTATCTCCCGACCCGTTCTATGGATTGTGACACGTCGTTTTCCGCTAGGCAAGTTTTAACACTCCAAGTTGTCTGCTCTCTAAGAAATTGGTGTTCCGGTGGGTCTTTGGACGAAAGTCAAAAGAAAAACTTATTTCGGTGATCTGGATCTAAGTCGCTCTTCAAAATAATTGTTCTTGGTTTGAAGTTGTGGGTCCGGAATGTGCGCGAATCCTAATCAGATATCTGCGAGGCTTGCCTCAACCGGAGACTGACTCTGGGAATTGCTGGGTCTCGACACATTTCTGCTCGTTGTGGCTTCGTTTATATGGGCGCCGACCAAAACCGGGGTGAATTTGTCGGCGCCGGGGGGTTCCTCGATAATTCTAAATACATATCCACCTCTCTGGTTAGGAATTTCCACCTTTTTCCATTTTTGGGAACCTTTCCTCACTCCCACCTTCTCATCATACTTCAGAGGGGCGTGAACTGCCCTCCCCACATCTTCGTGGCAACCTCTCTTACTCATCCTCCAGATGGGCGGCAACAGCCTCCCTCGTGCATCACGTGTTTACCACTCGACCAATGATGTCTTATTCGGGCGTGGACGAATCTGCGGCTTTCTTTCAGGAAGAGAAAAAAATATCTTGCTTAAAAAAAAAAATTATCTCTTCCCTTTTCTTCCCCTTAATGGTTTATCATTTCTCCAGCCGCGAACGGGACAATATGACAATGACGGTCATAACTCTTGTTCTACACGTGGTTTACGTCAGGTATTTTATCGCTAATTATCAGAATGTGCGGTCTTCTTGATATGGTCTCAAAAAGGAACATCTCCAAAGTTCCAGTCCGTCTATCGCCTCGAAGAAAGAAAGAAAACACATTCATTTCCTTCGGTACAAATTCCTGATAACAAAATTTTATTATCGCAGGCGAAGGATGCTTGTGGGTAGTTTTTTTAATTTTTCATATCTGTCCAAGTCCTTTTAGTTGTCTGTTCTTTCTCACTTAACGAAATAACATTTTCATTTGAATTTTCTTTTCTCTCTCTTTGGCCAGCCGGCCTGTAGTTGATAATAAGATGTCTTCCCGTACCAATAGTTTGTTTTCATATCCTTAGATAACACAGCCGATGCCAAAACATATCTGATTCTTTTCTTCTTTCCCTTTCTTTTTACCCAGAATTTCCCTGTCATTGTAATGACACTCTTTCGCCATTTGTTATTTATCAAAATATCCTTTTATCCATTGTCTCTTAGCTGTGTGTGTGTTCTTGCTTATCACTCACGATTCGGTTCTTAGCCTCTCCTTTCCTTCTTTCCTTTCTTTTCCCTTTTTGCCTCGTTAAATGGTGCCACACCTGGGTTTTTTTTTTTACCAGTGTTAATTTTTGCCGTTATCATATATGTTTTTACCCGAGCTCATATTGCAATTTTTGTTATTATTATCGCTTTTCTCTGGGACTCCTTATTACTGGTCCCCATATTATATTCATGGTCGGTATTGTAAGGTTTGGATTTTTTTTCTAAATATTACTGTTTACAATCTTTTTTTTTCCCCATTAATGGTTTGTTAATCTAATAGAATTCCTAAGACTTTCTAGCTTATAAGATGACTTATATACACATGATAATTATCCCCAGACTTAAAGAGGACATGACTCAGGTGTTTGGAGAAATAATTAAGAAGAATAATGTTCTCCAAAGTGGCTTTTCTAGGAGGAAAATGGTACTTAATGGTTTAGAGATTATATAGCAGTATAAAGTGGACCGCAGATTGCGAAGAAAAAGGCTATTTCTTGACAGTTATTTTATTTTGGAACGTGTGATGGCGCAACACAAGAGTTCTTTTTTAAATGATTCAAGTGGGAATTTTGTTTGAATTTAGCAATATAATACATCCACGATTTTTTATTGTTGCATGTGTTTTACAGTTAAAGTGACATGTCACTTTCACAGAAAAAATATTCTTTGTATGATTACTTCTTTATGATACAATATATACGCTGCACAATTTAACATATATATATATATATTATATATATATATATATATATATATATATATATATATATATAGTTATTTAGTTTATGCAAAACTAGGAAATCCGTAAGGGTAGACCCAAGGAGGATGATATCCAGAGAGCGCAATGTAAATTCAGAACAAATAAATTTGAATAAAAACAGACCACAGCCCTTTTAAAGGGCTCTGAATCAGCAGACTTTGCTTCCAAAGGTTGAAATATATATATATATATATAGTGTAACCCGATATAAGAAAGTTGTCGGGACCGGAGACGTCTCTTATATCCGGGGTTTCTCTTATATCCGGGTTTGGTCTATTTTCTTTAGGTAAGTATGGCTCTAATTTGGGACCAGTAAAATCTCTCTTATATCCGGGTTTCTTTTATATCCGAGTTTCTCTTATATCCGGGTTACACTGTGCATATATATATATATATATGTGAGAGAAAGAACAGATGGAATAAAATTCCATTATTAGTAGCATTAACTTTAAAAAAAATGTTCAATGCAAAATAGAGTAATATGTTATTATTACAGTTATTAGAAGAGATTGTAATAAAAACAGGTTGAAATCGGTAAAGAAAAGCTTTCATGTTTCAATACTTTGAATCGCCTGAATATATATATATATATATATATATATATATATATATATATATATATATATATATATATATATCATACCTATGGACTATAATGGGTATGTCCTAATCGTTATAAATACATTGGAATATACTGCATGCTACCGTCCACTTGGGGATACACTTCCAAGTGTGCTGGCCAAACTCTCTACCTCTGGAAATAGAGGGTCCCCAGACGAGGCTATGTCGAAGGGCAGAGTCGCGTCTCGGGAGACAGTTACCGCCCCTGTTTTTTACGGAATCTACGGGGAAATTTTGATCGAGGGTACGGGCTCGGATACCCCACAATAAAACTCGGCCTTGCCACATCTGACCACGTCGGATGGTTAGTGGATATCTTCTATTTGGGATTCACCTTGATTCACTTCTTGTTCCGTACTAGCAGTTGATTTCTTACTACTTGCTGCTGGCAAATCGTGTATATTCTTTCTGTTATAAATATTATCGTTCCAATTTCAAACCTTTGTTTTGCTTATTCGTTTTCAGTAACCTTTTCCTAGGTTACAACAATATATATACATATATATATGTATGTATGTATGCATTAAGACCTTTTTTATGTTTATACGTTCTTTTTTTAGATACAAATATTTAAGTAAATGCTCTGTTTATTATAAACAGTATTAACGACATTTACCGACCCGAAAGTCTGAGAAATTTTCATAGAAATTATGCGACCTCCGACAGGAATCGAACCTTTATCTTTTACGGAACCCTCATATAACCTGGCGTGCTTTTACCGATTTAGCCACAGAGGAGCGTTTCGGTTAGCAAGGTGGATTTTACTGGTTTTAAACTACAATTCTCCATGATTTTCTCTCTTACATTCATATCTGCTCGATGCGTATCCAGATATAAACAAATGACGTCACACATTATGAAATGGACAGTCCGACAATTATTTCAAGACATGTTTTATGTTTATACGTTCTTTTTTTATAGATACAAATATTTAAGAAAATGCTCCGTTTATAACAAACACGTCTTAAAATAATTGTCGGATTTTGTCCATTTCATATATATATATAAGGACATTTTTTGTTTAACGTTCTTTTTATAGATACAAGTATTTAAGTAAATGCCCTGTTTATAATAAACAGTATTAAATAACATTTACCAGTCATGTTGAATCCTGTCAAAGGACGAATATTTTCTATGAAAATTTCTCGGACATTCAGGCCAGTAAATGTTATTTAATACTGTTTATTATAAACAGAGCATTTACTTAAATACTTGTATCTATAAAAAAGAACGTTAAACATAAAAAATGTCTTTAATAAATAAATTGTCGGACTCTGTCCATTTCGTAATATATATATATATATATATATATATATATATATATATATATATATATATATATATATATAAAAATAAAGCAGGCACACATGAACACACATTGATCACAAGTAGAAACAACGTAACACGAATAAAAAATTAACCTAAGTCTCGTAAAAAAGTAAATAAATTATTCTTTATCTTAAAACAAATATCAATATTGTGACCAAGATTGCTTTTAATCAACTTTTCCATTTAGTCAGCATTATCAATGGCTGTCGTCCTGTTGTAACTGTATCGGTCTTGCAGATAATGGCGCAACTGTGTCTGTATTTTTCTCCAGTTATAAATGAGCAAGAAAATAAAATGAAAATACACAGCGTTTAAAAATATCTTGACAGTATGACCCTATGATAATATATAGTTTAATTAACTGATACTTATTGGCTGATGTCACCTTGTGAAACTATAACTTTTGTGAGTCTTTGGGGCCATTGCTGGAAGCATTCTTGGAACATCGTTTTCTGGAATACATTTCAGTAAAGTAAACAAGTGTTATTTGATGCCGGTGATGTGAGCAAATCTTTGCCTTTCCAGTGCATTTTCCAGTTTTGGAAACAGACCAAAATCATCTCTGGGGAGCGTTCTATTCAATATCAACATCTATTGTCTGCTCGCGTTTTCCTTAATTTCGACTACAGTCTGAAATTTCCTCCTTTCAACAATAATTTTAGCTTCGGGCAAAGCCAGTAGCAACAGAATGTCAAATCTGAACTGTAAGGGGTGCTGACTGATATACGTGATGTGATTATTTGCCCAATAATCGAGATTTATAGAATGGTTGGCTGCTTCCTAGACAGTTTATAGAATTCTTATATTTTCTCTTAATTCGCGCTCTGCCAACTGACAATTCCCGTTGATTGCTGCCAATATGTGTGCCCTGTTTGTTGAATACCTTCCAACGAGTGGTTCCGTTAGAATGGACGCCTTACCAAGGGAGTAGCTTTAGTACCAAAATTTTCTCTAAGTTTAGTTTATACGCTAATCACCGAAAGTCATGTTGAAATCCGAAATATCAAACAAAAGTTAAGCATATTCATTGTGAATGAAACAGTAAATCAATACCAAAATGTCTTCACAGCCGACTGAGTAATTTTATTGGATAATGCTTGTTAACGCATGCGCTATAACGTCTCCTATGATTAGGTACCAAATTATATCAAGGGCTTGGAGCCGGCTTTAGAAATATATATATAGAATTTGTCATTTTAAAACTTACTGTTTGACGTTCATATCAAAATGTGCCAAGGTGTTTGAAAATCTTTTTAGAGAAATTTTTACTTTGATAACCGGTCATCGCCTGCTATTGGCAAGTTAATCTGTTTTTCATTCTTTTTTACTAATTGTTCAAACAATACAAGGCCCAAGAGCCAGTAAAGGTAGACTGGTATCGTATGAGCGTAAGGAAAGAGTTTAACAAGTTCAGTTTATGAGGATATGTAGGAACGATAAAGGTTAACCCCATATTTAAAAAGGTTAAGTTTTTTAGTGATCAGGGAATCATTATCTCGGGAGTCTCTTCTACAAAGAAGCTCTTGTTCGGAAGAAGATTTCTGAATGGAACTTCTTTCTAAATAATGACAGAGAAAACAAATGGGGATTATTCATCCCAGTGTAGGTAGCACGGCGAGACTTAGCTATAAAGGCATTATCTCGTAAAAATAATCAACAGTTACAATGAAAATCACGATAGCGTATCATAATGTTAGTGACGTTTCTCCTCGGGGAAAGTAATTGTATTCTGGAAAATAAAAATTTCTCGTTGAAAAGTCGTTCAACGATGATGGCAGGAGGAGACTTTTCCGACAACCGGGTGAAATCTTCATGTGGCCCCAATTTTCTCTTCTCCTATCTGCGTAAGACATCCCCTTGCAGAGCGTTTTTTTTTTCCTTTCCTCTCAGATTTCACATCAAGAGGATAAGCCTAAAATCCGAATTGCAAATTAGAGGGATCAAAAGTGTTTCAACAGAGGACGGAATGAGCGACACTGAAATCCGAAGGCGTGTTGTGATAGCCAAGGAAGCTTTCCAAAAGGTAAACAAAGAAATAAGAAATAGGAAAATGTCGCTAGAAACAAGGAAAAGAGTAATAAAATTCTATGTGATAGCTGTTCTCCTGTAGGGAAGAAATTGTCGGACACTCTCCTCAAAGATAAAGAGGCGACTTGATGCAACAGAAATGTGATTCTACAGAAGGATGCTGAGAATAGTGTGGGGGGAACATATGAGCAACGACAAAGTTTTGGAGAAAATGGAAACAAAAAAAACAATACTTACCATCACGAAGAAACATTTGAGGTTTCTTGGGCAAATAATGAGGAAAGAGGGCTTGGAAACTCTGACACTCCCAGAATAGTAAATGACAAGAGGAACAGAAGACACCACATAACATATTTAATCATCTTGAGAAAATAAATGGTAGAACAGAGCTTAGGAGAAATAATAGAAAGACAAAAGTGATTAAGAAGTACAAAGGACAGGATGTTGTGGAGAGCCAATATCGTCTACGTTTTGAAGAGACATGGTACATACAGAAGACGAGAGTGAAATTGGTAACACTTTAAATTTTTCAAGCGTATGCATGTTAGCGAATCTACAATTTCTTGGTTGTTGTTTTTTTTATTTTATTTACCTTACTTAGTCATTCCTTGGGTACCTCGAGTCGGTGTAATGGTTAACAAGCTTGTCTTGCTAGCATAATTACAACTGAATAGTGAGTTCAGTCTTCACAGGGTACTCCCTACATTCATCCTTGTGCCATATCTAAGCTACGCTTGAAAATCGTGTTCTCCTTTCATTTCTTTATCTATGACATTGTCGGAGTTAACTCCTCCTTAATTTCCAAATTCTTCACTAGGGGTCGCTCTCCCTACACTATAAATACTGGGCGACTTATCGCCTCGTTCTCGCTTTTTACTTTGCATTTAAGCGGACACATTTAAAAACGTGATCTCTCACATAGATCCGCGTTTTCGTTCACTTGTTGAAAAACGCCATGAAACACACATACACGTACGTACGAACATTTCACCAAAATACAAGCTCTTTACGTTCACACACAAACACAAATGTTGATGCCTTTGTCACTTGTAAATTTGTTGTTTAATACATATATTTGTTGATATATATATATATATATATATATATATATTTATATATATATATATATATACATATATATATATATATATATATATATATATATATATATATATATATATATATGTCGGTATTGTTTGTTTCTTTACATCTTTGGTTCGACTCAACATGACCGACATATATATATATATATATATATATATATATATATATATATATATATAATTATTTATTTAAAAATATGATTCCAACTCGCTACATAAGAGGTCTCATGTTTCAAAACAAGAGCCGAAAACTTCAAAATAATATTTGAATTAACTTGAGTTAAAGTGGGCTCTGTTCCATCTTCAAGCGAAATTTTTTGGGAATTTTTGTAAGTTGAAAAATAATAAGAATGCGGAGAGCCTTTTCGGCTCTGTCGACAGTGGAAAGTCAAGAATTAGTAGCTCCTGTAGTAGCCATTTTTTGGTCCGATCTGACTCTTATAAAGGTAAAAGATGGCTCGACAAGGGAGGTAATTGCTGAAGTGGTCCACTGAACCGACCATTTTTGTTTTGGCTATTCCAAATTTTCATTAAAAAAATCAAATCCTTAAAACCTAAAACACATATTAACATCATCATACGATTGCCAACGGTAAACATGTACTTTTCATCTTTAAATGGACCTAATCTAGAACTGATCACGCAGTGGGAATAGAACACAAATCAAAAGGTTTACGAGTATAAGCTGGAAAAGTATATTCTAAAGCAGACACTTTCAAGTTCTTCGTTATTCTGCGAATTTTATTTTAATTTTTCCGTCATTTTCTCCGTTTTTTTTTTTTGTGTTTGTTTTTACAATTTTTTTTTTAATTTTAAATGTGTGTTCGGAATGTGTACCTGATTAAACTAATTAGTCTACTAATTGGAAAGACGGCCTATCAGTGATTATACCAACTTTGCTCATTACAGAGATTCCTGAGATATAGAGATGCACACACACACACACACACACATATATATATATATATATATATATATATATATATATATAGAGAGAGAGAGAGAGATATAGATATAGATATATATATGCTGCGTATATTTTGGCAACATGTTTTCATTAAGTCATACCTCATTAAATAATTTAGACAAGTTTTGTCCATTTATTTTAATAGTATCCTCTCGTAATTACTGACAAGTTTCTTCTGTTCTTATTAAAGGAAGAAAGAAAATTACCATGTTGACGCATATTTTTTTTTCCGAGTACTTTCGACATTAGAACAATGTCGTCATCAGGATTTTGTTTTTGTTAAGACAAGAAATTGTTATGTTCATCATTATTTTAAGACAAAATTGTTGTGTCCATCTGAATATTAAATTTTTACTTGTAAAGTGGAAAACACTAAGTGCTGGTATAATTTTTTAAATTTATCATCCTATCACGTTTGCAAACGTCAATTGAGGTAACTTGGTTATTGAAATGTCTAAATATTTAAAATATATATATATATTTTAAACTGGTAATTCAAACTTAAATATTTTAAACTATATAGTGTAAAGTTTTCAAAATATTTGTGCAATATTTATAATTTAATTTATTAAGAGCTGGTTTCATCTTTTTATTGTACATAGCTTGAAGAATCTTTAGATTATGTTTATTATTTTCATGAAAAGTAAAAAGAAATATTTAGATATTACAATAACGTAGTTACCTTCCTCTTCTCGTCTCTGCTATGTCCCACTATGGAATCTCTCCATCTCATCACTATTTTCTATTTGATATTTCCCTATTTACCATGTTCAACATTGTGCGCCAAGCAAGCATCGTTTTGCTTCATCCTTTCATCTTCAGTCTTGAGAATTGTTCCGCAAGATACTCTGTAACATGTTTCATACTAAACTCTTTCTATCACAAGTGTTTTCTTTCTTAAACACGAAATGGGTAAAACTGTCCAAAAGTTTTAATTATGAACACGGCCACAATGTGGTGGCCGTGTCCGGAAAATAAAACAGTCCTTAACTTCAGAAACATACATAAAATTCCACACATTCGATTAAGAATTAAAAATAATTGTTCTCCTTCGTAATGGCTAAAACTATAGCTGAAAGCGCTTGGATATACAGAACCTTTGGACATTTTTTACACACTTTGTGTCCAGAAAAGAAAATACTTGTATGAACACGAGATAAATGAAATATAAAACCTTAATCGCAATAAATTTTCCAATTGTCTTTAACGGAACATGTATAAAAGAGGGCTTGCTGCCCAAATACACAATATATATGTATGTGTATCTACATGATAAAATTAAACAAAATTGTACACTATTACTTAGCGTTTTTTATTTCACGCGTATAAAAATAATTTTCATATGAACACAACTATTTTGTCTTAGAAAAATGATGAACACAACAATTTTTTGTCTTAGTAAAAACCAAGACCTGATGACGGCTTTGTTCTAATGTCGAAAGTACTGGGAATAAAATGAATTTTCATCAGCATGGCAAGTTTCTTTTTAAGATAAGTTTTCTTTTTGTCTTTGATATATATATACAGACAGAGAGTATTCAAAATATTATATATATATATACATATATATATATATATATATATATATATATATATATATATATATATTTATATATCAGAGTATTTTATATATATATATATATATATATATATATATATATATATATATAGAGAGAGAGAGAGAGAGTATATATATATATATATATATATATATATATATATATATATATATATATATATTTATATTTATATATGTATATTCAAAGTATTATATATTATATGTGTGTGCGCATGTGTGTGTATATGAATATATATATATATATATATATATAGAGAGAGAGAGAGAGAAAGAGTGTGTGTGTGTCTGTGTGTGTGTGTTTCCAAAGGCTTTACATTTAAAGATTAAATATTCTTAAATATTTTTATATGTCTATGTTAAATTTGTAATCTGTAGGTGATACTACTTGCTTTTCCTAATTATTCTTTACACATCGTTCCTCTTATAAATGCCCTCGTTTTGAGTTTGTGCCCCGCTTTTTTCTCTCTCTCTAATCTTCTCTTCTCTTGTATTCATAAGATTAGTAATGCTAAGCAGACGGAAAATTTTCACATATACATCGGCAATATGAATTCGATGGTTTTTGAGTATAGATCTTATTGTTTTTTTTATTGTGCTTAGTGTCACCACAAATGTATCCACACGTTTCTGGTGCCTGTTTTTTAATTTTAATTTTAGGTCACCGAATCGGTAGTGCATCAGCAAATAATCCATATTTATCTGTATCTCACTCATTTTAAACGTTATTTATCTCTGTTCTTGAAAACTTCTCTGTTAAATTTTAATCCCTACCTTCACCTTTAGGCCTTTCCTGTTCTTTTTTCTTCTGTTACACCCTCTCTCTCAAGCTTTAATACATTTACTTCTTACACTTATTTCCCACGCATACACTCTCATTAGGAGTTTGTTTTTTTTATACCCGGAGTTATAATTTCCGATTTCTTTTTGAATTTGTAGGTCTGATGAATTGGATCGTAATTACGATTCCAATGTAATAAATTATAACCATGGAATATTAGTGTTGGGGCCTTTTATATTATATTATATTATATTATATATGTATATATATCATGGCTTCGCTTCGCAAAATGAAGATCAAGAGAGCATCTGCAGACGTAGCTTGCAAGCACGTTTGACAATGTGGGTCAGACATACACGGTCGTAGAAGTGGCCGCTGAAAGTCCGGCCTGGGCTCGATGGCATAGCGTTGCAGTACTTCTTACTCTGCCTCTTGACTCTGAGAGCGGCCCATAAAGTATTTTAAAAGAAGGATGCTGCATGGTTGGTGGTGAGAGGGCAGGCGTACGGCTCTCAGCTAGGGTTGACCATTGGCAATGATTGATGTGACAGTAAACTTAAGATTTTTTCAGGTAATCTTTGAATCTCGATGGCCAGTGAACAGTTCGCCTTACAATAACATTTTAGGTAGGCGATAATTCTCCATCCTGTGAGCATGTCTAGCCCAGCGCATCCGGGACTTCAGCAGTATAGATCCAATGCTAGTTATCTTCACCTTTTCAAGTCACTCCAGTCGAAGTCACTGCAGTGGATGTTAAAGATTGTGCGGTGACAGCACTGTTGGAACCGTTCAGAGTCGCTGGTGGTGTCGGTAAGTGACCCATGACTCTGAGCCTTACATGAAAGTGGCGAGGAGGATAACTCCTTCTTCAGGTTTCTGTTGTGCTACAAATGTTTTTAAAATTTGTCAAATGCAAAGCTTGCAGTTGCCAGTCTGTTGCCGACCTCCTTGTCGATCTTAGTATCTGACGTGATGGTACATCCAAGGTCGATAAACCAATGGGAAGCCTTCAGCTCAGTCGCGCCATTCATTAATAATATGGGGAGGGTGGTACTCATCCCGAGGTACAGGTTGGTAGGGTACCTCTGAATTCTTTAATTTTACTTCAAGCCCCAAAAGGTTGGCAACCTCTGTGAATCAGGAAGTGGTGCGCTGCAAAGCTGCTATGTGGACATCATCGACCAAGCAGAGGTCTCCGATAAGGTGCTCGAGGATCTTCGTGTGGGCTTTTAATCGTCTTAGATTAAACAGGCCATCACCGAGTCGCTATCTGATGTAGACAGTGTCACCACAATCAAGACTTTTTTGTGTTTTTTGCGCATCAGGCTGAAGAAGATGGTAAAGAGAGTCCGTGCCAGAACGCAACCATGTTTTAGACCTTTGGTGATCGAGAAGGGCTCTCAGAAATCACCAGTGTGTCTAACTTGGCCACGCTGATTCTCGGGTAGTTGGATGATCATGTTCAGTAACGTTGGGGAACAGCCGAGTCGCCCTATGATATGCCACATCCCTTTTCTGCTCATTGTGTCAAAAGCTTTCGTCATATCAATGGACGCCACATACAGCCCCCTTGTTTTGCTCCTGACACCACTCCTGTACCTGCGGGAGAACAAACACCATGTCTGCTGTGCTCGTGTTAGTTCTGAAGCCGCACTGACTCTCTGGAAGGTTCTATTCCGCGATGGCGGGTACCGTTCTGTTCAGCAGAAGCTTTGCAAGGATCTTTCCTGCGATGGAGAGCAGGGTAATCCGTCAGTAATTGGAGCAGTCAGAGTTTTCCCTTTTGTTCTTCTACAGAGCAATGATTGCTGCATCGAGGGTATCTTGTGATATTTCTCCCTGCTCCCAACAGCAGCAAAAGAACTCGTTGCTTATGAAGTTTCCTAAGCAACACTGGACCTCTGTTTCCAGATTCCAGGTGGGATTCCATCGACTCCTGCTGCCTTGCTACACTTCAGCTGTTTTACGGCTTTGATAGTCTCTTTAATAGTGGTCAACTCATCCAGTCTATTTTTACTGGTTGTTGGGGAATGCAAAGAATTGCTGGTACCTAGACCGAGCGATTAGTACTGACGACAGCTTGAAAATACTCCGACCAACGGTTTAGGATGTACGCTTTGTAAGTAGCATCTGACCGTCTGTATTGCGCACAGAACACCTGGACCTGATACATAGGATCGTATACTGCCTTTAAAGCTTCATAAAAGCCTCTGATATCTCCAATGTCTTCATAAAGCTGAATTTTTCAGCCTGTTTGGTCCATCAATTATTCTTAATCCCTCGAAGCCTGCGCTGGAGGTCACGGCATACGAAACAGAACACACCTTTCTTTACAGGACAAACTGCCTAACTTAAATTAGCTTGATGAGTTGTTCTCGACATCATCAGCAGTTCTATGATTTCTCTCATCAACCCAGTCTTTGATCTTTGTTGAGGAAAACCCAAGAACTTCTGCAGATGTCTGAATTTTTTCCAAAGTGTTTCAAGAGCGGAATCTCTGGGAATGCTCACATCTTCAAGCCTTTTTCTCGAATTTTGCTTGAAAGTTAGCTTGTAAGCAAATAGAAGGAATTCATAGATAATCATGAATGAAGAAATTTCAATAATATGTAAGATTTGACCACTCGTTCCTTATTATTCAATATATATATATATATATATATATATATATATGTGTGTGTGTGTGTGTGTGTGTGTGTGTGTGTGTGTGTGTGTGTGTGTGTGTGTGTGTATGTATGTATGTATGTATGTAAAGAAAGAACAGTAAGATATATAATCCGGTGTTCTTATAGATATTTTTATTTTTACAAAATAGTGCTCAATGTAAATTTACAGAGCATTAAAATTATAAATTAATTGATTTAAAATATGGTTTTTCCGCTACACAGTTCTAACCATGTTTCAAAAATGGAAGGTCCGAATTTAATTTTGTAATTAAATTAAAGACATTAGTTCCATTTCATCCTCAAGGGAATTTTGGAGTAACTTTTAAAATTACTGGGTTTTAAAGACAGCTAAAATCATAATTCACGTTTCCAAGGTTACAGATAAATCCACTTTCACTAGACAGGGGTGTTTGCGTGTTCTTTATGTCTGTATTTTGATGTATCCGTTATTAGCTACGTTTTGGTAGGGGGTAGGGATGTATTCTTCAATGAAATCTGACATCCGTTAAATGCATGTCGTCTGGATTTCGTAAAAATTTTATTGTTAACGGCAAAATTCTTACGGTATGTTTTCTATTTGTATATTTGAAGATTTGGGGTGGGGGTGTTCAGGTTAGCATACGCTTTATTTAACTACAATTTGAAAAATGTTTTCACTATTAATTTTTAATATACTATATTTCTTTTAAGAACAAGTAAATGTATTAGAATCCCTTACAGTATGTAAGAGTTATATTCACATCAAGTATGTATATTATTAGGTAACAATTCTTTTAAGTAAACTTTATGACAATGACGCCAAAAATAGCTAATTGATTTCACTGATTTAGTAAACTTTCATTTTTTATAAACTTAGTAATATCTTGTTTCTCATGTAAGTACAAAGGACATGGGTCATTCAATGGCTTACATCTTCTAGCTTTTCATATTAAATTCATTTTACTGTAGGTGTTTTACTGGATTCCTTTAAGTGCTTGTAGTACTTAGAGGGTGATCTATAGGTTAGAATACGTTTTATATAATTACAATTTTAAAAGATGTTTAGGTTAGAATTCCTTTTTCTTAAACTACAATTTTAAATACAACTTTAAAATATTTTCACTGTTAATTTTAATAGACTATATTTCCTTTTTAAAAGAAGTAACTGTATTAGAATTACTTACAGTAAGTAAAATTATTTTTACATATCAAGTATAAGTATGTATATTACCTTTGTTAAAATTTTTATATTTAAATATTATTTAAGTAAAATTTATGACAATTACGGTAAAAATAGCTAATTCATTTCTCTGATTTAGTAAACTTTTTTTTATACTTAGTAATATAGTTTCACATGTCTGTACAAAGGACATGGGACATTCAATGGCCTACATCTTATACCTTTGCATCATAATTTCATTTTTCTGTAGGTGTTTTATTGTATTCCTTTAAGTGCCGGTAGTACTTTGAGAGAGGTGTTTTGGTTAGAATACGTTTTATTTAACTACAATTTTAAAATATGTTTAGGTTAGAATTCGTTATAACTAAAATTTTAAATATAACTTTAAAGTATTTTCACTGTTATTTTAATAGACGTTTTTCTTTTTCTTTTTTTTGTAAATGTAATAGAATTACTTACAGTATATAAAATTATATTTTCCGATCAAATATAAGATCATATATTACGAGGTCACACTTTTTAAATTATTCTTATTTTTAAATATTATTTAAGGAAAATTTTTGACAATGACGGCATAAAATAGCTATTTCATTTCTCTGATTCAGTAAATTTTTGTTTTTTATAAACTTAGTAATATATAGTTTCTCATGTATGCACAAAGGACACGGATCATTTAATGACCTACAAATTCTAGCTTTTCTTATTAATTTCCATTTTACTGTAGGTGTTTTATTTGATTCTTTTAGGTGCCAGAAGTACTTCGAGAGAGATGTTTGATTTTTATATTTATTTAGTCTAAATGAACTTTGATGTTGCTTGAATCTTTTTTTGAACTCATGGCTCGTGCAACCTATATATATTTTTATGTTTGCAGGATTTTCAATTAAAGAGATATTGCATTAGTATACTAATGATTCAGTGCGACATTTATATTGTAGAGGGCAATTTTGAGGGTTTCTACAGTTACATAATTTTTGTTTATTTTCACCAGTTTTTATTTTTATTTTTCTATTGTCTAATTTATTTTAGTTTTGGTATAAGTGTTTATTTAAGATATTATCATTGTTTCTTAATAATTTTTTCTAAGTTTTTCGTACAGCTGTAACTCAATTTTAGTGTGTTTTTATTGAAAATAGTACTTAGTTTACTTCCACTAGGAAAACGCATGACTATTAATGCGAGGAATCTTTTCTTATTTGTTTTTTACCATTTGGTTGTATGGGGGTGTATATCAAATTATTTTTCTACATCTGTTTTTTCTATGGTTTCCATTTTAATTTTTTATATAAGTTTGTTTTGGAGTTTTGTAGCCACTCTCTTTAAGAGCTTTGTTATAGGAACTGATATGCTCATCGAAAATCTTGTCATTTGTTGTTTTTGTACTAATTCTTTTACTGATAGATAACGGTATATGTTTAATTATAGATGGGGGTTGATTTGATTTAGGGTGTATATATAAAGGATTGGTGTTGTTTTTGTTATAAGGTGTGTATGTATTTTTATTTAATTCTAATGTTATATCTAGGAAGTTCACTTTTAATAATAGTGCTAACCGTAATTTTTAAGCCCATGCTTTTAATTCGAAGGTTATTCGAAAAGAGTATAGTTACCTTTATATATATATATATATATATATATATATATATATATATATATATATAAACCTTCGAATTTTTGATTTGCCAATAATCTCGAAGAAAAAAGGTTTTAAAAAAAGAAAGCGCTAGAAACATGAAAGTCTGTCGGAAAAAAATCGCACAGATACAGGTTTAAAGCCCAAAGAAAAAAAATACCGACAGGAGTAAACAACTAACTAACAAAAGAGCTCAATACAACCGTAGAGCAGACTTGAACCTAGTGAGCCAGACAAGCCTACCCAGGTTTTCACCTAAGCGGATCGTCAGGGAAGCTAGCTTTCCCTGACGATCCGTTTAGGTGAAACCTGGGTAGGTTTGTCTGGCTCACTAGGTTTATCTATCTATCTCTCTCTCTCTCTCTCTATATATATATATATATATATATTGTTGTCCCTCCCATACGGTGCATTGAATTGAGTCCCAGGATGGAAACTTTTTATAGTTACAGTATAAACCACAGGTGAGCTCTGTGGGTGTCCAATAAACACAAATGCGCTTGAGAGAGCGTCTGTAATAGAATACCTGTCTACTAGCCGACCTAGTAGTCAGGTATCCTCGAATACGAGTCGACAGCTGTTTAGTTTTAACGTGATTGATAAATAAAGAAAATAGTTTGTACCAAATGTAAGTGGGTTCATTGATTAAAAAGATTACCAGTTCTATGAAAAGGGTACACTTGCAGTAAAAATTTGTATTACAATAAAGAGGATTTATTTCTCTTTTCGCACTGATCTAGAGTATGTGGATCAGCTGGTGGTCTCAAGCGTCACATGAAAGTTTCCAGTGAAGCCAACACCGTGTCTATTATCTCAACCAACGCCAATGTTCATGAATGCCAAATCTGCTACGAGATATGCAAGTCGCTGGCAGGAATGAAAAGTCATCACCGGGTTAATAGACGATCAATCAGTGGAAGAGTGGCAGTCATCTGAAAAGACGACCCATTAATATATTGTTGCAGATATTAAAGCACATTTGTTTTTTGGGAAAATCACAAAATTGGTAGCACATCACTGCGAGATTATTGTTTGTTGCCTTAAATGGCAAAAACGGCACATCGTAGCGAGATTGTTATTAGAAGAATACTGATAAAAATGTCAAAATAGAAATATTTTCACTATAATTTACGTCTTAAGTATATTAGTGTGGGGTTAAGGTTACCGCTCACTCCGATTGGATTTTTGTATATTACTTCGTTTTTTACGAAATCTTCATCCTATCTCTCTCTTCCTCTTGCTATCTATATATATATATATATATATATATATATATATATATATGTAGTATGACAAATCGGTACCCGGGGAAAAATGAGGAATAAAAGAAGGAAGAATAAAGAACATGAAACTAAAGAGCGAAAACAATGGTCCAGAGTTCAAGCTCAAAGTCCAAAGAAAAAATAACCCTCCAAAACGAATAAAAGGCAACTACATAAAGTGCTCAATACACGAAGTAGAGCAAAACCTAAGATAATTCTAAGAAGCCAGGAAAACCTACCTAGGTTTCACCTAAACGGTTCCTCAGGGTGGGGCCGGCTTCACCCTAAGGATCCGTTTAGGTGAAACCTAGATAGGTTTTCCTGGCTCCTTAGGATTATCAAATATATATATATATATATATATATATATATATATATATATATGAAGAAATATAGTTTTAAGGCGTGCTATATTTATCGGATAAAGTGCTCAATATCAGAGATAGAGCGTATGTAAATATAAATATAAACGTGAACATTAAAGTCAACACTTAGAGGCTAGCATGAAACAGCCTACCGCCACTAAGTGATGACTTTTATGTAAACTTTGATATATACATATATATATGATGACTCCTACGTTCACTTTATATATATATATATATATATATATATATATATATATATATATATATATATATATATTGAACAAATAAAAATATTAAAAAATTAAAATCTTCAGACACACTGGATTGTATTAGGTTGATGCAAAAATAATGTCGTTTTATCACATGTGTTACTATGTGGAAAACGACATCATTTTTGCACCAACCTAATCGATTAATATTCTTTCATTTTTATTATTATTATTTCATTTAGATTCCTCGACTAGTTTCGGCCAACATGGCCATCATCAGGAGAAAAAAAATTCTGCTTGCTGGTAGCAGTGAACTACAGAAATGAATGTCTTGATGGAGAAAATGAACTTCTGTCTGTAGTTTTCATTTGTTTGTTGTTTTTTTTTTTATCATTAATTTTTTAACATTCCTTGTGTTGGTCAAACAGTCTCTTTTAAGTTGTTATTTTAGATAAGAGCTGGATGGATCTATGCTGCTCTGAATTCCCTGGTCAGTATGACAGTTTTATTGGTTCCTGGAGAGGGGATGTGTCTCTGTTTAGTGTTTGTGTGTGTTTTTTGGTTCTTAGGGTGTATGTGAGTATGATATGTGTAAGCGTGGGTATTACTGTGGATGCGTGTTATCATTTTTCTCATTAGGGTGTGAGTGAGTATGATTGCAAGTGTGTATATTCGCGTGGCTGGGTGTATAAGTGTGAGGCCTCAACACCTGCGTAAGCATGTCTGTCTTGTGTGGGTGAGAAATATGGGTAGTTTTTGATTTGTAGGTTTATATATTAATACTTTCTATATAGTTAAATTTATGGTTTTATCCGGCTGGATAGTGTGTTTTCAAACGTCGTATCCACTTATTTTCATGGAACTCTAAAAGTTATCTAATGTTATCTGCTCTGAACTTTTCTATTCTCTTAATTATAATTAATTTGTCATGGGTTTTAAAATCGTGTTTTTCTAGGTGGAAATGTTGTTCTACAGGTAATAATCTTTCATAGGGAGTCGACTTAATTCGATTGCGATAATTATTAATTCTGTAGTGAAAGGGCCATTCAAATTTTCCTACATATTGTTTCTGGCATAGTGTGCATTCTAGGAGGTAAATTATGTTATGACTTCTACAGTTAGAATCGTGGTAGATTTTGAAAGTAGATTTAGTGATTGAGCTAGTGAATGAATTCGTGTTTTTAATATGGTTGCAGCATGAATATCTTTTGTTGTTACATGGTTGGGAAAATCCTGTTGTTTTTGCTGTTAGTTTATTACGGATTACCTTGTCCCCTGTGATGTGGTTACTACCTATGATTTCTTTTAGGTTCTACGATATGCTAGAAGACTGGGTTCCTTAAACAATTTTTTAGGTCTGGTTTGAGATGTAGTGTTTCCTAATGACTTTTTATTATTTGGGATAGTGGAGGCAGAGTGGGATTGGAAGTTTTTACTAGAGGGATGTGGCTAGATTTATTTTTAATCTTATACATTAGGGTGTATCTCTAGGTGTGGAAATTGCTTTATTTATTTGTTCCCGGATTAGGTGTTGTTTATAGCCACGTGTTGTGAATTGATGCTCCAGATTTTCAATGTGTTTATTTAATTCTTCATTGTTGTGTGGCACCATTTAACGAGGCAGAAAGAGAAAAGGAAAGAAAAGAAGGAAAGGAGAGGCTAAGAACCGAATCGTGAGTGATAATCAAGAACACACACACAGCTAAGAGACAATGGATAAAAGGATATTTTGATAAGTAACAAATGGCGAAAGAGTGTCATTACAATGACAGGAAAATTCTGAGTAAAAAGAAAGGGAAAGAAAGAAAGAATCAGATATGTTTTGGCATCGGCTGTGTTATCTAAGGATATGAAAACAAACTATTGGTACGGGAAGACATCTTATTATCAACTACAGGCCGGCTGGCCAGAGAAAGAGAGAAAAATTCAAGTGAAAATGTTATTTCGTTAAGTGACGAAAAACAGACAACTAAAAAAGGACTTGGACAGATATGAAAAATTAAAAAAACACCCACGAGCATCCTTGGCCTGCGATAATAAAATTTTGTTATCAGGAATTGTGCCGAAAGAAAATGAATGTGTTTTTTTTTCTTTCTTCGAGGCGACAGACCGACAGGAACTTCGGAGATTTTTTTTGAGACCGTGTCGAGAAGACCACACATTCTGATAATTAGCGATAAAATACCTGACGTAAACCACGTGTAGAACAAGAGTTATGACCGCCATTGTCATATTGTCCTGTTCGCGGCTGGAGAAATGATAAACCATTAAGGGGAAGAAAAGAGAAGAGATAATTTTTTTTTTTTAAGCAAGATATTTTTTTCTCTTCCTGAAACAAAGCCGCAGATTCGTCCACGCCCGACTAAGACATCATTGGTCGAGTGGTAAACACGTGATGCACGAGGGAGGCTGTTGCCGCCCATCTAGAGGATGAGTAAGAGAGGTTGCCACGAAGATGTGGGGAGGGCAGTTCACGCCCCTCTGAAGTATGATGAGAAGGTGGGAGTGAAGAAAAAAAAAATGAAAAAAGGTGGAAATTCCTAACCAGAGAGGTGGATATGTATTTAGAATTATCGAGGAACCCCCCGGCGCCGACAAACTCACCCCGGTTTTGGTCGGCGCCCATATAAACGAAGCCACAACGATCAGAAATGAGTCGAGACCCAGCAATTCCCAGAGTCAGTCTCCGGTTGAGGCAAGCCTCGCAGATGGCTGACCAGGATTCGCGCACTTTCCGGACCCACATCTTCAAACCAAGAACAATTATTTTGAAGAGCGACTTAGATCCAGATCACCGAAATAAGTTTTTCTTTTGACTTTCGTCCAAAGACCCACCGAAACACCAATTTCTTAAAGAGCAGACGACTTGAAGTGTTAAAACTTGCCTAGCGGAAAACGACGTGTCACAATCCATAGAACGGGTCGGGAGATAGATGCAGTCCTATGTATCGAACAACTAGACATAAAGTTTGTTACCTTTTTCTTTGATACTTTGAACTTTTGAGTTTTCATTTTATTGCCTTTTATGCGTATTTTTGTGGTATCACCCCCGTTGGACTCGGTTTGCAGTACGGCCCCGATGACTGGTTGATTTCCTCTGCCTAGATCAAATCACAACGTGGGTAGGCAGACTGGGAATCAAAGTAGGACGTCACAGTTGGTGCCGTGGTAGACTGGGATAGAACGACACGGTTGGCGCTGCGACCAGGGGACGACGTCACAACTGGTGCCGTGACCACAGGATAGGACCCTGGAACAGCTACTGCCACAATTAGTACCGTGACCGCAGGACAGGATCCTGGATCGACCGCTGTTGCTGAGAAATTTCGAATAGGACTCAAAACGACCCCGGACCGAGAGGAACGAGAACAGAATCGTCTGTAAGGTAGGACACTTTGCTTGATTTCCCAGCCTCGATTGTTGCTGCGTAGATTGTCTTTCTCTTTAAATATGTCGGACTATGATTCAGATAGAGCAGTGGAGGATGAAGAGGGGGTTAGACAAGTGTTGTTAGCTGACCTGAGAAAGTTCTTGGGTGGACCGAGGGTCCCAGCATTTGACGGCAGTGGGAAAGATTTCAAAAACTGGCTGGCAATCCTGGAGAAGAGCCGAATTATATATGAACTCACAGATCAGGAGACCCTGTATCTGGCATATGATGCCACAAAGGGGAAAGAGTTTATGAAGGAGCTCTTGGAGAGTCAACCCCACTTGTCTTGGGAAAGATTAAAGGGACTATTGACCAAAGAATTCACCGACGAGGGCACGGCTATAGAGGCCATGAGGGCCCTCTTAAAGCTGACACAGCTGCGGGACGAAACCCCTGGAGAATTGGGGGCCCGAGCGGGGAAGCTGTCATCATTGGCCTTCCCAGAAGTGGTTAAAGACAATGCGGTCATGCAGGCCCAGTTAGCAGACCTGTATGTGGAGGCCCTAAGTGACGAGCGTGTTCGTCACGACGTGCTGAAAGAGGGGCCGGTGAGACTATCGGCAGCAATAGAACTGGCCAAGGAGAGCCAGGGCGTATGGGAAAGGGTAAAAAGGCGTGGAAGGAACCGGATACTAAGTCAAGAGGTCGGAAAAAGGGGGAAAGGCAGAAGACCCCATGCGTGGAATCAGAGGGTCACGCTAGAAGTAGATCAGCCTGAGGTGTGGGAAGAAGACTCCAATAGAAAGGCATGGTCAACCACGCATGGATTTTATAAGCCCACGCCGGGTAGATACGGGCTGGTCTGCTGAACCTGTGGTCATGGGGACCACAGAGCGGCGGAATGTCCGACGAAGTGGGGTTTGCCCCCAGACTTCGAACAGGACAGGTGCACCAGGTGTGGAAAGAAAGGACACCTGGCCAAGTGGTGCGGGCTGAGAAAAGGCGCCCCACCGATATTAACTTAGAAGGCCGAGCCCAAGAGACAAGACCAGGGAAAAGCCAGCGAGCCACCCCGGAATTAAGAGGGAGGGTGGCCCAGTTAAAAAGAAGGGAAATAAAAGCTTGGACCAGTGGTCGGGCGAGCCGCTTGGGTAGAGGACAGATCCCCCCGGGAGTAAACGAGAGGTTAGCCCAGTTGAGGAGAAAAAGAGCAAAATGTTGGACATGTGGTCAGGTGGGCCACTTTGCGGCGAACTGTCCGGCAAGAAGGTGCTTGTTTTGTAGGAGACCAGGGCACTTGAAGAGAAGCTGTATCCTTAGAAACAGTCGCGGGAGATGGGAGAGGTCCAGCCGGGCCCGCCCAGGTGCGAAAAGCGCAGAACTTCCCCCCGTAAAAATAATGAAGGTGATTTATTGCTGGCGGCGCCTATGGCTGGGATGACCCAAGGGTGGGGGCCCAGGAAGAGGAAAGCCCAAGTGTTCTCTTCGCTGACGCAAGAGACGGAGCTATCCTGTAGAGCAGAGATAGGGGGTAAGGCGATGAAGGCTCTGGTAAACACAGGAGCATCTGTGTCATTGCTGAGAGAGGAAGCATACAGGCGGGTGAAACGGAAGAGTAGGTTACGGGAAGCGGACATAGAGGTCACGCAAGCAGATGGAGCCTCCCTGAAGATAAAAGGGATGGTGAGGCTCCCTGTGAGGATTGGGAAATTAAGAAGCACCCAAAATTTTTACGTAACCCCCGACCTGTGTACGGAGGCAATCTTGGGAGAAGATTGGCTCCCGAGCCAGAGGGCCCAGATAGAGTTCAACCCCACTGTGCTGATAGTGAATGGCGAGAGAACGCCATTGGGATGCCCACCGGAAGAAGATATAATAATAGTGGTGGAGGAAGATGTAAAGCTACCCCCTAGAACGGCGGTGTCGGGAAAGGGTAGGTTAATGTCAGGGAAGAAAATAGGAAAAGGACCCCTGCAGTTGGTCCCTGTGGATGGGAATGGCCTAGAAGAGAATGAGGTAACTCTGTGTGAGACGTTGGTGGAGGCAGCTGAATTAGTGCCCATTATGATGGTGAACCAGGCCCAAAAGACTATAAAGGTTAGGAGAGGGGAAGAGAGAGGGAAAGCGCTAACCCTACGGACTCTGAATCGGGTGAGATTCGAAGAGGAACGAAGAAAACTTGTAGAGCAAACAGAAGGAATAGTGGACGAAGATATATTAGCACCGGATCAATTTAGAACCAGGGTGGGCGGTCTGCTGAGGGATAATCGAGATGTGGTAGCCCAGTCAGACAAGGAATTGGGCCAGACCCACACAGTCAAAATGAAAATCGACACCGGAGATCACCCCCCTGTGAAATTAAAACCCTACCGGACACCTATTCATAAAAGACCCCTTGTAGAAGAGGCAGTAGAAGAGATGTTGGAAGCTGGGATGATCGAAAGATCGATCTCCCCTTGGAGCTTCCGAATCGTAATAGTAGGTAAGAAAGATTGCGGGCACCGTTTTTGTGTAGATTTTAGGAAACTGAATTCTATATCGAAGCCGTTGGCGGTGCCATTGCCACTAATAGATGACATATTGGCATTATTAGCGAAGGCAAAGTACTTCTCTACGTTGGACTTGAGGTCCGGGTGTTGGCAGGTAGCCCTTGATGAGGCTGACAAGGAGAAGGCCGCATTTGCGTGTCACCTAGAACTGTTCCAGTTCAGGGTGATGCCATTCGGTTTAGCTAATGTCCCGGGAATCTTCCAACAGCTGATGTCAATAGTGTTAGGAGGATACGAGAGCTTTGCCATGGCATATTTGGACGATATCTTAATATTTTCGGAGACAGTAGAACAACACTTTTTCCATCTAAAACAAGTGTTGGGAAGGTTAAGAAAACACGGCTTAAAATTGAAGTTGTCGAAGTGTCAGTTTCTGAAGGAGGGGACTAGATATTTGGGCTTTGTTATAAACGGAGATGTTATTAAACCCGACATGGATAAGGTGAAAGTCATAAGGGAAATGCCAGAACCTAGGACAGTGAGACACGTAATAGGTTTTATAGGAGCTATAGGTTACTACCGACGCTTCGTCCCGGCATTTTCGAGAATTGCCATACCACTTGTAGCCCTGAAGAAGAAATACGCTAGGTTCAAGTGGACAGAAGACTGTCAACGGGCATTTGATACGTTAAAAGAACAGTTGACAGCCGTCCCACTGCTGACGTACCCAGACCTCAGCAAGCCCATGGTACTATACACTGATGCCAGTGAGCAGTGTGTAGGAACAGTTCTTACCCAGCCGTGTCCCGATAAAGAAGGACCAGTGCCAGGCATACCAGATGAAGTACCGATATACTTTCTCTCTCATAAGCTCTCAGAGACACAACAGAGATGGCCAGTAATAGAAAGAGAAGCATATGCTATCATGTATGCTCTCCAAAAACTGGACTACTACTTGAATGGTGCGGTCTTTACTATAAAAACAGTCGACAAACCTCTGCAGTACCTATTGCAGGCAGAGTGGACAAATAATAAGAAGATTCAACAGTGGGCGCTAAAGTTAAGTGGCCACCACTGTAAGATAGAGTATTTGGCAGGGAAGGAAAACACGTGCGCAGATTTACTCTCAAGAATACCGAAACAACTGGAAGAAAGATCTGTAAAAGTAGAGCAGGGAGTAGATGATAAAGCCTATAGAATAAGAGTAATTAACTCTAATAAGCTAAAAGATCGCCCTATGTTAGAATCGGACGAAGAAGGGGACACACAGATAATAACCGATCCCTACTGGACAGAAGGAATTGAGAAGGAGCAGGCAGACAGGGAAATAGCTGCCCTGAGAGAAAAGGTGAAGGCAGGAGAGACCACCAAGTATGCCATAATAGAGGAAAGGCTGTATTATCTCTCAGGCAGGGATGAGGAAGTCAACCCCAAGTTGTATGTGCCCAAAAGTTTAAGACCAGAGGTATTGGAACAGTGCCACGAGAGGTTGGGTCACATGGGAATTGATAGGACATGTGATCTAATAGGAAGAAAGTACTATTGGCCCAAATTGTACGGAGAGGTCACTAACTATGTTTGGAGCTGCGTAGTGTGCCAGTCGCAGAGCAGAAGGCAGGAGATGGCACCATTGGAGGAGACGGACGTGCCGAACTTCCCCTTCGAGAAAGTGAATATGGATGTATCAGGACCATATGGGGAAACTGCGCAGGGAAACAACTACATAGTGAGTTTTGTCCATTGGCTAACAAATTGGCCTGAGGCATTTGCAGTACCAGACAAGAAGGCTAGAACTGTGGCCGGTTTGATAATAGGTGAAATCTTCCCTAGGTATGGCGCCCCTGTGCAGTTGGTAACAGATAATGTCACGGAGAATATAAACAGCATAATGAGAGAAGTGCTGACAGGTTTGAACATAGAGCATGTAAAAACATCTCCATATCACCCCCAAGGAAATGCTAAAGTGGAAAGGTTTCATAGAACCTTGGGAGATGTATTGGCCAAGCTGGTCAGAGAGAACACTGGAAACTGGGACTTGTATTTGACACAGGCTCTGGCGGCCGTGAGGTTTACGATAAACGAAACCTCCAGATTTTCTCCTTACTTTATGTTGTTTGGCAGAGACGTGGTCCTGCCTGTTGATAACCTATTGAAGCCCCGAAGAAAGTATATGGGAGAAGATCATCATCAGCTGTTGCTAGAACAACAACATAAAATATTTGTTCAGGCCAGAAGAAGAATAAAGAGGGCCCAGAAGAAAAGAAATGAGAGGGTGAATGCTGAAAGAAAGGTAGTAGAATTGAAGGTTGGAGACCCTGTCTACTATAAAATCCATCAGAGAGAAGGAAAGCTGGACCAAAGATGGGAACCGTACTACCGGATAGTAGAGCAGACGGGTCCAGTATCATATGTAATGTGGGATCAAGTGGCAGGACGAGCAAGGAGGGTCCATGCCAATGATCTAAAGAAGGCTGAAATAGCTAACCTGGAAATGAGCGAGCCGAGGCCTAAGAAGACAAGGACAAGGAAGGTAACTCTGGTTGAGCCGGAAGAAATGGAGACGGAGGAAGATTCCGAAGAAAATGAGGAGATAGATCGACTTGGCCAGATAGACGAAGCGATCCGAGTAACGGGGTTGGAACCCTCGGCGGATATCAGCGGTGTTCAGTCGTCGACTGAATCGTTGCAGAGAAGACCCTGCGAGGTCGCCATCGCACCCCCATGCCCAAAGGAAAGGAAGAGAAGGACGAGGAGATCCAATCAAGCAGCCAAGGGCTCTAAAAAGAGGCACCCTGAACAGGAAGAAGGGCCCAGCGAGTGGGAGGAAGAGGATCAAATACCCCTTTCCCAGCTCAAGGAAAAGCTAAGGAACAGGAGAGATCTAGACATAGAGTCAGGAGGTATTAAAGACGTCCAAGGCGAGGACTCTAAACAGAAGGAAGAATCAGGGGAGGAAGAAGAGGACAAAACACCTCCTGGAGGGGAATTAAACACAGAGGGAAGGTTAGAGGTTGAGCAGGGACCACCTCGGAAGATGAGATCAAGAAGGGTGAAGAACCCCAAATCTCAGTAGAACAAAGAAGGCTGTGCAGAATAGAAACAGTCGGTGTCGACAGGTAACGACACTGGCTCATCCAAAAACCTGCTGGCTGACTGTGGTGGATGTGGATGGAGGGGATGGAGTCGCGGGCTGCATCTCACGAAGGACGGAAGAAGATTATTGGCATTGCTGACTGGCCATCAGTGATGTCATGAAGTACGACCTTTGGGAGTGAGTGCCACGCACACCTGTCCGGACCATTCTGTCTGCTAGGAGTTAGTTGGAGGAGGGAAGAGCTGAATGTAGTAAGAAATTATGGAATAATTGAGTGATGAATTGAGCAAGACTGAATGGTTATGAAGAATAAAAACAAGAGGATCTTGTTGCAGGAAAGATCAAAGTGAAAGGGTTGATGATGATCATGATGATGATGGTGTCTACACGAATAATAGCAGGGTACAAGGTGGAAACAGAATACATAGCTTTAAATTCAGGGAGAACGAAATTCATGTTGCTAACAGCTGAAGAAGCTAGAAAGTGCAGAGATGATGCCCTAGGGACTTTTACCTCGTTAAGCCCTATCTATATGACTGGTAACCACAAGATGTGCATACTAGAATTGTTTGAAGGGAAGAGAGAGGGCATTAAGAGAACTTGCTAAGTAGAGGTATTAGCAAACACGGCATTACCACAAGCTATCAGTGTTTCAGACGGGGTGTGGGCAGTAGCCACACAGAAACCTATCAGCTTGTCTAGGGTGTGTGGGGGAGAGTCCACAAGGACATTAAGAGTAAGGCCACCATTATCCCTGTTAAAGTTACCCATTGGATATTCGGCATTTGGGATATCTATGTCCTTACCCACCTATTACCAGGAAGAAGAAAGATATGAAGGGAAAGATTCAATCTTAGAAATGATTGGCAGAGGCTTAGTCAATTGTACAGAATTATGGGAGCCAATAGTGAGGGGATTCTCCAATGTTACCTTGAATAAAATTCCAGAACTAATGAAGCCGATAGAAAAGATCGATATGGATCAATTGAGGGACAAGTTAAGTGCGTTGGGAAATGAAGGTATGGCTTGGGAAGGCGATGAGCAGATCGCGATAAGTTGGTACATTCATAGTTATAGCCATCGGGGGTATAATAGTATGGAAGATTAAGAGTAAGAGGAAATTAACGAACGACAATCCAATGCGCATGCAGCAACTCGAGAGGGAGATGCCGAGCAGTGTTCCTTACTTATACAGAATCGGCGAAGAAATTGCAGGAAGACCAGCGGAGTAGGCTGGCGTGAGACCGCCACGTGCGGCGGAAAAACCTCCCACAGCGGAGAGGAAAACATTGACCAAGAAGAACAAGCCATAGTAACCATATCTGCACCCACAGGCACACGCACAGATGACATTACATATAGAATAGAAGAACTTGAAAAAAGAACATTACACTTGCATGTAAAACGGAAGAAGAAAAAGGACATTACATTGCATGTAGAACAGAAGAAGATGAAAAAGAACATTACACTTGCATGTAAAACAGAAGAAGAAAAAGAACATTACATTGCATGTAGAACAGAAGAAGATGAAAAAGAACATTACACTTGCATGTAAAACAGAAGAAGAAAAAGAACATTACATTGCATGTAGAACAGAAGAACTTGAAAGAGAACATTACGTTGCATGTAGGAAATTAGTATAGAATTGCATGGGACAAATGCATGATGCATGTTAAATGGTGTATTTGGGTTTAGGTGTCATTTACGGGTAAATGACAAATCGGTTAGGGGAGGATTGTGGCACCATTTAACGAGGCAGAAAAAGAAAAGGAAAGAAAAGAAAGAAAGGAGAGGCTAAGAAACGAATCGTGAGTGATAAGCAAGAACATACACACAGCTAAGAGACAATGGATAAAAGGATATTTTGATAAGTAACAAATGGCGAAAGAGTGTCATTACAATGACAGGGAAATTCTGAGTAAAAAGAAAGGGAAAGAAGGAAAGAATCAGATATGTTTTGGCATCTGCTGTGTTATCTAAGGATATGAAAACAAACTATTGGTACGGGAAGACATCTTATTATCAACTACAGGCCGGCTGGCCAGAGAAAGAGAGAAAAATTCAAGTGAAAATGTTATTTCGTTAAGTGACGAAAAACAGACAACTAAAAAAGGACTTGGACAGATATGAAAAATTAAAAAACCACCCACGAGCATCCTTGGCCTGCAATAATAACATTTTGTTATCAGGAATTGTGCCGAAAGAAAATGAATGTGTTTTTTTTTCTTTCTTCGAGGCGACAGACCGACAGGAATTTGGAGATGTTTTTTTTTTGAGACGGTGTCGAGAAGACCACACATTCTGATAATTAGCGATAAAATACCTGACGTAAACCACGTGTAGAACAAGAGTTATGACCGCCATTGTCATATTGTCCTGTTCGCGGCTGGAGAAATGATAAACCATTAAGGGGAAGAAAAGAGAAGAGATAATTTTTTTTTTTTAAGCAAGATATTTTTTTCTCTTCCTGAAACAAAGCCGCAGATTCGTCCACGCCCGACTAAGACATCATTGGTCGAGTGGTAAACACGTGATGCACGAGGGAGGCTGTTGCCGCCCATCTGGAGGATGAGTAAGAGAGGTTGCCACGAAGATGTGGGGAGGGCAGTTCACGCCCCTCTGAAGTATGATGAGAAGGTGGCAGTGAGGAAAAAAAAATTAAAAAAGGTGGAAATTCCTAACCAGAGAGGTGGATATGTATTTAGAATTATCGAGGAACCCCCCGGCGCCGACAAACTCACCCCGGTTTTGGTCGGCGCCCATATAAACGAAGCCACAACGAGCAGAAATGAGTCGAGACCCAGCAATTCCCAGAATCGGTCTCCGGTTGTGGTATCACCCCAGTTGGACTCGGTTTGCAGTACGGCCCCGATGACTGGTTGATTTCCTCTGCCTAGATCAATTCACAACGTGGGTAGGCAGACTGGGAATCAAAGTAGGACGTCACAGTTGGTGCCGTGGTAGACTGGGATAGAACGACACGGTTGGCGCTGCGACCAGGGGACGACGTCACAGTTGGAACATATCCTTCTGAGTCTAAGTGCTTGTGAAAAGGGAAGGTTCTCTTTGAGCTGTTTAGGGTGGGAAGACTTAAAGTGTAGATAGTTGTGGGTGTCGGTGATTTTAGTGTGTAGTGTCGTTTGTAGTTTCCTGTTTTCATCTATGTAAATGCGGGTGTCTAAAAATGTTACTGATGTTGTGGATTTTTCATAGTCAAACTTAATTGAGTCGTGCACTGTGTTTAGGGTCATAAGGAATTGTGTAAGTTTGTCATCACTGCCCGTGTATACAAAGAATATATCGATATATCTTGCTTAGAATAGGCAGTCGCTTCCAATGAGGGGATAGATATGGGCCTCCCCAAATTTTTCCATGAATATTGTAGCATATGATGGAGCTGCAATTGTGCCTATGGCACAACCTCTTATTTGAAGGTAGTGTGCTCTATTGAAGTTGAAAGTATTCAATGTAAGGACATGCTCCATAACTTTTATGATAACTTCTGTAGGTGGGTCATGTTTTCTTCTTTCAGTAAGTGCTTCCTGAAGGGCGGTTAGCTCTTCGATGTGTTTAATATTTGAATAGAGTGACCTAACGTCCATAGTCACTAGAATAGCATTCTCTGGAACAGTTTGTATGTGATTAATTTTGTTCAGTAGATCTGTTGTGTCTCTGATGTAGAATTTTACTTCCTTAGCTAGCCGTTGTATGTAATGGTCTATGTATTTGGAAATTTTTGTCGTGTGGCAGTTGAACGATGAAATAACCGGCCTTCCTGGGTTGTTGCTTTTGTATATTTTAGGAAGGAGATAGAAACGAGCAGGTGTAATGTTTGTGTGTAAAGTTCTGTGTATGTTTCCTTGTCGATTAGATTGTTGCGAAGCATTATGTATAGTGAGCTAGTTAATTCCTTTTGGTATTCAGGAAGGAGATCTGTAGGTAAGCTTTTATAGGTTTCTTTGTCGGCTAGCTGTTTGTTGGCGTCTTTAATGTATTCTTCGATTCCCCAGATCACTGTGGCACCCCCTTTGTCAGCCTGTGTTACGATTAGGTCATCTCTATGTGTCAGCGTATCGAGGGCTATACGTTCCCCTTCAGTAATATTGTTATGTGGCAGCTTACATGCTGTTGTTTTCTTTATGTCATTTGCTACGGCTAGTTCAAATGTCTGTATAGTAATGTCTGTGTTTTGTGGGGTGTAGGTAGTATCCTTCTCTTTTAATGTATCAAGTATGGAAGGTGTGCGATCATTGTCCCCGTGATGGGCATTTAACCGTATTCTTCTTCTGAAAGATTTCAGGTCCTTTGCCAAGATGTCTTTATCAAACCTTGGGGCGGTAGGGCAAAATCTTAGTCCTTTATTTAATAACCTGAAATATATATATATATATATATATATATATATATATATATATATATATATATATGGAACAAATACATTGAGTCAATTGCTTCGTCCATCGCAAGGAAAGTTGGCTCCCTGTGCCGTGCCAGGAAATTTTTCTCCCCGGAATAGATCATCCAGATCTACAAATCAACAATTCGCCCTTGCATGGAGTATTGCTGGCATATATGGTCTGGAGCCCCTTCTGTTTGTCTCGGGGTTCTTGATAGGATCAAGAGGCGGATATGCAATATAATAGGCCCTGTTCTGGCATCTCGTCTGCAGTCGCTCTCTTACAGAGGCACCGTCGCCTGTCTCTGTCTTTTTACAAATACTTTCATGCTAATTGCATTCGCTGATTCACAGACTTTCATGAATTCAAGCGACCTACGAGGCTGGCATCCCGCTCTCACCCCTTCACTGTCGAAACTGCTAAATGTAGCCGTCTCTTCTACTCCAATAGATTCATATCTCGCACCTCTCGCCTGTGAAACCCCCTTACCTATTCCAGTTTCCCTGAGAGCTATAATCTCCAATTATTCAAATGTAATGTCAATCGACATCTCTAGTTGCCTTGATCTATCCACTATCCTTCTCCTCTCCCTTTCCTCTATCACTCGTATCTGATCTTACTCCAAATCTTCTGTAACCCTTTGCTTGGGGTGAAACGCTTAATATATATATATATATATATATATATATATATATATATATATATATATATATATATATATATCAGTGAACATTGAAGTTAACACTTAGAGGCGACACACCTGTTTCTCGCTAGACACAATCGTGCCAATACATAAGCATATATATATATATATATATATATATATATATATATAACACGTATAGAAATACTCACTCATGTTTGTGTGTGTGTCTGTGTGTTAACATTTCTTCCGACATTTTCTTTTTTTCATTTTATTTAAAACCACTTTCTCGCTGGGGTATTTCTAATCAACACTGATATGTCTTCGTATTTGAAAAAGAAAAAAAAGAAAAAGAATGTCTTCACGTTCTTTTCCCGCGCTTTTTTTCGCGCAAAAAAAAATCTTTCTCCTTTGTAATTCAATTATTTTCAACGTAATTCTTTGTTCGAAAACGTGACGTTAATTTTATGTCAAATTTCTTAAAAAAATATAAATGAATAAAACAAAGAATCTTCGCAACTGCTTCATGATAAGATTTGCGTTTTGTTTGTTTGTTTCATTGTTTTTTTGTTTTATGTCTTCTTTTTGAGGTTTTGTCTTCTCTTTCATTTTCTTTGTGAATTCATTTAATTATAGCTGTTTACTAATTTTCTTATTACGTTTCCCTCTTATTGATATTAATATTATAAACTGACGACTACAATGGTTTAATCGATATATTTAGTGAAGAGAATAAATTACGAGGGATTCATTTAGGCAAGTATTGACTAGTTTTGCTATAAGGTGTCACGACAGAGTTAAAAAGATTTCAAGATAGATAGATAGACAGATAGATAGATAGATATGAATAAACTCACATAGAGAGATAAATAGATATGGATAGACTCAGATAGATAGATAGATCGATAGATAGATAGATAGATAGATAGATAGATAGATAGATAGATATGAATAAACTCACATAGAGAGATAAATAGATATGGATAGACTCAGATAGATAGATAGATAGATAGATAGATAGATAGATAGATAGATAGATAGATAGATAGATAGATAGATATGAATAAACTCACATAGAGAGATAAATAGATATGGATAGACTCAGATAGATAGATAGATAGATAGATAGATAGATAGATATGAATAAACTCACAGAGAGATAAATAGATATGGATAGACTCAGATAGATAGATAGATAGATAGATAGATAGATAGATAGATAGATAGACAGATAGATAGATAGATATGAATAAACTCACATAGAGAGATAAATAGATATGGATAGACTCAGATAGATAGATAGATAGATAGATAGATAGATAGATAGATAGATAGATAGATAGATGAAAGCCATAACGATAATTTTAAAACAAAAGTTACTTCAAGCTGAAGGAGGTTGACTAGATTATTTCTCTAGATATAGTGAATGTCAAAAATTAAGTAAAATTAACTACAGAGTTAAACGTCCCTATATTTTCAGTCATACTAAATACAAAACTTTCACTAACGTCTTGCTTCTTCTTAACTCTCACTATACAAGACTCCAAAGAAATCGTTTCTAAGAAAGAAAAACCTTATCCGAGTTGATTTTCATTAGTTTTGTCATTTAATCAAAATATAAAATTATTTCTTTTGAAAATATTTTCAATATTAGTTACTTTATTCCTAGTTTAATTTTCTTGGAAATCTATTGTGAGATCGACATGAATGACTAGAAGTAAGAAAATATAATGATCTGTGCTGCCATTCTTGGAGAAAAAACGAACAGAAAAGGTTTATTCGCCTTTTTTTTTTCGTTCTTCAAATGAACCTAATTATTAGAAGTGCCAACTGCTTGACTTCTTACTTAGGGTAGCATTCGTACGTGTTTGCCTCGCTGAATGTTGAGGCGTTGTACATTGCCTTCGTGGATAACTAGTACCTTCGCCATGGACAAAAAAACACAAACGCCCACCACATAAAATCTCCAACGGTCAAATCATGTGATTTCGTACAAAGACCAGGTTTTGATGCGCGTGATTACCAGCGAATGTCAGAAATCAAATTTGGTTAATATTAGGTTGGTGCAAAAATAATAACGTACTAATGTCGTTTTTTGACGTTAAAAAATACGTCAAAAAACGACATTATTACGTCATTATTTTTGCACCAACCTAATAATTTGGAAGGGAAATATTGAATCGAATTTAGCAACGTTAGAGGTAATGCGTGCACATGTTACATTTTATTTTATTGTTTTTTCTTTTTTTTCGCGGCGGGTGGGGCTTGTTTTTTTAAATATTTTTTCGGGGAGTGTACAGGACGCTCCTCGAAGATCCAAAATCCTTACAAATTAATTATTTTTAACTGCAACTTTCTAAATTTTATTGGATTTTGAATTTATTTAAAAAGTTTTATTACACTTATTAAATACAAAAAACAAAAACGGGAAGCCTATATGTTAAAGGGGCCGAAAATCGAATAGGCCACCCTAGTTCATATTCCGGCTGAAGCACTTACAAGATGACGCTTCCCCAATGTTAACCTGTCTAAGTCTAAGGCTGACTTGGACAGGTTGGCCGCATAAGCTGTGTCTCTTAGTCTGTAGCCCGAGGGGTACTTTTTTCATCCACCCCTTGCCAGGTAAGAAAATAAAATGATTAAATTGCAAATGGTTACTGTTATAGAATATGAGAAAAAACGTTACCAAAGACAGAATACAATAAAAAAACAGGACCTTTTACAGATCATGAACCTTGTAAAGGGTGCATCCTATTGTAAAAAGAAAATAAGCAATCGATCCATATTGTTGTAACTGAGTTTCAAAAACAATTGGTTTAACAAATTTATTACCTTTTGTTAACTGGAAAAATAATGTAGAATAAGAACTTGTGCAAAATACAGACTTATTAGCTTCACCCACATGCCAAAAAGTGTTAGCATTAATGGAAGCATTATTAAAAAAAACAAAACATTATTGGTAATAACTAATAGATTAGATGAAATCACTTGTATTAGTAGAACATTTTGACATTTTTAACACATTTTATGTCCAGAATGGAAAACACTTGTGGAAATGCAAGAAATAATTAATAAAACGCTTAACTGTGGTGCCTTTTTAGTCATCTTCAACAAAAATTGTATAAAGGAGGCACGGTGGATTAAGGAATAGCGTCTCGGATTGTGGAATCGGAGAACCGAGTTCAAATTCCAGTCGAATCCATAACATTCACGTGCTTGGGAAAGGTATGAATCCTCTTCTCCCCCCAGCTATGGATAAATACCGGGTTATATGGTCTTGGATGGCAACTGGACATCGTAGAAAGAAATGGCAACCTACTGCGGGAAAAAAATCTTCCTCGTCAGTCATGTATGACGCATGGCACATAACTGACTGATAAAAGAGGAAATTCTTCTGAAATACACAATCATATATATATATATATATATATATATGATTGCTTATTTCAGAAGTAATTCCTCTTATATATATATATATATATATATATATATATATATACGATATTTATATATATATATATACGATGTTTATATAAATATATATATACCATCCTCGTTACATATATATGTGTGTGTGTTTATAATGTGACAAGGATTTCTGTCTCTCCTAATGTCATTCTCAACTTTTTTCTGAAATACACAATCATATATATATATATATATATATATATATATATATGATTGCTTATTTCAGAAGTAATTCCTCTTATATATATATATATATATATATATATATATATATATACGATATTTATATATATATATATATAAATACGATATTTATATATATATAAATATATATATATAACATCCTCGTTACATATATATGTGTGTGTGTTTATAATGTGACAAGGATTTCTGTCTCTCCTAATGTCATTCTCAACTTTTTCCGCATTTCGTTTTGCTTTTCTTCACAAAATTTTTAAACAAAAGTCAATTTTAACTCAGTGTGCGTTATTGCAATCGTCAGAGCGTGATGCTGGCTTTCTTTCCATAAAACTGCCAACCTTTTGAATAGCCTTTTTCAATTTTAGTCCAGGTTTCATCCCAATCATGCATCTCGTCGCTATCTTGTTGCAGATGTCTCTCGTTGTCATCCTTTCCTCTTATTCCCATCATCTTTTGCAACAATACAAGCCATTTAGGATGAAATAAGCAATTATCCAAAGTAAATGTGCTGAAAATCAGAAATTTCAATTCTGTCACCCAAATAGTTCAAGTATACACATGAAAATCATGTCCGGATATGCGGGACTCCGGATATGAGGGATTCCGGATGTGAGGGATTCTACTGTATTTAGATTACAAACATATCATTTTTTCTGAGGTTTCTTTGTCTGTTTGCTTAGCGGCATTACAACTCCTTACGTCTGATTTAATGTCGAAATAGAACTTTCTTGGGAGCATTAGTGATTTCTTTTAGAAAAAATGTATTGCTGCTATTTTTTTTTTTTTATTAAACTATGAATTGCTGTTATTTTTTTTAATTGTGTAAATTATTTCTTGTTACTTTTTGCGATAACTCCAAAGTTGTTCTTTTCCTCTTATTCCCATCATCTTTTGCTCCAATACAAGCCATTATGGTGAAATAAGCTTAAGCAATTATTCAAAGTTAATTTCCTGAAAACAGAAATTTCTAATCAGTTACATATCACCTAAATAGTTGAAATATACACATCAAAATCATGTCCTGATATGCGGGATTCTGGATATGAGGCACTCCGGATATGAGTCATTCCGGATATGAGGGATTCCGGATATGAGGGATTCTGGATATGAGACACTCCGGATATGCGGGATTCCGGATATGAGTCACTCCGGATATGTGGGATTCCGGATAGGAGGGATCCCAGAAATGAGGCACTCCGAATATGCGGGATTCCGGATATGAGGCACTCCGGATATGAGGGATTCCGTATATTAGGGATTCCGGATATGAGAGATTCGGGATATAACGGATTCTACTGTAATTAAATTAGTATGAAACCAAGGAAATTAGTGTTCTAAAAAGTATCTTGAACATTGATTGTTTAGTAAGTATCGGATAAACGTTTTCACACCAGATACAACAATAAACATGGTATCAAAATGATAAGCAAACGTGGTCTAGTGTTTAGAACGTTCGTTCTCTGACCATAAGAGCCGAGGTCTCATGGTCAGACTCTCACGATGATTTCTTAGTCAGGAAGGTAACTTCGTGATGTTATTGGTCTGGTGGGGCAGCGATCCCACCGTGCGGCACCTTTGCAAAATGCCTCAAAACCATATCGCGGGTAGACGGAACCCTTGGGGAGCCTTCACTGGTTGTCTTAGCACGAAATCAGAAGTCATCGTGACTGAGGTCTTGAGCGTGCTGGCCTTGTTCAGGCTGTTTATCACACTAGATAAAACGCACTCTCCAAAAATCTGTAACTAAGGTCCGGTCAGCATAGTTGCAGTATAAACCTACAGGTGGGCTCTGTGGATGCTGAACAAACACAAATGTGCCTGAGCAGACGTCTGCAACAGGGATTGACTACCCGCCCTAGTAGACTGATATACTCGGATACTAATGGCTGCGCCATTTAGATCAAAATGAACTCAATTTATTTCTCTCGGGTTGCTTGTTAAGTAATGTTTAATTTCTATTTTTTTATTTCAGTATTGAACCTGCTAGATTAATAAAACGGGCGCGAACGGGAACTAAGTAACATACTTGTAAGGAGTATTTAATTCATTTAATTTTGTGGCCGAGTGGTTAGAACGTTCGCATTCTGACCATGAGACCCGGGTTCAAATCTCACCATGGTCGATTTGTCAGTAAGGAGACTTTCTGATGTTATCCGACTTTGGAAAGTGCCTGAAAACAATACCACGGGTAGACCCAAGCCTTGTGAGGGAAATTGAGTAGACGGAACCCCTTGCTAGATAGCTGTGCTAGCACAAAGTCACAAGTCATCGTGGCCGAAGACTTCAGTGTGTTGGCATTGTTCAAATTGTTGATCACGCTAGATAACATGCACTTTCCTAGAAACTGTAACTGCAGATGCAGTATGAATCATAGGTAGGCTCTTTGGGTGCCGAATAAACACAAATGCCCTTGAGAAAGGTCGGCTAGTAGAGAGGTATCCTCGAATACCTATCTACTAGCCGCCCTTTCTCAAGCGCATTTGTGTTTATTCGACACCCTCGAGCGGCCAGCTATTAGATTTAATGTGATTGATAAATAAAGAAAATAGTTACCAAACGAAATAATTCTATCTTTTCAAATCTACGTGGGTTCATTGATCAGAAACATTATCGAGTTCTATGAAAATGGTACATACGCAGTAAAATTTGTATCACAATAAAGAAAATTTATTTCTCTTCTAATTACAAGGATTGATTAATAATTTATTTCTCCAATAGTTAAAGAAAAAATAAAAGAATACAGTAATGACATTGGCGCCAAAATTAAATAAATTACTCTTAAAAATTACGTGGGTTGATTAATGGCAAACGTCTACAATCCTATAAAAAGTTTAATACGAAATAAAATAATGAAAGGGTATAGACATAAAGAGAATTAATTTATCCACAAATTTCGAAGGTTGTTTAAAATCAGTCTTTATTTTTATAAAACAAGATTGTTTAATTTCGTTTTCTTTTTTGAAATGAGAGTCATTCTTTACAATGCCCCGGGGGTCACTCGAGATAGAGGGCTATATTTGTGTGTAAAAGTGAGGGAGATAACGATTAACCTTAGTCTTGAATAAGTCAAAATTGTAGTGATCAGTGAAACGTCCTGCTGGGAGTGTGTTCCATAGGCCAGTGGTTCGCGGAAAGAGTCTGTTCGAGTGGAATTTAAATATCACCGATGGAACACGTAGGGAATTTTCGTGGTTTGCTACTATTTAAGTGGCGTGGCGTGTTCTTGCCGTGAAGGTTTGCCTTGGCGGGACCAGGGAATGTATTTCGTCCGTCCACTTTCCAGTGAAGTAACGAGAAGGCAGCAAGAGGCTTACCACAGCCCCCCTGTGGGAGAAGAGTTGAAGGGTGGAGAATAATTTGTCACACACAAGTGCTAGGGCACGTTTTTGAACGGAGAGAGATAAAGTCTTGTTAGCTCCAGCCCAGATATGATAACAGTCCTCCATTTTGGGCCTGACTAGCACCTATAAAGTTAGAGGATAGCAGAAGGAGTCGGGTACTTACTAGAGCGGTACAGTTTTAAACAAAGTAAAACAATAAAATTCTCTATAAAGGAAATTACATTTTTATCTTCAAAATGGCAAGAGTTGATTGATAAGTCGATTTAGAATCTAATTAAATATGTTTTATGACAAATATAAATGCGAAACTGATATTAAAATAAAATAAATTTATCTGAACGACATCTGCGATCACCATGACTGATGCTTAATTCCATGAGAATGACACGTTGCGATATTTTCTGGCTAACGTTATATATATATATATATATATATATATATATATATATATATATATATATATATATATACATGCATTCTGTTGAGCTTTCTTCTAGACTCAATGAATTACTTAATTATGATAATTTAAAATCCTCCTAATTATTTCTATCTGTATATCCTTGCTTGAACCGGCTTCTAATTCTATGGAGTAAGCGGCTTGGGGATGTGGATCGTGTTGGGGCACAGTGCGTAAAGTGAAACTCGGTTGAGTTCCACCACGTAATATGTGATCGATTGGCGCTGTATCGAGTCTTATTCGGTACATCTTCATAACCCAAACCCGTTGGAGCAGTTCGTATGGCGTTTGCTTCCTATCGTAACTGTTCAGATTTCAATCTCCGGTAGTGGATGCGCACTGCTGATGAGTCTCAAATACAGGACGAAACGGCCGTCCAGTGCTTTCTGCATTCTGTTGAGGTTTCTTCTAGACTCGATGAATTACTTAATTATGATATATATATATATATATATATATATATATATATATATATATATATATATATATATATATATGGTAATACCAGTTTGGGAAAACCTCGGATAGCTCAACTTGTAATAGAAAAAATCGGTACCCGAGGAATAAACTGGAAATTAAAAAAAAGAAAAACTTAAAACATTAACACAATACGAAACCAATCATCAAGTGCTTAAGCTCCAAGTCCCCCCCAAAAAACCAAATGAGTAGAAAGACTAAAACATAGAGTGCTCAATACGGTAAGTAGAGTCATAAACTAGAATAAATCCTAAGGAGTCAGGCTCTTCACGGTAAAACTGGCCAGAGCCAATTTTTCCTCAGATCTGTTTAGTTGAAACCTAGGTAGGTTTGCCTGGCTCCTTAGGAAATTGTAGTATATATATATATATATATATATGTGTGTGTGTGTGTGTGTGTGTGTGTGTATCTATGCATGTATGTGTAAAACAGACTTATCACTGCGGAAAAAAAACTTCGAAAAGAAATAGGAAACAAAAGAGAAATTTTGCCAAATAAAAACATGAAAGAAAAAGAATTTCCTCTAATCGAAGGTGTGCAACTTTGAAAAGTATTGGGCAGCGAATTTATAGAAGAAAAATCATAACGAAATATGTTGTCTACATCCGGTGTCCTTTCTTTCTTATTTTTTCTCCCCCGCTATCTACGATGCATATTTCCCGCATTGTTTAGTGTTCTCTTTGTTTTCTCGTGCGGTCTAGGCGCCATCTTGGTATTTTTGTTCCCAGCACACGCATGCGCTGTGCGATTCCTGTGACCAAGCATAAGATAATGGCAGACAATAAACTTCGCTGGCGAATACGTGCAGAGTATGTTACACGCAGCTCACGCCAACACGACATAGGGTCGAGTGATTCGATCAAATCCACAATTCAAGTTTTACACAGCACAGCGCTGGGAACAGTTTGAGAAAATGAACTATAGAAGAATGCATTATAACGTTGAAATCCGAAGGCTTTAAACTACAGAGATGCAATTGTCATGTGAAATTGCTGTGTCATCATCATTGTCTCGGTTTTGTGATTTGATTGACTTAATGTTTAAGCAATGTCTTCTTCTTCTTCTTCTTATTCTTCTTATTCTTCTTCTTCTTCTTCTTCTTCTTCTTTGATTGATTCTTTGATTGATTCTTCTTCTTATTCTTCTTCTTCTTTGATTGATTCTTTTTCTTCTTCTTCTTTGATTGATTCTTTTTTTCTTCTTCTTCTTTGATTGATTCTTTTTCTTCTTCTTCTTCTTCTTCTTTGATTGATTCTTTTTCTTCTTCTTCTTCTTCTTCTTTGATTGATTCTTTTTCTTCTTCTTCTTTGATTGATTCTTCTTCCTCTTCTTCTTCTTCTTTGATTGATTCTTTTTCTGCTTCTTCTTCTTCTTCTTCTTCTTCTTTGATTGATTCTTTTTCTTCTTCTTTGATTGATTCTTTTTCTTCTTCTTCTTCTTCTGCTTCTCCTTCTTTGATTGATTCTTCTTCCTCTTCTTCTTCTTTGATTGATTCTTTTTCTGCTTCTTCTTCTTCTTCTTCTTCTTCTTCTTTGATTGATTCTTTTTCTTCTTCTTTTTTGGAATTAAATGTTAAATTTTATGTGATAAAAGTACATTTAAAAATTTATCAAAAATTTATTTCTTCTTCTTCTTTTCCTCCTCCTTTTTCTTCACTTTCTTCTTCTCCTCCTTCTTCTTCTTCTTCTTCGCCTCCTCCTTTTTCTTCTTCTTCTTCTTTTTCTTTTTCTCCTCCTTCTTCTTCTTTTTTTCTTCTTCTTCTTCTTCTTCTTCTCTGTGCTGTATTGCTTAATCATATTCTTAATACTTGATATAAAGCAAAAATATTACATTAAATATCAAAACGGTCAATAATAATTGGGATACATGCGTGTAATTGCAAGTGATGAATACTATTTTAAATTATGAAAAAATTTTGAAATCATAGCATATGAATTTTTGGAAACTATTTCTAAATCTTTGATTGTCTTTCAATCATTCCGCTCCACCGACCATCTTTCCCGCCGCGCCTATGATGCCCACTGCACTATTTGGGGATCACTGCCTTAAGTGCATAGTCGGTGATAGACCACCACAAGTTCCTATCTTTGCAAAGGTCCCGTTTCTGGTTCCACCATCCATTCACACAAGCTCGTCAAGTAAGTGCCTCAATATGCCCTGTGAGGGTTAAGTTTTCCAAACCTGCCTTCTTTATGTGTCCAAGGAATTTCAGAATTTCAGCTGTCTTTTTCTTCATTTTGATTATAAGTGTTCTTTGTGCTGTCATTTTCCTTAAGACTTCCTTTTTTCTTACTCGCTCTGTCAATGAAATCTTTACTATCCGACTGTAGAATCATATTTCTGCCACCTCTAGTTTTTACCTTATCCGTTGGGAGATTGTCTCGCATTCACTATCATTTTCGTGATGTCAACGAACACTCGTTTCCACTTTTGTAGTGTCAGTGAATATTCGTTGTCCCTTTCGTAATGCTCGTTGTAGTAGAGACTTTGTAATTGCAGATACAACTATAGTAATGCAGTTGAACAATATTGGTGTCAGATGTCATCGAATAACACTCGCACTAATAGTACTTGCTCGATAATATTCGCTCGAATAGTAATCCATATAGTCATTTGAATAGATAAATAGTACAGTGAATAGAGTAGAGAATAGCGGTCCATATAGTAATAGAGGATAGACTAGAAATAGTGATCTGATTAGACGCCATGTTAATTCCCATATATACAATGATCTGTATAGTAATACATGATATAGTAGAATATAGGCATCAATCTAGACATCACGTGACTTCCCATATATGCGTTTCCTATATGGTCACATGATCCACTTAATTCAATAATGGGATCGCCTGTGTTTGTTCACAGGCATTCTATGTTCAAACTCAAGTGTCGGCAGCGTCACCTTATTCCTATATAAAAGAGGGTACAATATTCCTTCAGTCTTTACCCATTAGATGGCTGATGATGATAAACTACAGGAGATTGATTCTTATGCCCTTTCGAGAAAACAGTTTTCGCTAAGGTGAAGTCGAGAAATTATATTGGCTCAATTGTTAGGTGTGTTCGTTTACTGTGTTGTGCAAGATAATTTTTCTCGCCATAATCTACCTTACACATTTATATGTCTATCATATTTAATTCAATAATGGGATCGCCTGTGTTTGCTCACTGGCAATCTATGTTCAAACTCAAGTGTCGGTAGTGACACTTTATTTCTATATAACAGAAAAAATTCTGATGATATTAAATAGTGAAACATATCAAATTTATGAAGGTTTTTTTTTCTACTTGATCTTTATTTAATAATTTTAGTCACCCATTCCTAAACATTTCTGGATAACAATCCGTATATTGAACCGAACGATAAATAGTATAGAGAATAGCGGTCTGTATAGTAATAGAGGATACATAAGAAATGGAGATCTATATAGTATAGAGCAGGGGTTTTCAAACTGTTGTCCGCGAACCATAGGGGATCCGCAAGGACAAGATAGGGAGTTTGTGAACAGCAAAGATTTTTTATGGGTGACGTGCAACTTATAATAAACTGGAAGAACTGGCAGAAATTTCATGCGATAGAACTTTAAAAATCAGTTTTATGCAGCAACAACTTTCGAAATTCTGGCTCACTGTACCCTCCGAGTATCCATTGTTATCTCGAAAGGAAGTTAAGATTTTGTTACCGTTTGCAACAACATATTTATGCAAAGCAGGATTTTCGGCACTAACCAATCTGAAAAACAAATACAGATCCAGACTTGCTCCAGAAAGTGACTTACGTGTATGTTTATCACCAATAAGAACTGACAGTTTGTGCAAAGCCAAGCAAGCACACCCTTCTCACTAAGTGTGTATTAAAAAATCCTATCTGTGTAATAGACAATAAAACTATTCGTTAAATACTATTACTGTTTTCATTTACATGTAAAATTAATATTTTAATATAACAAAATTTAATTTTGTTATATTTTGCAGCAACATGCAGCATCAATTTATTTGAACACTTATGTCTAAAGTAAGCTTTAAACCAGCTTTTATTGCATTAATGCAAAATTATGTTATATTCAGCAAATATTTATGTATAAATTTCATAAGCGTTAATAAGGGGGTCCCTAAGGTAAAGCCTGAAATATAAAAGGGTCCGCAAGTCAAAAAATTTGAAAACCCCTGGTATAGAGGATAGGCTAGAAATGACGATCAATTTGACATACGCTACCTCCTATATATGCGTTTCATCTGTGGTTACGTGGTCTACATAATTCAATAATCGGATCACCTGTGTTTACTCACTGGCGATCTATGTTCAATCTCAAGTGTCGGCAGCTACACTTTATTCCTATATAACAATCCTATAAGAGGATGAATAACATATAGTAATCCAGGACTCTTTTCGTTGTTTCTAATGAAATCGTTCTGTTTCTCATCCCTTTGGTTAACTTTTGGGAGGCATTTTTCGCTGGTCCAATGCGTGTTCAGATCTCGATGTCACATTTTCCGGCCTCTATTAAAACTCCCAACCCCCACAAGATATTCGAAATTCTGCACCTGTTTGATGTTTATATCTCCAATTTGCAACTCGCATTTTGGGCTTTTTTCTCTTGCTGATGACCTGGCTTCTTGTCTTCTTAAAGTGTTGGGTTAGTCCTTTTTTTCTCGCTCAAAGGCATAAAATAGTGGTTAATGTGACAATGTGTGTTAATATGATCGGTGTAGCAGTAATTCGCTTTAAAAGAAAGGTAATTTTAGAAATCAACTTTAAAACAGCCACAATTGTTGTAAGATGCCAACATGGAAATGGAGATGTGAATATCAAAGAAGTACAGAAATTTAAATATCTAGGAAGTGTATTGATAGAGGATCGAAAATGCGACAGTGGCATCCGTACATGTATCGGATTAACGAAAGATGTCTTCCAAAAGCTAAGCAAAGTACCAAGAAATAGGAAAATTCCGTTAGAAATAAAGAAAAAATTACTGAACTGCTATGTAACACATAGTTTTCTACTATAAGATTGAATGTTTTCCGCTGAAAGGAAATGGAAAGAATATATTGAATCAATTGCTAGAGCTTTTGCTAGAAAGGTTGGTTCATTTTGCATGCTAGAGAATTTTTCTCGCCAGAGTCTTTCGTGCACACTTATAACTCTATCATTTCTCTATTTATTGAATCTCGCTATCATATCTGGTCTGGTGCTTGTACTATATATCTAAAGATTCTTGTTAAAATCCGAAGAAGAATCTGCAATGTTATTGGTTCTTACCTGGCATCTAGACTTCGGTCACTTTCCAACCGTCTTTTCTATAAATATTCTCATGCGTGTGCGCTCTCAGTACATCTACAGTTCCAACGATCTTCCTGATATCATCAGTACTCAACTCTGCATCTATGCTAATATCACAAATATTGACTCCTGTCTTAACAGTGTCGGGTCGATTCAATGACTTCAAATAAAAAGTGATATAGTATCTGTTGTTAACTGGTGCAAGAATGGCTTGTTAATTTGAAAGCCTCCAAAACAATCCCTTTCTTTTAAATGACTTAGAGAACACTTTTTGCCTTCCCTCAACATGGCTGATGATAAATAGCAAGTGTGTGTCTCATTACGTCTTCTCGGAATAAGGCTTTCCGCTGAAATGAAATGGAAAGATTATATTGAATCAATTGCTAGATCTATTGCTAGAAAGGTTGATTCTCTGTGTCATGATTGGCAATTTTTCGCGTTATCATCTACCTTACACATATCATTCTATCATTCGAGATAGGGTCTGCCGCTTCTTTTAGTGTCTATCATTCGAGACATGGTTTGTTGCATCTTTTAGAGTCTATCATTTGAGATATGGTCAGTTGATTCTTTTAGAGTCTATCATTCGGGATATGGTCTGTTGCATCTTTTAGAGTCTATCATTCGAGATATGGTCTGTTGATTCTTTTATGTACTTAGAGATATTTGTTAAAATAGAAAAATAATCTGTAACGTTATTGGTCTCAATCTGGAATCTTGGTTTTAGTATATTCTCTCAACCGTAACACATCTTCCGTGTGCCTTTTCTATATATTTTTTCTTGGAAATGTTTCCGATGAGCTTTCCTCTTTGGTATCTCGACTTTACGAATTTAAACCTAATACTACATTGACATCTAGGTCTCATTTTACATTTGAAATTGCAAGATATAACTCTAAGTTCTATTCTAAAGATACTTCGCTCGTACTTCTCGTCTGTGCAACTCATTTTCAGTTTCCTGTTTTGTTTCCCCCAACTTACGAGTATTTACCTTTTTCTCATCCCTCAGTCTTTTTTACAAATACTTTCATGGTAAGTGCTCCCATGAGCTGCTTTCGCTGGTTCCCAGACTTCATTAATTTAAATGTCACCCTTTCACTGTCGAAACTGTTAAATATAGCCGTCTCTTCTACTCCAATAGCTTCATGCCTCACACCTCTCGCCTGTGGAACTCCTTTTTCCTTTTTCTTGTTTCCCTGATAGCTATAATCTCCAACTATTCAAATGTAATGTCAATCGACGTCTCCACTTGCCATGATCTATCCCCTATCCTTCTTTCCATCCTTTCCTCTATCACTCTTACTTGCTCTCACTCCAACACTCTGTAACCCCTTGCGTGCTAGTGGCTTCCCGCCTTGCTTGTGTTGAAACACTTAAAAAAAATAATAATCAGTAAGTACTACATATTAGTAGCTTTATTATCTTACTTGGGGTGAAATGATTTTAAAAAAAATTTTTTAAAAAAAGCATCGTTAGACCGAGAAAGCGAAACGTATGCCTTTAGTAGTGATTAGCCTCATCAGTGCTGATGGAAGGGGAAATAAACAACGAGGGCACTAAACCATATATGGCAACAGTATTCAATGAAAGGACGAATGGTAGATTTGTAGATTTGAACGATGAAAAACCTTCTGGCGCGACATAGAGAACCAAATTTCCTTGCGGTAGAAGAAGCTATTTATTCAATGTTGTTGTCCCACCTCAAGTCAGTCTTGAAATCGAGAAGGCGAAACGTATCCCTTTAGTAGTGGTTAGCCTCAACAATGCTGCTGGAAGAGAAAAATATTCTCAAAGATGTTTAAAAAAAGAGCAATTTCGTTTTAGAGACATTAAAATTAACAAGGTATTCGTTATCTCAGATAACAACAGATTATAATGTCATTTTTCTTTTTAGATCTGCTGCCGAATTTAACTTAACGAAGCGATAAATCTTACCATCAAAACAAGCGGAAAAGTTTTTTCATCATCATTGGTACGGAGCTGATATTTTTCTCGCCAGAGTAATCTTACACATTTATAAATCTATCATTTCTCTATTCATTGAATATTGCTATCATATCTGGTCTTGTTCTTCTGATATATATTAAGAAATTCTTGATAAAATCCGCAGAAGAATCTACAATGTTATCTGCCCTGATCTGGCATCTAGACTTCGGTCATTTTTCAACCGCCGTACCATAGCTTCCTTGTGTCTTTTCTGTAAATATTCCCATGGTAAATGTTCTGATTAAATTTCCACTTTGATAGCTCGCCTATGAATTTAAGCGTACCACTAGCGTGGCAGCTAGCTGTCATCATTTTACTGTTGAAATTACTATAAATTCCATGCTAACTGTTTCTTCCCTCCAATGTCGCCCTAGTGGCAGTCTCTTTCGGCTTTTTTTCAGATATTTTCAACTAGGTCGCACCACGATAGTTACACAGAGTTGAATCAACATACTATCCCCCGTGTTCCAAATGTAAAACGTTTCATTTAAATAAAATTCCTCCAAGAACTGCGAAATTTTCAAACAGGCTTCCGTATTGTAATTTTTCTGGAAAAAAAGAAAAGATGACGATTGATCCTTGCCTTGGAGAGGCCCATTGCTGGGCCTCTCCAAGGCAAGGATCAATCGTCATCTTTTCTTATAATCATAATTTCCGACCATTTTCTCTTTCACGCATATCATCTTATTCTCTGTTACCATTCTGACTATAGCTTGAGTGTCTTCCGAGACTTGAATGTACTACACACATCGACACACACAAACACACACACACACACACATATATATATATATATATATATATATATATATATATATATATATATATATATATATATATATATATATATGCAAACGAAAAACAGAACTGAAGTATTGGCAAAATCAACACATAACATAAATATCGCGTTCCTTGTTCTGATCTTGTCCTATCTCTGGACTGATTTTTTTGCTGTGTGTTCTATTCATCAGAATTCGGATGATGAGTTTTGTTATGTGGCTCATTAGCCTGATTGTTCAATGGAGTTCACATTCGTTTGCTCCTGGTTTCTTAGGCGGTGTCATGAAAATAGATCTGCTCAGGTCATCCGGTATATTCCCAGCGTTGTAAATGTCATTTATTATATCTGCCATCTTGTCTATGCTGAAGTCGTCTAAAGCTTCCACAATCTTTATTACAATTGCATCTGGCCCTGCCGCTTAGTTTCTGTTCAATTTGGCTAGTGCAGCTTCCACTCCGGCTTTTAATATTTCAGATCCGTCAATATTTCCGTGTATTACCGGCTGTTCTCTTTCATCGTGGAAGAGTTCTTCTGTATATTCGTTCCATCTTAGATGTATTTTCTCTTTCTCTAATATCAGCGTTCCATCCTTGGATTTTTATGCAGTGTTGATGCGCAATCCTTTTCTCCTCTTAGTTCTCTTATCTTTTATGCATATCTCCTTTATCTGTGATACTCATTCGTTCTATTTCTGCACATTTTTCGTTGAGACATTCCTCTTTAGCCTGCCTGCATCTGTTTCTTATTTCTTTGGATAGTACTTTTTTTTTTTTTTTTTTTTGTATTTCGTTCCGTGTCCGTTCTGTCTCCTTTGCATCATGTCGAGAATCTGAATTCTGTCACACATCTGTTTTTCTTTTTCTTCCATATAGCTAGATATGAATAAAGAAGGGTGTCAGAGAAATAGTATAGAACAGACATTAATTATGATCCCAATCTGTAGTGCCGGAGAGCGACCTTTGGATCGGGAGTACAACGTTCACATAATGTGATCCTGGGCAGATGTTGCCGTGGCATGACGCCAAAAACCACTGTCATTATTTTCTACGATATCCTGTAGTGGGCATGTTATTTCAGGAAAATAGGGATGCATTATAATTAATCAGATATCACTGGAATTATAGCGAATGCGATTCTGCCATTGAGAAGATTGGATATAATGAATGCGTAACAGGAATGGCGTAAAATAAAAAACAAGATTAAGATTACTTTAATTATCGATAATAACTTGAAAATTCTGCTTTGAATATTAAAGAATCCAGCCATTGAGTAGCTGATACATTGTAAGTTATATCGAAAGCGTAAATTATGTCATTAGGAATACGTGGGATATGAAACCGGAAAAGATATAATGTTAACAGGAATAAATATTAATGATGTGTCCAATGTTTTGTATTAATTAATAGATATTGCCTTGAATTAAAAGATTATGTAGGGAACCGCCAACATCCTGAAGAGTCACGGGAAGAAGAAGAAGAAGAAGAAGAAGAAGAAGAAGAAGAAGAAGAAGAAGAAGAAGAAGAAGAAGTATGAAGGTGAGAGGGAATTGACGAAGTAAAAGAAGGGGAATAAAATGAGGAGGACGACGAAGTGGAGTTGAAGAAAGATGATGAATTGAATAACAACAATAACAATAATAATAATAAAATAATAATAACAATAATAAAATAAGAAGAAGAAGAAGAAGAAGAAGAAGAAGAAGAAGAAGAAGAAGAAAAAGAAGACTGAAAAGCAGAAGAAAAGAAGAAGATGAATGGTTAAGAGCAGGTAAAGTTTAAGAAGAAGAAGAAGAAGAAGAAGAAGAAGAAGAAGAAGAATGATGGTGATGGGGAGTTGAAATAAAAGAAGAAGAATAAGATGAGGAGGAGGAAGTGGAGTTAAAAAAAGATGATGGCGATGAATTGAATAACAACATTAACAATAATAATAATAAGAAGAAGAAGAAGAAGAAGAAGAAGAAGAAGACAAAGAAGAAGAAAACTGAGAACCAGAAGAAAAGAAGATGAATGGGTAAGAGAAGTTGAAGTTGAAGAAGAGAAAGAAGAAGTAGAATGAAATGAAGAAGAAGAAAAAAAAGAAGAAGAAGAAGAAGAAGTAGTAGTAGTAGTAGTAGTAGTAGTAGTAGTAGTAGTAGTAGTAGTAGTTGGAGGATGACTTGAAGAAGAAGAAGAAGAAGAAGAAAAGGAAGAAAAAGAAAAACGTTTAGATGTCAAATCACTTTATATCAACCTTCCTATTTGCTCATTCTTAAATTTAAAAGAAATACACTTAAAATAGACCACTCTCTAATAAATGGATAAAAACATACAATATACCCATTATTCACAATAATCTATTTAAAGAGAATTTTGACTGGGTATTACGTCATTTTTCTCTACCATCAAGTAAAGTGGTGGTCAGCGTTCAAAAGGCTATTGTTATCTTGTTTTGTGCTTTATGTAATACTATGCAGTTATTGCTCGCGGAAAAAATCTGTAGTCTAAAACTTGGAGCCTTAAACCTAATCTGGGTACTGCCATTATTAGTCATACTGTTGACTTTAGTGGTGTCATTCCTTATGCCATTTCCTCGAAGTTTCCATGTATATATGTTCGCTAATACTGGTAATTACAGTGAACCCATGGTCAAAGCCTCCTACTGCTGGTGTACCTTAAACCTTGGCTTAAAGAATATTGTCTGTACACATAATATCATTTTCGTATCTATTTGGATGATAGGGAAGTGTTCGATTACAATCGGTTTTGAAATCTGTGTCATTACGCAAAAATCAAAATAACGCTGATATCTCATTTTAACAGATATGTTTACCAAAATTACACAAAAACATATTGAAATAGTAAAGAGTAACTTAAATTTAATAAAATCGTTATTGGCTTCAACGATGGCCTCCAGGTGACTTCGGAATCTCCTGAATTTCTTCTGGGCGGTTTTCTTGTTTAAGTTGGTAAATGCTGCAATAATCGTTGACTTCACTTCATCTTTGCTGTTACAAGGAGTTTTATTGGTCTCTCGCTCAACTGCGCACCATACATAATAATCAAGGGTGTGGCAGTCTGGGGAGCTAGATGGACAGATGTAAGGGTTATGGAGATCACTACAAACACATTTGTAATCACCATTAGACTCATCCAACTCTTTCCGAATCCTCTGTACTCTCCTCAGATTTGACACCAAAATATTCTGAAATATTCGCATTGGATTTTCCGACGCAAATGCTAAGCAGTGCAGTATGCCGTTTCCAAAATTCTGGTAGAGTGAATTGCGTCATGGTGCTATTTTTTTCACAGGCGATGCCCAACTGACCCCACTATAATGGTGTGAAGTATAAGTTTCCTTTTCGTTTCGATTTTCTCCAAAACCGCGTTGTTGTTCACATATTCGGTCGATGTTATTCTCAGATAAACGTAACCCCTTTAAATTTCCAGTTAAACGTTATCTATCCTCTATAGCCTCATGAAATATATTTCTTACTTCATCTTTTTCCTATCGTATAAAGAAGTCATCCAGTAACTATCTGTATTGAGTGTCTCTAGAACAATTATTCCCAACGTGGGGCGCATGCCCTACCGTTGGGGAATGATAATATTTTGATGGGACATGCGTAGGCTGTGGACCCTTCGGTTTACTATACCAACAGAATAAAGGGGGCAATTCGATGATGATTTAAAACATTTATTTGTTGTTACCATTTCCTTCTTCATATTTAGCTAAATGTGGCTTTAGTGCTGTAAATGATTTGTTATTGAAGAAAAGAAATCGACTGGATATCAATAAACGAGGGGGCGAGGCTTAAGCGGGGAAAATTGGTGCCTAATATAAAATTTTTCGTAGAATCACTTACATTTTTATAGTAAAAACTATAGCAAAGCATTTTTATAAGAAAGTCATTTTCAATGAACTTTTATAACAAAAGTCATCGTCAATACATTTTACTGTAAAATCATTAGCAATACATCTGTACAGTAAAATAATTTTCAATTCATTTCTAGGTATATTTGTATTTGTAAACACTGCGTTTAATGTTTAGAGTGAATGAAAGTTTTCACATATTTCTCTCATAAATCCTTTGCATGGCATTACACATTAAAAACTATTAGGTTGGTGCAAAAATAATGTCATTTTCTCACATATGTTACTATGTGAGAAAACGACATTATTTTTGCACCAACCTAATATATTAAAATAATTCTAAATATTTAACTTTTATATTTATTTATTATTAACCCAGAAGCCTTTAGGCCAATGATTCCCACCGGTAGGGCATTGTAATATTTGGGTGGGAAATATATATAGGATGTGCACCCTTCTTTCTGATCTAAAACAAAGTGATTTTTCAAAATGGGTGATGCAGCCAATGCTAGTGGATAATTTCTTATGTTTCGATGCAGTACCAAGAAGAACTCTTGGAGATGCAAAATGATGAATCTGTTAAAACTTTATTCAATATAAAAAGTAATGATGGCATGTCTTTGTGATGAGACAACCACCATTGCAAGAAATTTATTGTTACCATTTCCTTCTTCATATTTAGCTAAATGTGGCTTTAGTGCTATAAATGATTTGTTATTGAAGAAAAGAAATCAACTGGATATCAATAAACAAGGCGACTTGAGGCTTAAGCTGACTAAATATAAAATCTATCTGTAGCAGACATGACATACAAGGATCTCACTGGCAGTCATTTTGTGATTAGGCTAAATTTCATTTTGCATTATTATTTCATCAATAAAATGATCAAAGTATATTACAGAATAAGCTTTCATTCAAATATTTTATATTTCTGACTTTCAGTTCTCTATTATATGGTTTGTAACTAAATATATTTAACTGTCTCTTTGTTTTTTTAAATTTTTCTCTTTCATGGACGCCATGGTCTTTAGAGGCTTGTTTAGAGACCAAGTCAATAGCCTTTTAAGCTTCCTTCACGTGAATAGCAGTAAAATTTTGAATATGTGAGAATTAAATATCACAGTGTGTGTGTGTGGGGGGGGGCACCAGAATTTTAGAAATACCAAAGTGGCTCAAAATCGTTTGGGAACCACTGCTATAGTTAAACTGGTCTAGTTAAACTTCTGTGGGCTCTTTATTTTTCGTAGTAAACCTTTTCAGAGCCGCATTTAACATTATTAAGTGCATGTAAAATGTATGGGTCCTCTTTGGAATGTTGCTGACATATTTACACGCTTTCGTCACATATAAAAGCTGCAAAAATGAACTTTAAAATGAAAAACATTATGATTTAAATGAAATGTTTAACATTCGTACTAGGAAAAAAGGGGCGGTTATTCCCTTAAACTCCGCTATTACTGTATACACTTTTGACTCCCTCGGTAATGTTTACTTTTTTTAAAAGTAATGATTAGAATTTTAATAATATCCAAATATATGAAAATGGATTTATACCTTTATTTTATTATTCGGCTTAATATTGCAGTCCGACATGTCGCTACGAAATAGGTGAAAGAAATGGTTACAGAGAGAGGCGACGGTGCGTCTGTGAGAGAGCGACTGTAGACGAGATGCCAGAAGAGGGCCAACAGAATAAGGCGGCAATTCGAAAATGAGATATTAACAGTGAATTATTTTCTCGTGAGCTCAAATTTTATTCTGCGTTATTATTTCATGATTAAAATGATCAAAGTATATTACAGAATAAGCTTTCATTCAAATATTTTATATTTCTGACTTTCAGTTCTCTATGATTTGTTTCGAAACTTTATATATTTAACTGTTTTTGTTTTTTTAATTTTTCTCATTCATGGACGCCATGATTTTTTTTTTTTTGGGGGGGGAGGGGCTTGTTTAGAGACCAAGTTAATGGCCTAAAAAAAACTTCCTTCACGCGAATTGCAGTAAATTTTTGAATATGTAAGAATTAATCCTTTCATCACTAACAACTGCTTTACCGTTGGTAGAGAAAAATGACTTAATGCCCATCCGTCAGCTGAACGGTGGTTAAACACTTGCGTCATGTTTTGCTGTTGTGTTATACCAGGCAACATTCCCCCGACAAACCAAGTCTCTCTGCTTCAGAATGTTCCTAGATCAGTACAGTGTGGATATGGTAGGTGCATTCCGGCCAGCTGCAAGTCAATGATGATGTTCTAGAATGCCTGCTAAATGTCGGCTTCCATCTCCCAGAAATACCAGTAGATGCCTCCATTAACAACCTATGTGCTGTTTGCTCTCATAAATACAATAATTTTCAAGCAGAAAAACCCCAACAATGGCCTACAAAGACTATCCTGTCAAGGCTGTAAAGTTTTCAGTCCACTGCACGACATGCCAGCGCTTCTTGTGCATCAAAAGATGCTGGGTAGACTGGGCCACAAGGAAAGAATTCTAGCAGTAAAATGAAGGTATGCAATCATACTCTCTCCCTGCTAAGTATAATGTATATTTTTTGTAACTATTTTTTATATCTACCGTGAAACATTACATACCAATTATTTAACAGGAGCTCAAGCAGAACAGTTACAATTGTTCAGAAACGCAGGGATCAAAGGTTTACATATTACAGGGTGGGGGAAGCATAATTATAGAAATAGCAAAGTGGTTCCTCGCCCCAAATCGGATGGGAACCACTGCTTTGAAATTTTGTACTGGGTGAACATTAGTGAAAGAAAATACTCTCTCAATAGAACTGGAAAATACGTTAACGACTAATAAACATGAGAAAGCAATTTTCTTAGACAATGGTAGGTAACTTATGATAAAAACCACAAGTTACCAACCATCGCCTGAGGAAGTACAATCATAGAATTGAAACGTGAAAGCTTTTGTGTAGCGACGTAATTTTTTTTTTTTTTTATAATACCTTATGATAAAAATATTATAATAATATTTTGTTCTACTTTGTATTGGGGACATTTTTTAAAGATGTAAATGCTACGAAATGTGGATTTTTACTCCATCTGTTCTTTCTCTTATTTGAAACTAATTTTCTGGAAAAAACTCTTTTAAGAGAAAGATTTTATAAATTTCTAAACAACAGTAGCATATAAATTTATCGTCATCCTTTACTGATAAAATCCCCAAGTAAATTCCACTTCCACTAATTGCTTTCAGAACTTACATAATAATTACAGTCTACCTCATTATAATGATTTTTCTTGTTGGGAGAAAAGGATAGGAAAAAAAAGAGTTATGGATCCCGATGCTGGACATTAGTTAAAATTACCTGTTTCGTCCAAACCTCATAAGTATTTTACACACCATTACCGAAAAAAAAAACACAAAGGAACTCACCAAACTTGTCAGGGATAAGTTTGTGGTAAAGTCTTCTTCTTTACACGCCGTTTGATTTCAGGTCGTCCGTCCTGGGTAAGACGATAAACTACATCCGTGTCCTGGGTATGACGATAAACTACGTCCAACAGCAAGGCGTCTGATGAGGAGGTTTTGAGGAGCGTGGAATCACCTCTTAATTGCTGGCGTTCCCAGGTCCACCCTGACTCAGGGTGGTAGCACCTGTTAGGGTCCCAGCTATGGACAAATAGTTAAGACCCAAACATGTGCAAAAAAGTGTTTTTAATACCAGAAATACTTTGTAATAAAAAAATTATTACCAGCAATAATTTTTGAAGGAAAAATTATTATCAGCAATACTTAAAAAAAAAAATACCATTAATACAAACAGCTATACATTATTTGGAAAAAATATGACCAGCTATAGATTTCCTCCAGGAAAATATTCCCAGGAAAAGATTTTTGAAGATTATTACCAGCAATAAACATTTTATCGGCATAAAATAACCCATTGAGGTTAATATACCGTAAAACAAAATAAACCAAAACAAACATTTTAAGTCGTAGGCGATCATGGCTCTCCACAACTTCCTGTCCTTCATAGCTCTTAATAAATTTTGTCTTTTTGTTATTTCTCCTATAACTTTTTTCGCCATCTGTTTACTCAAGCTCACTAAGTTATTATTGTATTGTTTTCCTCTATCTCTCTTGCTCTCAAACTGTCCCGTGAGTATTAGATTTTCTGAGCCCTCTTTCCTCTGTATGCCCTTTTCCAAGTCCTTTTTCCTTTATGTGCTCTAGAAACCTCAACTTTGTTTTTAATTTCCTTTATGTTCCAATCTACTCTCAAACTTTCGTCCTGGTTATGACGATAAACTACATCCAGCAGCAAAGCATCTGATCAGGAGGTTTTGAGGAGCATGGAACCACCTCTTAATTGCTGGTGTTTCCAGGTATACCCTGACTCGGAGTGGTAGCACCTGTTAGGGTCCCAGCTATGGGCAAATAGTTAACTATTACCTGCAATACTTTCTGAAAAAATTATTACCAGCAATACAATTTTGAAGGAAAATATTACCAGAAACAGATTTTTGACAAAACAAAATAGTACCAGCAATAATAATTTTGTCGGTATTAAATAACCCATTGAGGTTGATATGCCATAAAACAAAATAAACCAAACTCTCAAACTTCGATTGGCTGCTCAAATGTTTCTCCATACATTGAATGGAAAATATATCCAAACCAGAATTCTAATTTTGAATCATCACAAGCGAAACATGCATTTTTTACGATATTCTATAAGGAAAAAATGCGTAACAATTGCAAAGCTTACAAAAAAGGCTAGTCAATGAATAAGATCTCATCAAAGTTGTTAGGTCCTAATTACTAAAAACAAAAAAAGGTAAAAGTATATATAACACCATATAACAATTTGGTTGAATGTTGCTTTAATCTCGGGATCATGTTGAAGATACACAATTGTTGTTTATGGAATTTATTATCCTTTTCATTTCAAACCAACTACCTGCATAGATTTCAATTTTATGTTTTATAAGGAAGGCTGTGCACTAAGGCTTTCACTGATCACTGGAATGAAACTCAAATGCTCCAGTTTTGAAGTCATACTTAATCTTTAAACTCATTTCCTCAAAAAACAGTAAGAATTTGGTAAAAAAATATTTGTTGTCATTATTTATCAAGTTAAATCTCAACTTTCAAGTTGAATGCATTACCATAATTCTAAAATTGATCTGTCCTAATGAACATTGACTAAGAGGCAGCAATCTTTCTACTTTCATCCTGTGCTGTGTAACATTAGATCACAATATAGCTAAATTGTTCAGAATAATTTCTCTTTGTAATAAATGACGATCTTATTTGACAGCACAATGATCTAGTAATAATGTGCTTGTACCTTGCTTCTTGTCCATATTAACTTAACTGCTCTTTCCACATCTTGTGAATATGCAGGTAAATTCTGCAACTCCAATGTCGTTCCATTCTTTAGAACCTCTCGTAGTTCATTATTTGAAAAACCTGCAAAGCGCTAATTCATTTTGTGCGTGGTTAATCAAATATGATCAGTGTGTCACTTGAGAGTTGATGAATGACCTTTTTTAATCTTTGGCAGCTCACTACTTCTGAAACAAAAAAATATTTTTATTGGAGAATTTACCCATATTTGGTTATATTTTTGTGAAGTAATTTGAATGAACTTTTTAAAATTAGTCTTATAAACTGACATAACTAATTAAGTATGAATAAATGTTTACTTATGTAATGGGAAAATTTATTTTTATAGCCTCTTCTGTCACTTCCAATTCTTGAGACAAGAATATTTTCTAGAAGCGATAGCATTCCGTTGTAATTCTTTTAATACAAGATCTGCTTTATTCTGGGGATCATGTTGAAGATATACAGTTTTTGGTTATTGAATTGTTTAGCCCTATTAATTTCAAACCAACTAGCTGCATAGATTTCAATTATAAATTTTATAAGTATTATTTTAACTGCATTTATTTCAATTATAAATTTTTAAAGTTTATTATAACTGAATAGATTTCAATTATAAATTGTATATGGTCGTGCAATAAAGCTCTTATTGATCCCAAAATGAAATTCCAATACTCCAATTTTGAACCTAAATATATTTTTAAATGTTTCCTAAAAAATGGTAACGATTTTATAAGGTTGTGCTATAAGGTGCTCATTTTTCACCAGAATGAAATTTCAACCAATTTTGAACCTAAACTTTTTAAATTCGTTTCCTCAAAAAGTGGTAACAATTTGGAAAAAATTTATTGGGTCATTATTTATCAAATATTGTCAAACCCCAATACGACTGTTCCAAAACCAATTTGATCTATTGCTCATGCGTACTTATTCTTAGTACTATTGTGGATACGTGATCGAAATTGTACAGTGTAAACATGGCCGCTCCGCTGGCAGTGTACAACAAGGAGGAATAATACGGACGTTCCCGTGTCGATTTTTATAAGGATGACCCTGATTGGATTTTTATAAGGTTGTCCCGAGTAAATGTTTCTACCAAAAAGAATAATCGTTGTATAGGAGCGTGGGGAACAAAGGTAAGAATGTCCGTTGTTCACAGAAGGGATATACGATAGCATTATTCAAAAATGTACAAGAGAGAGAAATACTCAGCTTTCTTGGATTGTTGAGTAAAAATTCTTTGAAGTGGCACGTGTTTGGTTAAGAGCCGATAATATGATTGGCAAGTAACTTAACACTGGTGAAAGCATCAACTCTGGATGCGCTAAACAGAAACGAAACCTTTCACATGACATCATAATTTTAATTTAATTTTTTTCGTCATTTTATATCAAAAAGAAATTTTCCGTAGGCTCGCTACTTTCTTCCGGCTAATTTCTGTGAAAGCCATGTTTTCGTTGGCCCCAAAACAATTTCACATAGCCTCACGAATTTATTTCCGTCTTCTTCTCAACTCGCTGATCAATCTCTGTGAAGGCAAAGTTTTCATTGGTCCAAACAAAATTTAACATAGGTGCGCGAGATCTTTTCCTTCATTTTCCTCAGCTCATCTGAATTTGAAGTGAGTGAGTAAAGGGAGTTATTATTATATCAACTCACTATATTTCCGGGTTGAAGTGCCACATGCTTTGTTAAGAGCCGATTATATAGTTGGAGAGTAATTTGACACTGCTGAAAGCATCAACGCTTGACGCGCTGAACAGAAACGAAACCTCTCACATGACTTCAGACTTTTAATTTAATTTTTCTTCTCATTTTATATCAAAGGGAATTTTCCGTAGGCTCGCTACTTTTTTTGTCTAATTTCTGTGAAAGCCAAATTTTCGTTGGGCCAAAAACAATTTCACATAGCCTCACGAATTTATTTCCGCCTTCTTCTCAGCTCACCGATCAGTCTTTGTGAATACAAGGTTTTCATTGGTCCAAACAAATTTTAACATAGGCTCGCGAATTTCTTTCCGTCTTTTTACTCAGCTCATTGAATTTGAACAGAGTGAGTAAAGAGAGCTATTATCATAACTACAGTTCCGGGTTGCCTATTTGAAATTGAAATGTAAATGGAATATTCAGTGTATTAGTCGAGCTGTTTGATAAATATGTTTAATAAATATGTTGGATAAGGTGTATTGACAGTAAAAGAAAACAAATAACAGTTGTCTGCATAAATGCTTTCTCAATCAATAAGATGCATTATTTTTCGATGCACTTCCGATATATATATATATATATATATATATATATATATATATATATATATATATATATATAATGAAATGTTAGCCAACGCACAGAGGAAGTAATCAGCTGTCAGACATGGTAGCAAATAGAGTCTCATTAGATTTTTAATTTCGAGAGGAACGCGAATTAATATGTCTTTCAGAGAAAGTGGCATTTTCGTTCAATACTAAGGAAGTTAGATCATTCAGTATAATTTGAAGATTTCTGTTAGCTTTATTTTAATAAAGCAAAAAGTATAACTTCTTACTCACTTTTGCTGATTTTTTAAAAAAAGTTATCTCGATCGAAATTGATTTTAATCCTATTAGTAGATTTCAATTCGTGATAACCTCCCCCGAAATTAGCGTCCTGAATTGATTAATGATATTTGTACTTAATGATAATAAGAAACAAATGAAAGACAGACTTTTCTTTGTGGGGGTGAAGGGTATGAATTGTGATTAATTAATAAGGCAAATGCCCGGTCAGATTGTAAATTCATCGAATTTCATTTCAATTGATTGGCGATAACGAAAGACTACAAGTTGTATATCAATACAATCAAAATAAATGTCGGAATTGTAAACTTATTTCTTTCTTTTCTCTTTCTACTTCTCTTTTTACTATTTCTTTTTCCATTTACTTTATACCCATCTCCTCTTCTTTCTCACCTTCTTCTTCTTCTTCTTCTTCCTCTTATTTTTCTTCTATTTGTTTCTTTTTCTCTTTCTAATTCACCTTTTACGATTTCTTTACTTTAAACCTATGTCCTCTTCTTTCTCCACTTTTTTTCTTTTTCTTCTACTTTTTCCTTTTCTCTTCTATTTCTCTCTTTACTATTCCCTTTTCTCTTTACATTATACCCAGCTCCCTCTTCTTCCTCCTCTTCTTTTCTTTTATGTCTTATTTTTATCTTCTTCTTCTTTTTCTTCTTCTTCTTCTTCTACTTCTCTTTTTTTACTATTCCTTTTTCTCTTTACTTTAAACTCATCTGCTCTTCTTGCCCTCCTCTTCCTCCTCCTTCTTCTTCTTCTTCTTCTTCTTCTTCTTCTTCTATGTATTATTCTTTATCTACTTCTACTTCTTCCTTTTCTTTTTCTACTTCTCTTTTTACTGTTTCTTTTTCTCTTTACTTTAAACTCATCTGCTCTTCTTGCCCTCCTCTTCCTCCTCCTTCTCCTTCTTCTTCTTCTTCTTCTTCTTCTTCTTCTATGTATTATTCTTTATCTACTTCTACTTCTTCCTTTTCTTTTTCTACTTCTCTTTTTACTGTTTCTTTTTCTCTTTACTTTAAACTCATCTGCTCTTCTTGCCCTCCTCTTCCTCCTCCTTCTCCTTCTTCTTCTTCTTCTTCTTCTTCTTCTTCTTCTATGTATTATTCTTTATCTACTTCTACTTCTTCCTTTTCTTTTTCTACTTCTCTTTTTACTATTCCTTTTTCTCTTTACTTTAAACTCATCTGCTCTTCTTGCCCTCCTCTTCCTCCTCCTCCTTCTTCTTCTTCTTCTTCTTCTTCTTCTTCTTCTTCTTCTTCTTCTTCTTCTTCTATGTATTATTCTTTATCTACTTCTACTTCTTCCTTTTCTTTTTCTACTTCTCTTTTTACTGTTTCTTTTTCTCTTTACTTTATCCTCCTCTTCATCCCCCCCCCCTCTCTTCTTCTTTACTTTATCAATGAATTTTCAGAAGAGTGACGTTGTTTTGTTGTTGTCTCTATTTTTGAATGTTCAGTCAGCTTCTTTTGTTGTTTGGGTATTTTTTTTTTTTTTTTACTTTTTAAATGTCAACACTCCCGTGGGCACCTACAGCACTCTACTCAGTGGCTTGTACCAATGTTAGTAATTTCCTTGCCAGAATGTTATTAATTCTTCTTCATGTTCCCAACTCATTCGACCACCAAACATCGCTCATCGTGCGGTTGTTCTAATGGTGCTGATAAAGATGGCTACATTTTTTTTTAATTTCACGGGGTTTTTCGTGTATGTGTTTTTTCTTTTTCTGAGAAAGTCTCGGCTGTAGATATATTTCCAGCTTAAATACCAATCTGAGATTTGCTAAAACTCTAATAATGTACCTGAGCGGTTGTCTACAGAAGGGAATATCATGCCACCAAAGCAGACAGTTAAGTACTAAACGAGAAACCACTCATCATAAACACACACACAAATATATATATATATATATATATATATATATATATATATATATATATATATATAAACAAATATAATCTTAAGATGAGCTATATTTAAGTACTCAATATCAGAGATAGACCGTGTGTAAATATAAAAGTGAACATAGAAGTCAACACTTAGAGGCGAAAGTCTGTTTCATGCTAGACGCAATCGTCAGACCACGATTGATGTATAGCATGAAACAGATTTTCGCCTCTAATTGTTGACTTCTATGTTCACTTATATATATATATATATATATATATATATATATATATATATATATATATATATATATATATTCAGACCTTTTCCCTCAAGCTATGGGTAAATAGCAGGATAGAATATGTTGTATAGCTTCGGATTGCAACTGGTCTAGAAGAAGGACAACTCTGAATTCAAAAACTGCAGAAGGTCGTTTGGGGACCTTGTGGCACGTAGTGCACCAGGTCTCTGTATTCGGCCCTTCAAAAAGGGTGGATGGTTCTGCACGAAACCTTCACCACTATAATCAAATATCATGTGCATATATCGGGCTCTCAGTTTCCTAGGAACTGATCCGCTTAACCCTCATACGTCGAATTCGACGGGAGAGTCGAGTACATATATATATATATATATATATATATATATATATATATATGTGTGTGTGTGTGTGTGTGTGTGTGTGTGTGTGTGAAAATATTGTAGAAAATAGTAAAGAAACTGGGTTTGGTAAATAATCCAAAGTTCCTTAGTATTTTTGTAATTATTTTTAAAAAATAGTGCTCGATACCAAAGTAGAGCATAAATATAATTATTTATTTAAAAATATGATTCCAACTCGCTACATAAGAGGTCTCATGTTTCAAAACAAGAGCCGAAAACTTCAAAATAATATTTGAATTAACTTGAGTTAAAGTAGGCTCTGTCCCATCTTCAAGCGAAATTTTTTGGGGAATGACTTATTTCTGAAATTTACGAGTTTTAATATTATGGTCAGAATTGAAATCAAAAATTTCCATGGTAACATCAAGGGCGGATTGTTTAGAATCGGCAGGGGTGGGGTGTTAATAATTTGTATCAGTATAGAGTTACTTTCATAGATGCCGGGTCACGGTAAGGTGGGGGTGGCTAAATTTACGAAGGAGGAAGTTTTCGCATAGTCTGGCTTGATCGTCTACGGAGATTTATTTATTTATTCTTTTATTATATCTCTTTATGAAAGGGATTTGTGTATATGAAAAGGCCGTAACGTTTGTTATTTGACGACTTCATAAAATGTTATCAATTTTTGTAGGGTATTAAAACTATGTATATGGGCTATGGATTTTAAAATTTATTTTATTGTATGCGTGTTTTTAGCTAGTTATTCACAGCGTAAGTTCGGTTGTGTCGGCAGAAAACCATTAATTCTTGCCTGTTGTTTAATAGGTTTTTATTGTTTAGAAGCTTAATAATGTGTAGTTTCTCATGGAGGCACAAAGGGCATGGGTCATCCCAAGTTTTGCAAGTTTTGCAAGTTCTAGCCAGACTATGCGAAAACTTCCTCCGTCGTAAATTTAGCCACCCCCACCTTACCGTGACCCGGCATCTATGAAAGTAACTCTATACTGATACAAATTATTAACACCCCACCCCTGCCGATTCTAAACAATCCGCCCTTGATGTTGCCATGGAAATTTTTGATTTCAATTCTGACCATACTATTAAAACTCGTAAATTTCAGAAATAAGTCATTCCCAAAAAAATTTCGCTTGAAGATGGAACAGAGCCTACTTTAACTCAAGTTAATTCAAATATTATTTTGAAGTTTTCGGCTCTTGTTTTGAAACATGAGACCTCTTATGTAGCGAGTTGGAATCATATTTTTAAATAAATAATTATATATATATATATATATATATATATATATATATATATATATACATATATATATAACATATGTTGTAACCACAGTAAACACTGCAATTCGTTCACTAGCTCAGTCGTTAACACTACTATCAAAATCTACAACAGAAAGAAGTCATATCATAGTTTACTTATTAGAATACACACTATTCCAGAAACAATAATTGAGAAAAGCTGCATGGCCTTTTCACTAAAGAAATAATAATTATCAGAATCGGATTAAGTCGGCTCCCTACGAAAGATTATTACCACATTATTACAACATTTTCGCCTAGAAAATCATGATTTTATTGGCCATGCAAAATTCACTATAATTGAAAAAATAGAAATAGACAGAAAAGATAAAGTCAGGGAAATACTAGAAGAACATGAAAGCAAATTGATTTTTCGCCTGAAACACTTGTTCGGACGGATTTAGCCACAAATTAAACAGAACAGATAGCATTAATATATAACCCCAGAGATTGCCGCCCCCCCTATTTCATTATAATCTCTGCATAGTTGAGTATACACTACTGTTACTACATACAAGGGTACACCACCCATAAAGGTCCCAAATTGAATAGCCTAACTCATCTCACCCTCATCCACTCTAGACCGACATGCTTGCAAGGGGGATGAGGTTTCCTACGTACACAAACTCATATAAATATATACAATAAAATAAATATTGATCTTTTTTTCACTACAACGCAATCTTCAGGTTTATCACTTAGATGATTGTTGTTACCATCAGCATCCAGATTTTCGTAGACGGACCATCCCCGACCAACTCCGTCCACTCGCCAGGGGGTATGTATATACGAGGATATTCTGAAATATTCTCGGCTCGGTTGACTTGTAAAATCTAACAACGTAAACTTCCTCACTTCTGCAGTGCATGACTAATAATATCCACAAATATTCTTAAATGTCTATAATTTATAACAGGAGCCATTGGTTTATACCAACGGCTCCCCATACTTAATACTTCTTGTTTACACTCTCGCCTGGTCACGTGTGACGTCACGAGCTGCGATGAGATTTTCGCTTCCGCGTCTCGTATACACGAATTTGTCGTTGCTTAGAAATCTTTCATGCAACAAAAACTTACTATCATTATTGTTTCCTCCGTGTATTGTTTGATATATTAAAAAGTAATTGTCATCTTTAATAATGGCTTATGTAAGCCAAAAGCTTAGATCAGATATAATCATTTATCAATATGGTGATTTCCTTTCGGCTTTCAATGATAATGTTATTAAGCTTATCAGACAATATGAAAGTAACTTACTTAAAATAAATAGACAACACTCGTCTATATTATTGAATGAAACTTGCATTAATATATATATATATATATATATATATATATATATATATATATATAGATAGATAGATAGATAGATAGATAGATAGATAGATAGATAGATCATAATTTTACTCTTGAGCACTTAGCCTTGGAGAGGGTAGAATAGAGATCAACGTGTTTTAGTGGACTCAGCAGTTTTCAATCTGCTTGTTTCAATCATCTTCAAGAACGAGAGCAATATCTAAAAGGTCTAGTCAATCTAACAGTGATCTCATCTCACAATCTTTACTCTTGCTCCATATGTAGCCTCCTTTGTAAATCACTATATATATATATATATATATATATATATATATATATATATATATATATATATATTATGCTAGTATCATACTTAAGAATACACAACTGAAATATATATTTCCCTTACCTGATTTTCTCCAACATTTTCTAGCAAGCATAAATTTAAAACGAAAGGCACCATTCAATGCTAATCTTCATTTATCCTTCACGATAAGAGAATTCACTATATATATATATATATATATATATATATATATATATATATATATATATATATATATATATATATATATACACGAAGATGTGTTGAATTATTCAAGGCTCGGTTCAGTTATAATATCTCGCGAAGTAAACAAATATAATCTTTGTTTCAGTAATTTTTGGGATCGTCCGAGAATTTTACAGAAATCCTCATAATTTGTTATTCTAGGTTTCGTTCGTTGTTCGTTTTCTTGTCAACAAACATGTTTTTCACAGACAACCTGAAGTTTTTCCTTGAACATCTTATCATGCTTCTATTTTTAAGAAACACAAACAACAAAGTGAACACAACAAAAATCATGTAATTTATTTATCGTCACTCGAAATCACGTTTTAGATCCAGAAAAGAAAAAATCCGTTTATTTTCCTGCAGAATCTTTAACAGCAAATGTCACGATTTTATCCGACTGTGAGGAAAACATGTTTTTTTGCCTATAGGATTGGAATAAAGATCTATGTATACATTGTGTAACAACAAAATTGCCCAAATCGGATAACAGCATAATTGTCCATCCCAGAAAATGTTTAATATCTAAAAAAAAAAATAAAAAAATAAACTCAATGACACTATCTACATTGTTCGTATTATCGTCCTCATTTTTGTTGACATATTTATCACAACGTTTCGCTGATTGTACGCTCCGGCCTCCTTCAGGTGGTTGGAATGTTGAACTGAACCCTTTATTTCGCTCGCTGGGGTAGACTGTTCTAGTTCCACGTGCCATGTCTAATGGATGTCAGTTATCTACTGTAAATACCTCTCTCCAAGTTCTTCACCGCCTTAACCAGGTATTGAACTCACACTCTATTATTGAATGAAACATGCATTAATATATGTATATATATAT
>OZ010613.1:55485587-55488087 GCA_963932145.1 Acanthosepion lycidas | reverse complement strand
GGTTGGAAAATTAAGAGTAATTTTTTTTTTTTTGACGCACATGTGTGTATTAAACTCGGAGATAAGAGAGTGGTCGACCCCAAGTCAACATGACGTTGTGAGGGGGTCACCGAATCTCCTTTCTTTAGGACAGCGGCAAAAACACGTCCAAATCCAATGACCCGAAAGTAAACAGAATACCCCCCGCCATTTTTTTTTTTTGGTTTCCATTTGCATTATGGGAAAATTAATTTTTTTTTTTTTTTTTTTTTTTTTTTTTTTAACTTATTATTTATTTATTTATTTTTTAATTTAATTTTCATTCTCCCACAACATCATTCCCAGGAAACATGTTTATTTAAATTTCAGATATGTAATTCTAAAAAATGACAGAACATAACGAACGAAACTTTTGATTTTGATAACGACAACGGGGAGTTTAAATATATTCGAAGACAAACAGAACAAAGACATCAACTACGGCCATTTCATCTTCATCACTAGAAATGTAACGCATTATTCTCGAGATTCAACACACTTTGATGATTAAATTTTACAAAGCTGTACATATATGTATATATATGTGTGTGTGTGTGTGTGTGTGTAAAGGGTGTTCCAATAACTTTGAAGCATTGCCAATATGAATAAACTTTAAACGTTAACGTTTTTTCCTTTCTCATTAAGATTTGGCGGGCATTTGGGTGATATTATTTTTCACACATAATTGCCCTGACTTAAATAACATGATCCAATAGAGAAATAAATAAATTTTCACCAATAACACTGATTTATTTGCTGCTGAGTTAGATCCGTCTTAATGAAACACCCTTATATATAATCCGTCTTAATGAAACACCCTATATAGACACAGCGCGCGAAGGATACATTGTTGTCTAAATTACGCAAAAAATGAAAATAACATCTCATTTTAAACGATGTATTTACCAAAATTACACAAACCTAAATACAGAAGATTAAATTTATCCAGTTAAATTGCCATTGGCTTCAATCAAGGCCATAGGATGACACCGAAATCTGCAGAAATTCTTCTGGACAAACTCCTTGTTTAAGTTCTGAATGCTGCCGTAATACTTGACTTCAGTTCATGTTATAAGGAGTTTTGTTAGTCTTGCGTTCCACATATAATAATCTAGTGAGATGCAGTCTGGGGTGTTAGTTGATCAGTTTAAGTGAAAAATGTCTGACAGCCTCGACTGTGTTTTCCAGCTTGGGTGGCATGGTACAGGGTCCTATTACTAGACGTCTAGTTCTGGGTATGCTTGTCTCATTTTTATAGAGAATTTTCAGACAGAATTATAAGCTGTTTCAGCCGTCACTTCTCGAATATAGTGTTTGCGAGATTATGACTGTGTGGGGCCACATGCATTGGTGCGTGCTTGCTTTTGGCAGATTTTTGTGGATATTGCCATATAAATATGGATAAGGAAACAATAAAGGAGAAAGACAATAGATAAATACGACGTTATGCAGAAATAAAGATGAATTATTTTGAAAGCCAGTGTTGGTCATAAACGCTAAAATTAAGAGAATTGGGACACTTCATGGTTTAAAGGTGAATTTTGTTATATCACCTATTGTGTATATTATCTATATATCTATCTGTGTTCATCTTTATCTCTCTCTCTCTCTCACTCTCTCTCTCTTCTCTGTACAGACCTATCTATCTTTCGATCGATCTGTCTATATATCTTGGCCTGTACATTTCTATTCATTTATCTATCAATACTTATGAAAAGAGACATTTGTTCAGATCAATATTGATATATAGATATGAACAGACTAGAATAGAGTGAGGTGAATAGATAATAAGAAAGTAAAGGAGATTCAGTCAACCTCTCTCAACGTCATGTTGACTTGAGGTCGACCATTCAGTCGAGTTTAGAACACGCACACACACATGCGTCAATAAAAAATTGGCCCTTAATTTTCCAACCAAGTTTTTGGTGTTATTTATTGTTGTCCAACAACATTACCATCTTCTGATACCAGACGGAAAACCAAATACCAACCCACGTCGTGTGTAGAAAGTTTGTTTTTTGTTTTTTTGCCAGGGCGTGACAGCAGAAGAAAACGAATATATAAACCCTGCTCTCTGCATTATAGCTATTTTCCAAACGTATCTTAAATGTGGCACAAGGCCGAAAGTAGGAGCAGCTGGTGACGACTGAGCTCACTCAAATCGTAAATGATCTAGCAAGACAAGCTTGCTAACTATTCCACCGCCTCGAGATGCCCTGCTCTCTGCATTGTAAATATTACACACGCACTTCAAATATCGTATGTAAATCTTAAAATTCAGGTTCCTGTGGTGAAATATATATTTTTAATATAATCAATTAATATTTACTATCTCTGAGTCATATAAATGCTTATGAGTTCAAATATAAACAACTAATATTTACGCGAACCAAAGTTATGTTTACAGATAGAATAACCGGTAAACATTTATTTCTAAACTCAAAGAAAAGTTATTATATATTCAAATATAAAAGACCAATAT
>OZ010613.1:55453087-55480587 GCA_963932145.1 Acanthosepion lycidas | reverse complement strand
AATGATATAAATAGTCTTCTTTTTTTTTCCTAAATATATATTAATTTAATTTGTAAAAAGTATCATAAATTCATTAAACTTTACAATACGGTGGTAATTGAGTTTATTCACAATGATACTTTTAATATGAAAACAATGTTAAGACTTCAGTCGAAGCTATAAATCGGCCCACAAAATGGGTTTATTGCCTCAGTTGGCTATTATAAAGTTGGCATTTGAAGTCAGATTTCGGAATTGACCTCTGGCATTCAACATGTAAATTGACAAATATTTCTGTCTATGTAAAAAGTACATCAATAAATTGTTGATAAAAAAGTTCTCAGTATATATATATATATATATATATATATATATATATATATATATATATGTGTGTGTGTGTGTGTGTGTGTGTGTCTGTTGTTTTAAGGTTACTTGCAATATTTACATTATTCGGACTGATATCCTCATCTTCATTGCCATATTCACGACGTTTCGACCGTTCTTCAGGTTATTGGAATTTCGGATCGAACTCTTTATTTCCTCCACCGGGATAGATTGTTCTAGTTCTACGTGTCATGCCGCTTCCGAATGTCTCACTTGTTTCCCTTTAATTCAACTCTCCAATTTATTGGTTCACCACTTCTGTGGCCTGTTACTGAACTCACAGCACTTTGGGTGAAGTCATTCTCTTGGAGGTTAGCATCAGCCGTAAAGACAGAAAGCGTTCTCTCAGACTATTACTACGCAGCCGTTTCGCTTTGGCGATGATTAAATTAGCAAGTCATTCCTTGCTACAGTTAACAACAGATTGTAGACCCTTTTTAGATCAATTTTGCCAATTTTACCTTATTGAATGGATCAGTTATAATTGTGTGTGTGTGTGTGCGTGTGTGTGTGTGTGTGTGTGTGCGTGTGTGTTTGAAAGAGAATTTGCTCATCAATCCAAAAATTATGAAAACAGATTTACTTGAGGGTATAGAAACAGCATTTTGTAAACACAGATACACACACACACATACACACGCACATACACACGCACACACACACACAGATAGATAGATAGATAGATAGATAGATAGATAGATAGATAGATAGATAGATAGATAGATAGATATGAACAGAAGGGGAAAGAAACAAACAAACAACGATAGACTGTGAGAGAGATCAGAATAGACATAAACTGATATTTAGTTAGAGAGAGCAAGAATGAAAGGAACATACATAGAGAGACAGATTAGAACACAGATAGATGAAGAGAGAAAGAAATAAGACCATAGATAGATAGATAGATAGATAGATAGATAGATCTCAACATACAATTCTATTGGAAGTTTCTCAAGTTGATTGATAGCTACGAACACATTGTTTTGGAAAGCTCTCATTAGCTGCCTCTGACACCAATCTCTACATTTCTCTCAGCCGTCTAGACTCTCGCGTGGCGAAAAATAGTGAAAAACTCAAATCAACTCTTCTGCTTATCTTCGCAATGAAATGACCTCCACTTCTTGACGGGTCGACGTTAATAGCAGGTCACTTCCCCGAAGATAATGCATTGAAAATAGCACAACGCGATCTCTCACAGGAGAAACTGTCATCTCGATTACGTATCAGGCAAATAAACCGCGTCAAAGCAGAATAAACAAGTTTTATTTCATTGTTTTATTTAGTCGCCCTGATATGAACAAAACTTTTGTGAAATCGGCTTGTTTTTATATTCATTTTTTGTACAAGATCCCTTGGAGATGATGTTATTTGTGTCTAGTTAAAAGATCGGATCATTTCTTTACCATAACAAACAAAAAGAAAAAATTCGAAAATAAAATTGTTCTATATTTAGAATATTTCAGCAACGCATTGTTTAAACTTCGTGCCAACAAAAAAAAACGGTATGAAAATTAATGATTAAACTTTATCTCTCAGTATGTGACATCATTTGCTGTACAAAAAGTTAACCTTGTCACTGAATCTGACGCTGATCCCTGAAGAATTGTACGTTTGAGTTTCAAAGTTGTGCGGTCATATCCTGCTATGGCAACAGAAAACAACTTTGATTGAAATTATGAATAAGAATAATGCAATTGAGAGCCCTTGGAAACCAACGCAATGGGAACTAATATTAATAATACAACCTGCTAAAGGTTAATAATACGTTTTGTATATATAATCTATCGAATGTTATTTAGATTCTTTTTACAAGAAAAAAAATGAATCAAAATGAAACTGGATAGATTATATATACAAAAATCATTATGAAAAAATCTAAACACAAAACACATTATTAACAAAGAATTTCACACAGACACACACGGACATATATATATATATATATATATATATATATATATATAATTATTTATTTAAAAATATGATTCCAACTCGCTACATAAGAGGTCTCATGTTTCAAAACAAGAGCCGAAAACTTCAAAATAATATTTGAATTAACTTGAGTTAAAGTAGGCTCTGTTCCATCTTCAAGCGAAATTTTTTGGGGAATGACTTATTTCTGAAATTTACGAGTTTTAATAGTATAGTCAGAATTGAAATCAAAAATTTCCATGGTAACATCAAGGGCGGATTGTTTAGAATAGGCAGGGGTGGGGTGTTAATAATTTGTATCAGTATAGAGTTACTTTCATAGATGCCGGGTCAGGGTAAGGTGGGGGTGGCTAAATTTACGACGGAGGAAGTTTTCGCATAGTCAGGCTTGAGCGTCTATGGAGATTTATTTATTTATTTTTATTTTATTCTTTTATTATATCTCTTTATGAAAGGGATTTGTGTATATGAAAAGGCCGTAACGTTTGTTATTTGACGACTTCATAAAGGGTTATCATTTTTTGTAGGCTATTAAAACTATGTATATGGGCTATGGATTTTAAAATTTATTTTATTGTATGCGTGTTTTTAGCTAGTTATTCAGAGCGTAAGTTCGGTTGTGTCGGCAGAAAACCGTTAATTCATGCCTGTTGTTTAATAGGTTTTTATTGTTTAGAAGCTTAATAATGTGTAGTTTCTCATGGAGGCACAAAGGGCATGGGTCATCCCAAGTTTTGCAAGTTCTAGTCCTGTTAATGATTTTCCATTTTACTTTAGGTGTCCTATTATTTTCTTTCAGGTGCCAAAAATATTTAGATAGAGAGGTCTGATGTCTTAAGTTTATGTTGTTGAAGGAGCATTTATGCTGCCTCCATCTGGTTTTAAAGGTATTTATCGTGGACCCAATGTATATCATATTATTGTTAGGGTTCTCCGTGGATGATATAGTGCATTGGTATACCACAGATTTGATGCAGCACTTATTTTCTAATGGGCAGTCTACCGGGTTTCTACAATCGCATAATTTTTCCCTATCATTATCTGATTTAAGTGTAGAGTTATTAAAACTATTCAGGTAAGGGGGTTTGTTCAGGATATTATTATTGTGTCTTCTTATTATACCTTCTAGATTTTTAGTGCAGCTGTAACTCAATTTTAGTGTGTTCTTATTGAATATTTTACTAAGCCTACTTTTGGTGGGGAAGTGTTTATCGATTAGAGCTAAGAACTTCTGTCCTAGTTTAATACTAACCATTTGGTTGAACGGAGGTGTATACCAAATGATGTTTCTTTTCCTGTTTTTTTTTTTCTTTTGGTTATTGCAATTGTCCCTATATTTGATGTTAGCATTTTTATAACCACTACTTTTTAGGGCAGTGTTATAGAAGTCGTTATTTTGGTGGAATATTTTTTTGTTAGCGGAGTTACTGTTAATTCTATTTTCTATTGATGAGGGTATATGTTTAATTGTGGATGGAGGGTGGTTTGACTTCGGGTGTATATATAAGGGGTTAGCATTTGGTTTTCTATAAGGTTGGTACGTGTTGCTCGGTACGTTTAGGGTTACGTCGAGGAAGTTTACCTTTTGCAATTTAGAAGAGACTGTTATCTTTAAGATTAGATTTTTAAATTCACTAAACATAATTTTTCGGATCTTCTATATCGTAAAGCTAGTGGACCTCCTCACCACCATGAGCCCGTCATCTCTATACAGTCCGATGTCCTGGATATCAATCTCACAGTGTGCCGTTAGGTTGTACAATATTAAAAGACCAACCAAGTTAGAAGACCTTGCAGAGTCTAATGATCCCATAGTGATGTCAAACAGGTCGTTATTGTTTTTTATCCATTGCTCCTCATTATGAATGAGGACGGATTTTTTTCCGCTGAGGATTATGTCGGTTTCTTCCTTTGTCGGGTTAGAATATACAGCAGCAAAGTCCAGGGAAGTCGTAAAACGATCCTTCGAAATTGATGTATAGTAGTCCACGATATCGAACTGTAGTAATGTACAATTTGTTTTATCGTCAATATTGTTGAACCAATTGATGACATATTTACCAAACCAGTTTCTTTCCTATTTTCTACAATATTTTCATATATATATATATATATAAATATAAAAGTGAACATAGAAGTCAACACTTAGAGGCGACAGTCTGTTTCATGCTATATGCAATCGTCAAGCCACGTGGCTTGACGATTGCATATAGCATGAAACAGACTGTCGCCTCTCTAAGTGTTGACTTCTATGTTCACTTTTATATTTACACACGCTCTATCTCTGATATTGAGCACTTTATTCCATAAATATAGCACACCTTAAGACTATATTTCTTTATATATATATATATATATTGATTTGATCGATTAAATAGGTCAATGTCTGATCCTTACCCCCCTCCTTCCTCAATATTAAGTATTATAATAAAAAGAAATCTAAAAATAAATTTTAAGATTCTCCCTTCCCTCTGCAAACTCGACCATGTCGCTCACACTATTACTCACCACCTTCTATGTTAACTTGTATATGCTTAATACTGCCGGTCAAAAGGGTAAATTTTAAATTCATTTTTCGTTTCACCTTTTGAAAGTGAAGTCTGAAGATCCTGAGAAAAATAAAATTCTCTGGTGAAATAAATTATTACAAATGGAGCCTTAAAGTGGTCTATTTTTCTTTAAATTAAATTCTATTTTGCTCTCGGGATCTTAGCTTTTTATGTGTGACGATGTTCGTTTCAACAAGGAGCAGGTGGGGGCGTTCTTGACGATTTTTCAGATCGGCCGGCAGAGAAACTTACATTTCTTCACACATACACACACACACACACATGTGTATACGCGCACATACGCTATTATTGGTCTGGGCCCTTTCACCCCCACTTTATTTAAACTGGGTTCTGTTTGTGGTCATGGTGATGATGATGTTTGTATTTTCAACGTTAACTGCTTTTGTGCTGTTGGCAGTTGTGATGATGCTGTGATATTAATTATTATTGATAATGTTAATAACAGATATGGATGCGCTAACGACAAAATTAGCCTTAATAACGGAATTATAAAAAGGTGGGGGCAATAATGACAATCGTAGGTATGATAATAAATGCGGTAAGCATTATAATGATAATGGTAATAATACAGATAATACAACAATAATGTCGATAATAAAAACAATAGCGGTGTTAAAAAGCAATACTGATGGCAGTGAAGATTGTTATGAAGTGAAAGATTGGATTGATGCTAGTGTAGGTAACGACATTGATAGTTTTATCGGCTTCTCTTGATTTTTATGGTGCTGGTCGCTTTGGTACTATTTTTATATATAGTTTTATTCCTGGTTGCGTTCAGTTATGTTGTAGGTGTTATCTGTATGAATTATGATAGTAGATATTTATTTTCGTGTCTGCATTTAGAAATTATTTCCGATCTATGATTTAGTAATCCTTTTGTTGAGTGTGGGAGATTATTGCCACTTTTTCGTGTAGACAAAGAAGACATCTCTTTGATATGTTATTGTAGGCAGAAACATCACTCCGAAATTAACCTGGGAAATCATAAAAGCCGCACCGGCTTTTATGATTTCCCAGGTTAATTTCGGAGTGATGTTTCTGTCTTTTAGTTGCCATATGTATGCGGATATTGTGGTGTTGTTGGAGTATTAGGTTGGTGCAAATATAATGTCGTTTTCTCACATATGTTACTATGTGAGAAAACGACATTATTTTTGCACCAACCTAATATTTTCTGTTGAAGAATGAGGCGTCATAGGTGTATTTTCTTTGCTAGATATTGACGTGTTAATGGTAAAACTAGCCTTACTGATGGAATTATTTAAAAAAAAAACCTGGAGGACAATAATGAAAATCGTAGCTATAAAAACCAGTTTGTGCGATGATCACAAAAGCGTTAAATCCATGGTCATAGACTCATGTCCATATAGCTTCAATACTATGATTATACGTCTTCAGTATTACGTATTTAAAAGAAATAAATTGAAAATTATTTTTATCTCTCCCTTCCTTCTCTAATTTCGTTCATATCTGTCGTCCTCAAACTCTCCCTCTCTCTATCACATTACATCAACCGAAAACTACACCTCAAAAGAGTATAAAAATAATACGTAAATTTAAAACCATTTTTTATGCTTGGAAATCTGAGGAATCAAGAAAAAAAAACAACTTGGGAAATAAAATATAATCAATAGAACCTTAAGTTTGTCTGTTTCTAATTAAATTAATTTATATATATATATATATGTATATATATATATATATATATATATATATATATATATATATATATGACTGATATATATATATATATATATATATATATATAGCTGGCTGATAGTTAGGAGCCAGTCGAATCCATTACATTCACTTACGTGCTAATACCCTTAGGAAAGGTATGAATCATCTTCTCCCTCCAGCTATGGGTAAAAGGGCAAGACAGACTGGGTTCTATAGCCTTGGTTGGCAACTGGTCTAGGAGAAGGACAACTCTGAATTCAAAACCTGCGGAGGGTCGTTTGGGAACCTTGTGGCATTCGGTGCACCAGGTCTCTTTATTCGTCCCTCCAAAAAAGTGTGGATGGTCCTGCACGAGGCCTTCACCACTATAATCAAATCTCATGTGCTGGTGTCGGGCTGTCGGTTTCTTGGAAACTGATCTGCTTGACCCTCATACGGCGAATCTCGACGGGAGAGTCGATCATATATATAGATAGATAGATAGATAGATAGATACGCCCCTTCTTGTAGGTTGATCACTTTGGAAGAAAGGAAATTCGTCGACTGATGCTAGTTAGTGCTAAATACTCTTCGCTATGAATTGGCCAGTAATATTTATATTATATCTCGTATATAATGCGTTAAAATGTCCATTTATCCACTGCGTGCGATGATAGCCTAAGAGTAAGAGACGGGTTTTGATCGCATGTCCAGCCGCACTGATGAGCTCTGATACAGCAAAACAGTATGCCTGCAGATGACTATATATATATATATATATATATAGTGTATTAGGACACTGTGTTTAATAAATGTTTCTTTGAAGAAGGCTGACTATATATCTTATATCTTTATTATATTTCGTTGTATACGTACAATTGTCGGCTTTTCGATTAAAAATTATCCTAAGTGCTTTAAGTTGAACCGTTCACCACTTTTCAATTCGTTAACTAAATACAACAGTATTTTAGTATATTTGTATAGCCCTCTCGTTTCAATGCTATCTGGTAATAATTTTTGACGCTTTCGAAAATATGTTCAGAGATTGAATTATAAGCGCTTTATGATTTTTGCTATGTTTTGGATAACGAGTCTTGTGTAGCATGATTTAATATTGGTTTATTTCCACTGCACTGTCGACGAATTCACACTCGCTTAAACAGTGATATTGAACTCTAAGTTTTTAAACAAAGCAAATATATTCTTCCTCACTGAATAACATTTTCCGGCTATTATTGATATTGGTCCCTGTTGTCACTATTTTGATCTATTTATGTAGCATAATTAGTCCCACGAGTTCACAATTTGAGCCAGCGTTGAAACCCATATGATTATCGAATTTTACATCTTTTAAATTCTTTTAACACAATTCTTGTTATAATATAGTAATAAATTACTATAATTTATTTCTTGATCACAAATATCCTTGCATTTCTTGGGTTAGGGTTAGGGCCACACTATGTTGCAGTCTGTGACAGTTCCCTTGCCGCTCATGTTATATTAGACGACCGACTGCGACTACTATCCTAGCCTTTTCCTTACTAAATAACACATTATAACTATAAGCAAAGATATAGACCTAAACAAACACTAGAACAAAAGCACCTAAACCCCTCAACCTTTCTTTCCCCAACATCCGTGTTATTCATACCAACTTCTCCCGTGTGGAATCCTTCCTTTTCGAATATTCCCCGGAGATCCTAGCTCTTTGCGAAACTAATCTTTACTCGTTAGGGCCCTCCTCTGATTTCTCGATTCCTGGCTATCCTCTCTCGTTAGTGAGGACTCTAATGTCCACATGTATGGCCTGGGAGTTTATGTCCGCGAACATCATCCGCTGGCTAGGGAATTCTCTTTCCAATCTCCAGACGATTCTTACGTGTGTCTCCGTCTCTCTCTACTAAACTCATCTATATTTTCTTTCTCCACCGTTCCCTTTCCCCTGATGACTGTTGCGTGCTAGATAGTATTTCTTATAATATAGACAAGGCCACATCCCTACACACGTTTATATATATATATATATATATATATATATATATATATATATATATTCGTGTTCGCTGACTTTAATGCCCACCATGACAGAGTGCTTAAGTATTCCGTCAATGATCTTGCTGGAATCCAAACCCTGAAATTTTCAAGCACTAATGCAAACGGTGGACTTCTCCACATGTTTCCCCAGTAACCCTGATGAGCATGCTTCTCTTCTAGATCTTTTTACTCCTAGCCCTGACTCATGTCACACCCTGCAGCTCTACACTCGTGGCAACTATGCTCATGCAGTAGTGTTTGTAAACCTCTCTTTCCGCCCCCCAACCAACCAAGAAACTCCTACAGACAGAATATCTTTCTTTTATCAACGATTGTATTAGGACTTCTTCGGTGAATTTCTACGTAACGTCTCTTGGAATGCAGTTTTTAATCTTCCTGTTTAAAAATGCTCGTCTGAGGTCTCTTCCTTGGTGATTGCTGGTATCGATTCTTTCATTCCAGAAAAGAAATATGAAATTAAACTAAGTTTACCTTGATTCTCACCTGCAAGATCGACCGTTATTGGCCACAGGAATCACTCCTCCGGCTGTACCAGAAAGATACGTCTGATTTCAACAGACGTCTCCATGTCTCTGTTCATAATGAGTGCAGGTGTGTCCTCAAAATTGCTGCTTGCTGAAAGAATGAGACAACGTATAGCATCTCGCAAGTCTCGCTAGAGATTATTGGCGGCTCTGCAAGAGTGTGCGGAACAACATCATATCCTCAATCAATTCTGAGTCCTGATATCTACATCAGATAAGGTTGAACGTATTGCTCGGAAGTTTTCTTCCAAACTCAGCACACGATAAATTTGGATTACCCATACCTTATTTCCCAAATAGGACAGAGGTTCTACTGCGTGATATGCAGATAACCCCGACACTGGTCTCAGACATCATTTCTAAATTAAATTCCCATAAAGCAATCAGAGGAGACAGGATCTCAGCTATTGGTCTAAATAAATGTGATTCCGAGTTGGCTATAGTTCTCTCCAAATTCTACAATTATTGCCTCACTACTTCCTGCTTCCCAGCTTATGGAAGTCCACTGCAGTTCCTGTTTGTAAGAACTCCGGTGAGGATTCAAACTCCTCTAACTATCGCTATATTCACCTCCTACGGATTTTCGGCAAAGTATCCAATCAATTCTGAAGTGTTTAAGCATCTTACTTATCACGACCTAATCTCTGACAAGCAATATGGCTACCGTTTTGCCGGGTCTACCGCTGATGTGCTAACGACCATCATTGAATATGTATATCAAGCTCTTGATGATAACAGAGAACCTCGAACTGTGGATCTAGATGTATCTAAGTTTTTTTGGCAGGGTTTGGCACGCTGGTCTTCAACGTAAGCTCCAGGTCTACGGCATTACTGGACGAGTGTTTCATTTGATTCAATCATTCCTATCAAATCGTGAAATGAAGGTCGTTCTAAAAGCGCTCGCTTCTAGATCCTTTCACACAAATGCGAGTGTCCTCCATAGCTCTATCCAACGTTCCTTCACTGTTTCTGATCTTCATCAATGATCTTTCTATTGTCATCAGTTGCCAAGTAGGCATTTATGCTGATGAAATAGCCATTTACTCCTGTCTCTATAGAAAATCCGTCAGAGTTAACAAAGTTAACCTGGCCGCTACTTTTGAAAAGGGCCTCAAATCTGTAGTTAACTGGGACAGGAAATGGCTCGTAAATTTTAATGCCAAACATAACGAAACTGCTTTCATTTAACCAACATAGGGAAACTCTCCTGTCCACCATCAGCATGGATAAGGTTAAACTCATAGAGAGCAACACACTCAGCCTTCTTGGCCTCTCTTTTACAACTGCCTTGAGGTGAGACGACAAGATCGAATCAATAGCTGCATCTATTGCAAGGAAAGTTGGGTATCGTGTGGTGCCAGGGTTTCTTGTTAGAAATTTCTTGACAAAGTAAAAAAGTTCTGAAGGATGAAAGGTGTCACCAGTAAGTTTTTTTCCACCTTGTCATACAATTTTCCATTTTTCCAGTCTCCTTACTGTGAGAGCGAGCGAGTAAAAAAATGTCCGTATTGTTCATTGTTAAAAGCGGTACTTTCGCCATTTTCAGGGGTGTTTGATTTTGGATGTTGTTAATGTCTCTTCATGGTTGTAATTTTTAAGATGTATTTTAATTTTTATTGTTTTGAAGACTAGCAGAAGCATTTATCCCGAGCTTTCGCGTATTGACCGCGGCTGGAATTCGAATGAGCGTCTTATATATATATATATATATATATATATATATATATATATATATATAGTGGACTCTCCTATCGTGAATGATAAATGAGGGTCAGCATTGGATGGGGCCTTTCGTTTTACACTTACGTATGCTAGCAGGGGTTATTGTGGAGAAAATCAGGTTAGGGAAAGTCATATTTCATTTGTGCTTTCTTAAAGCTACACTGACAGATGAAATTTGTTAAAGCAGCATTTTGATGGTGTCTCAGCTTCAGAGCCTGACGAGGTTGATCCCGGTGCTTCACTCTACTGTCTACAAAATCCTTTAACTTAAAGCTACATGTCTTACGCGACTCCTTTCGGTTTGATTCTTGGCCTTCCTAAGTTTTCAGATCAAAGTTGAGACGTTTCAAGTTGTCTTTCAATTTTTTTCTTTATAGCATAAGAGTGGACGTCCAACTGAACGTTTGGAGTTTGGTAGATGTCCATACAGCACCTTCTTTGGAATCCTATGCTCATCCATTCTCATAACATGACCAAGGCACCTAAGTTGTATCGTTGCTAAAATGGTTTCAGCGCCTGTAATATTGTTACATTTCTTCGGTATTTCACTTTTTTGATCCTGTCATCCCATTTTATATCACATGTGGCGGGAAGACAGCGCCATGTAAAAGTCGTCAAGTTGATTTATGTGCTTGCGGTACAGGGTCCAATTTTCAGCATCATAGAGAAAGGTTGAGAGAACGACTAATCTGTATATGTCGATCTTTACTCTGAGAGACACGTCATTGGTGTTCCATAACCTATGTTTAAGTTTATCGAATGCTGTGCTGGCTTTGGCTATTCTGGATTGGATTTATATATACATACATATATACATACATACATACATGCATGCATAAATATATATATATATATATATATATATATATATATATATATATATATATATATATGTAATGAAAAACAAACCACTTTAATGTACCATTACGATAATTTATTTCACCTAAATCCTTTTTTAAGGATTCAGGATCATCAGGTAAATCTTCCAACAACGAATTGAGAAAAAAAAAATCATATATATATATATATATATATATATATATATATATATATATATTGTGCATCCCAAATATACGTCCGTCTCGTAGGCGTGCGTACTTCAAAGTAGTTATTTATAGGAAGTCCTGTTGATCGACTGGTTTATAAAAATCCAAAAGCGTAAAACTATAATAATAAATAAATAAACATATGATAACAAACAAACAAACAAGTAAAAAGAAATATGACAAAAGCAACCGGAGGTCTGAACATAGAAACAAGGCCATTGTCTAAATTTGCAAAGGAAGATACCGAATACTTTGTTTACATCATTATGTATAAAGTTTTCTTGATAGCTTCCGAGAAAGGGAAAAAAATTACATTTGGGAACAGTGTGTAAGCGGTTAACACGTAGTGAAATGTATAATAGTGAGACCCGGTGTTCAAATAATATGATATGATTAATATGATATTAAATGAAACCAATGTGGAGTGAAAAGGTTATAAAGGTTACATACCGGCGATGCAATCATTGAGAGTAAGATTTAGAAGGTCGGGAAAAATAAGAAACGTATGGTTGATCTCATGTTTTACAATCTCGGTTTCGGTGATACGTAAGGGCTAACACGAAATTGTAAAAAACTGAGACTAGCATAAAAATATACCTGGACTGAAAATGAGAACAAATTAAGGATAAGTAAACAATATGGGTCTCTTTTCTCTTTAGATAGATAGTTAGATAGATAGATAGATAGATAGATAAAGTGAACATTGAAGTTAACACACAAAGGCGACAGACTGTTTCATGCTAAACGTAATCATAAGGCCTGATGACTGCGGTCAGCAGAAAATAGTCGCCTCTTAGTGTTAATTTCAACATTGACTTTTAGATTTACATATGCTCTAATACTGAGCACTTATCACTTTAAAACTATATTTCTTCATATATATATATATATATAGAGAGAGAGAGAAAGAAGAGAGAGAAGAGAGAGAGAATTATATATATATATATATATATATATATATATATATAATTTCCACGTATTGTCTATTTTATTTTTAATCCTTCCAAGTTCACGTATTAATTTCTTGGTTGTTGTAGAAAACTGATGAAGTTAAAACACCAAAATTTTGCTTCAAATTTCAAAATTACAAAAGTTACCTCCCTTGCTTAATTGAAAATTTTGAATTTGAAACGCTTTCGTTTAAAAAAATAATGAAAAAATTATTTTGAATTCATGGAACTAATGTATATGCATCAACAGATATTTAACACACCCTGAAGATGGTTTTAGGTAAGATTGAAAGTACTTGGGAAAATAAAAATTATCGGAAAAAAATTTTGGTATTTGCCATGATTAATTTTCTTCAGACACCCAGAAAGGATTTAAACTAAAATAATTAGACGTAATGAGTCTAAATTAATTAATGAAACCCGCTTGAATGAAAACATCACCCCTAAATATACATAATTAAAAAAATAGGGGGGGTCATCAGTGATGTTATTTGACTTGGTTCATCAGGGAGTTTCGGCTCTTTCAACATCATACACCCCATCACCAAGTCGACCCAATCAGGGAAGATCAATCCTTGATCCCCACTCTCAATCAAACGCTAACAGCTAATCTGGCCTTCTAATGAATTGGTCAAAGAAAGACCACGTTTTCCGCACACCCCATTGGATGTTTGTAACAACCAATCCGCTGCGCGAACTATCTTTTAAATAGCCCACGGTGGGGACTGTCTTTTTTTTTTCGGTGGATAGCATTTTGAATGGATAACCCAGGAGGTAATCTTAATGTTCCTAAATTTAACCCTTTCCCTAAGTATTGTTTAGTGTCATTCTCTAAATATTTGCCGTTTTTATTTTATTTGTGCGTTTTTCTTTTAGAGGGGGCGATACTTAAACTCAACCCTACTATCACATTTTTTATCGTTTTGCTTGATTCTTTACTGGTCAGTTAACTTTAAATGGATGTATTTGCAAAATGAAAATAATTGTCCATAAACATGACGTATATTTTTCTGTACACACAAAAAATAAAATATAAAACAAAATAAAAATAATAGAAACACATAAAGCACCATTCCTTAACATTGATTTAAAACTATTTACTAATTTGAAGTCATTTAAATACAATTGTTATGGTCCGGTTCCTTGTACCATGGTGATAGTCCAAGATACAACCAATAAAGAAGAACTCGAACACAGGTATGGAATAACACAGATGTGTTACAAACAGGAATACATACAGAGAAGTAGAAGTGTTAGTATGAACAATCAGGTTTAGTAGAGAGAACAATGTAGTCTCGACCAGTATCACTATTCCAATGTCTTGCAGTAATTGTCTGAACGCCACTCTGTTTCGGACTGCCTCTGACTCGACTCTTGACTCGATTTGAACTACTGACTCGACTTGAACTACTGACTCGACTTGAACTACTGAGTATATCTAGTCACCCTCCAACGTGGGCATCATGTGGCACAAGGCCGGTTTAATGTGGAATCTCTGAGCCCGTGGGCTCGGCCAAAAATATGCCCATTGAACCCGTATGAATGGGTTCAGGGTCGGTTTACCTCCCCGAACGAGACTCGGCCCTTCGGCGTAGCCTCCTTCGGGTTCCTCTCCGCCCGAATGCAGATAGTTCAATCGAACAGTGGTCAGGAGGTGAACGACTGACGATATTCAGTCCCCCCCACACACACACTGGGGCATCATGTGGGACAAGGCTGGTTATTTAATGTGGTCTCCGAGCCCGTTGGCTCGGCCCAAAAATATGCCCATTGAACCCGTATAAACGGGTTCAGGCCGGTTTACCTCCCCGAAAGAGAATCCGCCCTTCGGCGTAGCCTCGTTTGGGTTCCTCCCCGCCCGAAGGGAGAGAGATTAACTGAACAGTAGGTCAGGAGGTGATCGACTGACTATATTTAGTCGCCCCCACACGTGGGCATCATGTGGCACAGGGCCGGTTATTTATTGTGAGTTCTCCGAGCCCGTGGGCTCAGCCCAAAAATATGCCCATTGAACCCGTATAAACGGGCTCAGGGCCGGTTTATCGCCGCGAACGAGACTCCGCCCCACGGCGTAGCCTCCTTCGGGTTCCTCCCCGCCCGAAGGCAGAGAATTCAACCGAACAGTCGGTTCAGAAGTGAACGACTGACGATATTCAGTCACCCCCCACCCCGACCCACTGAGGCGTCATGTGACACAAGGCCGTTTTTAACGTGGGATTTTCGAGCCCGTGGTCTCGGCCCAAAAATATGCCCATTGAACCCGTATAAACGGGTTCAGGGCCGGTTTACCTCCCCGAACGAGACTCCGCCCTTCGGTGTAGCCTCGTTCGGGTTCCTCCCCGCACGAAGGTAGAGACTTCATCCTAACAGTCGGTTCAGAAGTGAACGAATGACGATATTCAGTCACCCCCACCCCACGTGGGCATCATGTGGCATAAGGCCGTTTTTAACGTGGGGGTTTCCAAGCCCGTAGGCTCGGCCCAAAAATATGCCCATTGGACCCGTATAAACGGGTTCAGGGCCGGTTTACCTCCCCGAAAGAAACTCCGCTCTTCGGCGTAGTCTCGTTCGGGTTCCTCCCCGCCTGAAGGCAGAGAGTTCAACCGAACAGTCAGTTCAGAAGTGAACGACTGCCTCCTTGTCTACTCTTGAGGCGCAGTATTTATTAAGTATGGAATAATCCATTATTATTATTATGGATAAGATCCCATAACAACAATAAACTACGGAATACTCTTGAAATTAAATTAAACTACGAAAGAAGTGAGATCTGCTTTACAATACATTCTTATGTCCTTTAAAAAAATATTAAGTAATAACGAAGCTTCATATTATATGTATATATATATATATGTGTGTGTATAGCTTACTAATTTTAAACTATATGATCCATCAGCTCATCACAGCACCAACACTTGGCAATTCAAACGTAACCTTGTGAGAAAGCAGATTTAGATAACGACAGATTTAAATAACGGAAGGTAACGTCAAAAATTCTTAATAAAAAACGAGTACAAGAGATCTACAGCAAACTAAAATCGACTATCACTCCTGAAAAACTGTAGGAAATTCTATATAGACTTCCAGAAATTGCTAACAAGTCGCAAATGCAACACCGTTTGAACATCGAAAAATAAATACTTAATACATTGTACAAAGGAACTATACATCCTCCAGATAATAATGACAACTTTATAGACATTTCTAACTATGGAGTAACAAACCATCAAAAAGAATTACTCAACCTTGGACCCTATCGTCACTTTTATAAAAAAATATAACTAATTGGATAAAAAACAAACGAAAATTTGAAGAACATCAACTGATAAATATAAAACCAGAAAACTGCTCAAGTCTGAAACGGTGAATGATAGATATGACAGAGTGTAAAACATGTCCAGACTTCTATCAAAACAAGAACAAAAAAATGCAACTAAAGAGCTACGAAACAACACCAATATAATAGTTAGAAAAGCGGATAAAAGTAATAATATCTTCGTCATATTAAATAAACCGGATGATCATTCGATGATGCAACAAATATTGGATACACCAAAACTTTTTTAAAAGTTTCCAAAATTACGGTTAACCGATTCAAATCGAAAATCAACAAACATATCACAGCCAATAACACAGGACTGGATAGCTTAAAACTCTCTAAAATAATTGACGACTCTTAAAACAGGATACAAGTGTGGAACTATAAAAATGCATAAACCTAACTTCCCTCTCCGTCCTATCGTATCCCAGATCCTTATTGCTGTTCACCAACTGTTATATAGGGAATAAAATGCCGCTATCGACACTTGAGTTTCAACCTAGATCGCCAGTGAGCAAACATGGGCGATCCCATTATTGAATAAGGTGAATCAGGTGAGCATAGAGGAAACGCATCAATAGAAAGTAACGTGACGTCTAATTGATCACCTAGTCTATCCTCTATTAATATACGGATCATTCTTTCTATACTATCCTCTATTGCTATACGGATCGCTATTTTCTATTATACTGATCACAATACGGATCACCTTCCGAGTGAGTATTATCGAGCAAGTACTATTAGCGCGAATGATATTCGAAGGCGTCTAACACCAGTATTGTTCAACGGCGTTACTAGAGTTGTAACTGCGATTACAAAGTTTCTACTGCAACGAGCATTAGGAAACGGTGATATAAACTATTCATCTGTCGAACTGTCTGCCTTGGCAGAGAGGAACCCGGACGAGGCTTTGCTGAAGGGCAAAGTTTTGTTCGGGGAGGTAGACAGGCCTTGAACCCGTTTATACGGATTCGAAGGGAATATTTTTGGCCGAGCCTACGGGCTCGGAGAACCCACAATAAACTCGGCCTTGTACCACATATGACCCGCTTGGTGGTGGGGGGCTTTAAATATAGCGAGCATTACGAAAGTGACAACAAGTATTCGTTGACATTAAAAAGTAGCAATGAGTGGTCGTTGAGTCACAAAACCAATTAACCAAAGTTATTAATCAACTCATTACGCCATATATACCAAATAGAACATTAAATCAACACACGGACTACTCCAAATAAAAATTAAACAAAGAAAGAACAAATAATGAAACAATTTTAACATTGAAAGTTTATTCACCAACGTTACAATAAGAAAAACGATAGATATAATTATAAAGAATATCTAGAACAATCCATCTCCCCCTCCATTAAAAAACCATCATAATATTTTCTGAAAACTATTCTTGATGTTTACCAGAGAAGTTCCTTTCTATGACCATAAGAATAACTTATACATACAATGCTATGGTGTTTCTATGGGTTCCGTCCTGGGACCAACGTTTAGCAACTTCTACATTACTAACCTAGAAAATAATGTAAATACCACAAAGAAATCCTTCATTTACCTTAAATATTAACATGACATTATACATGAACTACAAAAAAATCGAAAAAAAACACCGTACTTATGTTCCTATACGATTTTAAAAATGTCAATAAAATCCCTTTCCTTGATGTATTGATAGACACATACATTACTATTTCCCTATATAAGAAAGCAAAAATGACATTAAAAGTAATTGGGAAAATAAAATAAATTATTTAAAAGAAATCTTTGGAAATTTTCTTGATCAATTTTCTACAGCCAATAAGAAAATAATTCATGGGCTTGAAAGGATTAAAACTAAAATAAATAAACATAATACGTCTAAATTGTTTAATCAAACTTGCTTGAATGAAAATATGATGCCTAAATATAGATATGTATAGGTTAATATATATGTATGTATATAAAGTGATGTTAAAAAAACATTTTAATAGAATCTAAATTTTAATGTGTCTGCGTTCTCTAACTTGGTAAAAATGTTGCATTTGAAATTGGGCTTTGAATAATTACCATCCGTACTACTCTTGAAATAGCTTAACATGCGGCGTGTGTTTGGAAACCTACAAAAACTGCTTCGGTTTCATCCCTCACAAGAAAACACACGAAGGAGCTGATAAGACGTTACGTAATATATAAGAATACATTTACTGCTTCCCCATATAAAAATACAACTAGCATAAACTCGTACACTCTGAGCTATTAAAATGAATGTCCTTAGTATTACAAAATAGTTATTACATGAAACTTAATAAACTGTACAAAAGAAACACTTCAAGAAGAAAGATTTTCTATACTGAATTTAAAAAAAAATATTAAACAAACACTCATTAATAATGACTGTCCTAATTACATCGTTGATAAAGAAATTAGACGAGCTATTGGGAATATTAAAATAAATAAAAATGAACATAATACATCGTTAACTAATTCTAAACATATAAAATTACAATACGGTAGTCAATGCATTCTAACTATAAGCAAGAGGGGAAAATTCTGAAAAAGCTCATAAACACTAATATATTCATCACTAATCCAAGCAAAAAAATAAAATTACTTATATACGATACTAAATTTAATACGACCAACCTAGTCGGCTAAAAGAATTCTTCACCTCCAGCTAGCATCTTACAAAAGACTAACATTGTATATCAATCCCGGTGTCTTTTGGGAAATTACATCTCCGATAAAAAGGCAAATACGTATGTTGGTTTTACAACGACGACGTTGACAAGACGGTTTACATTTCACCTGAAGGATCTTAGTTCAATCTCAAAACATTTAAAGAAACACTCATGTCCGCATTCACAGTTTAGACGGCCTTCTTCAGGTGATTGCAATTTCGAACTGAATCTTTTATTTCATCCACTGGGTTAGATTGTCCTAGTTCCACGTGGCATACCTCTTCCGGGTTTATCAGCTATCTCCTTTTAAATCACCTGTCCAAGTTTTTGTTCACCATAGCAGTAACCAGATATCGAACTTTGGTAAAGTCACTGGATCCAACCATTGCTTTTGTCCACAGGGTCATGTGACCTTGATGACATCAGTTTATGAATTTATATATATAATTATATATAGTAAAGTTAGGAAATCCGCCGGTATATAATCCAAGTCGATCCTAGTAATATAAAATATTAAAACTGATCTACAAATAGTGCTCAATGTATTTATTATAACAAGTCATATAAATTACACAGCAAATGTAAAATTACTTTATATGGGTAAAGAGTATAGATCTATTTCAACCAACGAGAAGTACATTAGTGTTATTCAACCCCGGTGTATAGACTGTGTTCGTATCGGAATTAGAATTTTACAATTTAACTTTGACAGCAGTCGAAAAATTGATACAGAATTTATCCATTTCGATGTTTCACGAAGACGAAATGCCCGAGTCGGTGGTAAAGAGGAGGCTGAAGTTATTAGCTTTAAAGGGGAGAGGTTTTATAAAATTAACCAGGATATTAACCTTAGGACATTAATTTAGGGTTATATAAAGAAGGTTGTGTTAAACTGAAACGAAAAGAGGGCCGAAAAGGGAGTTTTATATAATAAAAAATGTAATTATATCTAAAAAAAATTATGTTCCTACTTAAAAAATAACAAACTATAATTAAAAATGAGATATATTAAAAAGATTAACAATAAATCATATTTAGATAAATTATATTAAATTTAAGTAAGAATAAAATTTCAAAAATGTTATATTAAAGAATAAAAATATTAGGATAAATTAAATTACCCGTTTTTAACTTTAAAGAGAAGTTAAATGAAGTTATATTAAAAATCAAACCATACCAAGTTATATAAAAAAAAATGTTAAAAACATTAAATATATATATAGAGATAGATAAAGAAGTTTAAGTCATAAAGGAAAAAAAGGAGTTCTTAGAACAGGAGATAATTGTACGATGTAAGTAATATGGTGAAGAAATGTAAATATAGAAATTAAAAATATTTATACATTCAAAATTTGAAGAGTCAGAGAATTAAAAGTAATAATATCCTAAAGAAGTTTAAATCTGACTCTATGCGGACATTTTAAAACTAATTAATTCCTTTGATTATTGTATTCTATTATTCTGATTTTTTCTCCTTTTTTACTCATATATATATATATATATATATATATATATATATATATATATATATATATATATATATATATATATATATAAGGTGTGTTTCTGCAAAAAGAATTCTCTCTCAAATATATTCTGTTAAATAATATAGACAAGTTTTCTCTATTAATTTTTTAAATCATTCAAATTTACAAAGAAGTTGTTTTTTTGTCTTATCGGTAAATTGGCCAATATATATATATATATATATATATATATATATATATATATAATATATATATATATATATATATATATATATATATATATATATATATATATCGAGTAAATTATGCGACAAGACACAAGATGCGTAAAATAGACACTGAAGAGAACAAAATTATTTCCCAAAACTTGTCTTTAACGGCCTGTCTCTACTTTCATGAATATACCAAACACGCTTGTGGCGATATGAAACTGGCATTGTATCAAATTATGTCGGTTACATGAATATTTTGAAATGGCGTATTCATGAATCATAGTGGCTGAATGGACACATTTTGGGCAATATATATATATATATATATATATATATATATATATATATATATATATATATATGCACATTTCTTTGAATACGACAGACAAGGTGTTTTGATTCCGTTTTTTATACAATTTCTCATGAGATTTAATATATCTTTTTTCTTTTCGGATGATAAATTATGTAAAAGCTGTCCGAATGTTCTTTTTATCCGAACGCTTTCGGCTATACATTTAGCCATTTTCAAGGATCAAATATTTTAACTATTAAAATAAGAAATAGTTTGTTGTATGCATGTTTTATAAAATGTTTTTCATTTTTCAAAACACGGTCAATATATTGTGTCCATGTTCAAAGTTAATATTATTAAGTGTTGTTTTTGTGTTTCTATTAATAAGGCTTCCATTATTTTTAGCCGTTTTTTGCATGTCGATGATGCTGTTATATTAGCGTGGTCAACATGTATGTTACGAATAATTCTGTCCACACGCACACACACACACACATATATATATATGTGTGTGTGTGTGTGTGTGTGTGTAGAAAAATAGGAACGAACACGTTAGGTAAATAATCCGGAAATCTTTAGTATTTTTGTTTTTAGCTTTAAAAAACAGTTCTCCATACAGAAGTAGAGCTTAAATTATAATTATTCTTTTAAAAAATATGATTCCTTCGTTAGATAAGAGTTCTCATGTTTCAAAAACGAGAGTCGAAACCCTCAATATAATTATTAAAATTAAATTGAATTAAAGTATCAAGCCCTGTTTCATCCTCAAGCGAAAATTTAGGAATAACCAATCTTGAAATTTACGCATTGTTATAAGGATGTTCATTCATTACTATGAAACGGCTAGGGCGATCATTTTTTATAAGGAGCCTAAGAGTTAATTTTTAAAAAAAATAATTATAAATATATATATGTGTGTGTGTGTGTGTGTGTGTTATCATATATGTTATCATTCCATAACTGATAAGTGACATCCATTAAACATCGCACGTGGAACTAGAACAGTCTACCCCATTGAACGAAATAAAGGGATCATTTCGACATTCCAGCCACATGAAGAAGGCCGGAGCGTATAACGGCCGAAACGTTGTAATAAATATGGCGACAAAGATGAGGATAATAGTCCGAATAATGTAAATAGTGTACATAATACCTCATCTCAGAAATATAGACAAATACAGAAGGGCCGAAACGTTGTAATAAATATGGCGACAATGATGAGGACAATAATCCGAATAATGTAAATAGTGTACATAATACCTCATCTCAGAAATATAGACAGATACTGAAGGGTCAAAACGTTGTAATAAATATGGCGAAAAATATGAGGACAATAGTCCGAATAATGTAAATTGTGTACATAATACCTCATCTCAGAAATATAGACAGATACTGAAGGGTCAAAACGTTGTAATAAATATGGCGACAAATATGAGGACAATAATCCGAATAATGTAAATAGTGTACATAATACCTCATCTCAGAAATATAGACAGATACTGAAGGGTCAAAACGTTGTAATAAATATGGCGACAAATATGAGGACAATAGTCCGAATAATGTAAATTGTGTACATAATACCTCATCTCAGAAATATAGACAGATACTGAAGGGTCAAAACGTTGTAATAAATATGGCGACAAATATGAGGACAATAGTCCGAATAATGTAAATTGTGTACATAATACCTCATCTCAGAAATATAGACAGATACTGAAGGGCGGAAACGTTGTAATAAATATGGTGACAATGATGTCGACAATATTCCGAATAATGTAAATAATGTATATATTACTTCATCTCAGAAATATAGACAGATGCTGAGAGGCCGAAACGTTGTAATAAATATGGCAACAAAGATGAGGACAATAGTCCGAATAATGTAAATAATGTATATATTACCTCATCTCAGAAATATAGGCAGATACTGGATGGCAGAAACGTTGTAATAAATATGGTAACAAAGATGAAGACAATAGTCCGAATGATGTAAATCCGTAATCCCTCAAATTTTCAGTGAAACTTCATCTTCATTTGTTCATCAATGATGAAATAATGGAGTTGAAAGAATGTCCATTGATGCCTACAAGAAAAAATTTTTAAGTCAAACTTTTAATACCAAAAAAGACACCGATAATATAGGACACAAATTTTTACACGCTCACTACTCACACTGATAACCATTTTGATCAATTCTTCCTTGGCAATAGCTTCTAGTTTCTCCAAACTTGAAGAACATCTTTCTCGTACATTTTCTTCAAATATTCCCATCAGTTTTCAATGGGGGGTTGGGTCAGGACTTTGTGTGGGGTACGCCAATATCTTAATTTTCCTGTCATTTAAGTATCTTGTAACAATTCGTGCTTGTGTTTCAGGTCATTGTCATATTGGAACGTCCAGTGACACCACAAAGACAGCTTTCATGCCCTTTATGTTATTGCTAAGAACAACAAAATAATGCTCTTTATCCATGATACCCTGCTCTCTTCCTAGTGGTCACCTGGTCCAGAAGAAGCAAAACATCCCTAGTGTAGAATGCTCCCATCACTATGCTTAATTGCAGAGAGGGTATTTTGTTTGTCAGATTTATTCACTTTCCTCCATATATAACGGGAGTTCATGTGAGCAAATAATTCTATTAGATTAGTGCAAAAATAATGACGGTTTTTGACGTATTTTTAACGTCAAAAACAGTCATTATGTTTGCACAACCTAATAGTTTGGTATCATCTGATCATAAAACAGTGTTCCAATGTTTACTCACAGATGGCTTTTAGCATAAGCTAATCTGAATTTTTGGTGTTTAGCATTAAGGTAGTTTTCCTTGGGTGACAGGCTAATAGTCCTGCTCGATGAAAGCAACTAGTGACTGTCTTCGTCAATAAATTCAACCCTGATGTCTTTACATCATTGACAATGTCCTTTGTCTTTGAGTGAGGATTCCTAGAGACATTTCTAACAATGTTCATCTCCATTCTGTCAGAAATTTTACAGTTTCATTAAGGGCTTGAAAATTACTTTTGCTTCCGGAACGAAGATAGGGTGAGCAGGAAATTAGAAATGTCCCAACAAGAATTGACCGTTTCTGAAATGGGATAATAGAGGTTTGCTTTACTAGGATGGCTTTCCGTAGCCTAATCGTAAGTCATACCTAAGACAATTTCTAATAATCGACTTATTGGTGGGTAGATGTTTCTTTCAACTATATATATATATATATATATATATATATATATATACATGGTGTCCATAAAGTTCGTGTTCACTTTTAAAAATTTGTAACTTTATTTGTATTTGCGATAGAAATAATCTGTAAAAAACTTTATAAAGTTTAATGTACCTAGTTTTAAGTATAGCTATAATAACTAATGTGATTTCAGGCATTACTCTAAATCAGTTGGCAAATGTTTTCCGTGAACTGCAAAATCGTATTACCCTTTGTATTGCTAATGATAGAGGACTTGTGGAAACTTAAATAAAATTTCAATAAAATCTCAAAAAATATAGATTTACTTGTTTTTCATCCTTTTTACAAATTATTTCTACCGCAAATATAAATAAAGTTATAATTTTTTTAAAGTGCACACGAACTCTATGGACACCCTGTATATATATGAAATACTTCTGCCATATAGGGTCTGTAGCCCCCGCTGTTCGTCTCAAGGTCCTCGACAGAGTCAAGAGACGTATATGCAATGTGATCGGTCCTGATCCGGCATCTCGTTTACAGTCACTTTCTCACAGATGTGCCGTCGCTTTCCTTTTTCTTTTCTACAAATAGTTTCACAGTAACTGCTCCGACGAGCTACTCTCGCTGGTTCCCAAGCTGCATAAATTTAAACGTGCTACTAGGTTGGCATCTCGGTCCCACACTTTCACTGTCCAGACTGTTAAATCTTAAATGTCTCTTCTACCCGAATAGCTTCATGTCGCGCACTTCGCGTCTGTGGAACTCCCTTCCTCTTACTTGCTTCCCTGATAGCTATAATCTTCATATATTCAACTGTAATGTCAATCGACATCTGATGCTTTGAGCTTGATCGCGGCCCTTCTCTTCAACCTTTCCTCTATCACGCATCTTTATTCTTGCTCCCAATCTCTATAAATCCTTGCGTGATAGTCACATAACTGTCTTGCTTGGGGTGAAATGCTCAAAATACACACACAAACACGCACATGCACACACACACACACACACACACACACACACACACACACACACACATATATATTAAGATAGATAGATAGATAGATAGATAGATAGATAGATAGATAGATAGATAGATAGATAGATAGATATAATCACCTAAGAAATAGTGATAGTGACATTCCTGCCTTGCTTGGGGTGAAATGCTCAAAATACACACACGCACACACGCACACACACAGATAGATAGATAGATAGATAGATAGATAGATAGATAGATAGATAGATAGAATCGCCTAACAAAGATTTTAGTTTTGCAATTTTTTTCCTTTTGAAAGCCAATGACTTGACATTAAAAAATTATGATTTAACATTAATTCTAAGACTAACGCGTGTGTACAATTTGCAGGCATGAATTAGTTTTTCCCTCTGGTTGTTTTCCTCAAAGGCATTTCTTGAAATATTGCATTATTTTTTTAAATTATATTGTTACATTCTTATGCTTCCTTTTCTTTCTCTTTTCTTTCTTTCCCATTCTTTTTCTTCTCTCTCTCTCTCTCTCTCTCTCTCATATTCTCGTCTCTGTATATACTTATTCCTTATCGTTTTTCTCTTTCTTTTATTTTTCTATAACTCTTTCTCTCTCTCTCTCTTTCTGTATGTTTCTCTCTCATCGTTACACATCATTATTTTCCTCTTACTCTTTCTCTCTCTTCCTATCTCTCACTTATTGTCTCTTTCTTTCTCTTTTCTCTCGCACTTTGTCAATCTTTATTTTCTCTTTTTCATTTTCTTTTTCTTTCTTGATCTCACTCATTTTTTTTCTATTATTCTATTACATTTGCCACCTGATTACGTTGTTTGATTGTCAATCTTTCCATGGCTGAAATTGCTAACGACTTAAGTTGTTAAATCTGAAAGAAAAAAGAAAAAAAATCATTAGACCCTTAAATTTAATTCACATTTCAAATCGGTCCAAATTATTGGTACACCCTCCACAGACGTGTACATATGCACCCACCCAGGCATATCCACATATTAGAGGCTTCTTCTTTCGGCATACTTGTACATACATGTACACATATACAGAGTGCGATGGGTAAATTGTCACCATTTTATATTATTAATTTCGCGCCGTTTGTTTTTTTATTTTGTCGACTGTCTAGTATAGAAGAGGGGAACGGACCGCAGTACACTCCACCAGAAATTTGGAAACGGCATGCTGTATTGCTTGGTATTCGCACCGGAAGCTCCAATACGAACATTACAGAGTGTTTGGGTGTCAATCTGAACACAGTGTAGATGATTCGGAAAGAGTTGGATGAGTCTAATGGTGATTACGAATGTACAGCAGCTCGCAAAACTCACTCTGATAGAACTGATAAGAACAAAAATTTCGAATATGTTGGTGAGTGCCTTACACGGCGTCTAGATCAAGTGCTTGAGGGGGCAGTAGTAGTGCTGCCCTGGGTAAATTGAAATTGCCAAAGACTTAAGTTGTTAAATCTGAAAGTAAAAGAAAAAAATCATTAGAAGCTTAAAGTTAATTACCATTTAAAATCGGTCCAAGTTATTGGAACACCTTATATACAGAGTTTTCCAAAATAATGTATACACTCTTTAAATATTAATAGTTAATAATACATTACCGTGATGTGAGAACTTATATGGATGAAAATATGCAAAACAAATGGATTGAAAGAAGAGTGACAGTTGAATACCCCCCACCTACATCACCAGATTTGAAAACCTTGGATTTCTTTTTGTGGGGGTTTCTAAAAGACAAAGTTTACAACAGGAAACCTGAAACGATTGCTGAAATGAGAGTAGCAATTGAAGAAGAATGTGCTCAAATACCAGAGGAAATGATATTGGATGTTTGTAGGTCTATTTCTTCAAGATATGAAAAGTGTATTGAACCGAACGGCAACCAGTTTGAGCACTTGATGTGAACTTATCATTATATGAACATTCTGCCATTGCCCCAAGTAGCTTTTATCTTATTAAAGTTAATTTTCTATGTTTTTTGTATATTTTACATTATTAACATTATTCGGACTATTGTCCTCATCTTTGTCGCCATATTTATCACAACGTTTCGGCCGTTGTACGCTCCGGCCTTCTTCAGATGGTTGGAATGTCGAACTGAACCCTTTATTTCGCTCACTGGGGTAGACTGTTCTAGTTCCATGTGCCATGTTTTGATGGATGTCAGCTATCAGTTATCCCCTATTAATTTTTCCCTCTGAAAGTTCTCCACTCTCCAAGTATTGAACTCACCCTCATTGGGTCATGTCACTGGATCTAACTAACGCCTTTGTCCACTGTGCCATATGTCCTTGACGACATCTGGGTATGAATTTCTGGGTATTATAAACCTAATGTCTTCAGCAACCATTTTTAACAATGCTCATATTGCAATTTTGCTTTTATCATATCATGTTTTTACCAGAGCTCATATTGCAACTTTGTTATCATTGCTTTTCTCTGGCACTCCTTATTACTGGTTCCCATATTGTATTTATTTCTACGCTTGGTCGGCTCAGGAGATTTTTG
>OZ010613.1:55445587-55450587 GCA_963932145.1 Acanthosepion lycidas | reverse complement strand
ATTGCTCTGTTTTTTTATTGAGCTCTTTTTTGATTAATATCCTCCTTGGAATTATCACTACTAATTGTCAACTGATATATATATATATATATATATATATATATATATATATATATATATATATCTTTGTGTATTTAGTCACCAAATCCTCTTTTAGGCATGTCTGATTAAAAAAATTACAAACTTTATGCCTGCTTAATTTTAACAAAATCCGTTCATATTCACAGATATTTTCCATGTATTACAATCAAATAATGCAAGAAATTCACTATAAAAGTGAAAATTACTTTTATTTCCCCAAAAATGAAAGCGATGGAAAGTACCTGTATATATATATATATATATATATATATATATATATATATATATATATATATATATATATATTATGAAATGGACAAGGTCCGACAATTGTTTTAAGACATTTTTTATTAACCTATAAAAAGAACGTATAAACATAAAAAATATCTTCAAATAATTGTCGGACTTTTCCATTATGTCCATTTCATAATGTCTGATGTCATTTGTTTACATTTGGATACGCATCCAGCAGAGATTAATATACGTGAGAAAACCATGGAGAAACAGTAAAATTAACCTTTCTAACCGAACGCTCCTCTGTGGCCCAATCGGTAAAAGCACGTCAGGCTATATGACGATTCCATAAGGGATACAGGTACGATTCATATCGGTGGACGCATATATGAAAAATTCTCGGACATTCAGGCCGGTAAATGTCGTTAATACTGTTAATTATAAACAGAGCTTTTACTTAAATATTTCTGTCTATAAAAAAAAAGTATAAACATAAAAAATGTCTTACAAATAATTGTCGGACTTTGGCAATTTTATAATGTATGACGTCATTTGTTTACATTTGGATATGAATGTACGAGAGAAAATCATGGAGAATTGTAGTTCAAAAACAGTAAAATCGACCTTGCTAAACGAAACGCTCCTCTGTGGCTCAATCGATAAAGCACGTCAGGCTATATGATGGTTTCGTATACGATACTGGTTCAATTCCTGTATTTCTATGAAAATTTCCCGGACATTCAGGTCGGTAAATGTCGTTAATAGTGTTTATTATAAACAGAGGATTTACTTAAATATTTGTACCTAAAAATGTATAAACATAAAAAATGTCTTTATATATATATATATATATAAATATATATATATATATATATATATATATATATATATATATATATATATCGCAGTTTTTTCGTGCCTTTATATACATACAAATAAAAAAAGGTAGTCTGAAACAATTATTTAACACTCCTTAGGCATCCATCAAAAAAAGAGTCATGTATTTCAACTATTTACTTAACCAAAACTCTACAATTTCGTGTATGCAAAGCGTGCTTATTACAACTTTTCTCATTGGGATTCAGTCACATGACTGCTCCCGCATGCGCATATGCAATTCCGGAAACGAATGAACATAAATAACAAACCTCTGACAAGTTTCTTCTTCCGATTCGCAAACATTTTTTTTTCTTTTCAACAGAAACAATTCCGGACAATCCTTTGTCCATTCTTGGTCACTGGCTTCCGATAGTCTGGATACAAATCACTCTAACAGTGAACTTTGACCTCTTCAGTTTTTCCCAAAGCCAAGTGAGCAGGTACCACCTCTGCAATCCAATATTCCTGGGGAGACCAAAATTCATTGCCGTTTCACTTGAGACTACACAAAATGTACATATAATTCAGTGAAAAACAAATATATTGGTGAAAAAAAAACACACAATACATGTCAAAATCTTGAAACATTTGCAGACAGATTTTTCCACAAGAAAATAAAAATTACAACTGCAGCATTTACAAAATAAAATCGTGCCAAACATGGCCTTAAGCAGCACATTTAAAGCGTGGCAATCAAAATAATCAACAATGTATTTTTTTACACGGCTTCAAACGTTTATCAAAACCAAACAAAAAATCAGCCTATTGTTCAAATTGTCTCCTTTCTTTCATTTTTTTTCTCTGTTTGATGTAATGGAATAACTATTAACCCCATGAATGATTACAATGTAGGTAGTAAGTACATATAAAGTCAACCGTCTACGAGAGACTCGGGGAAGAGTGAGAGCGAGAAGAAGCAAGCACATCCGACCTTCCAATTAGTGGCACTCACTACTAGATTGACCTGTGAGTATAACTGTACCATATTTCATATTGTACTGGTTGTGTACAATAAACATTTCTTCTAGTATCCATTCGGTATTATGTGTTTATTCGCTTTGCCCGGAATATAATAGTGCCGACGAGGATGTTTAAAACGAACTCACAAATGCAGCATATACAACATGCCAAACATGATCTTAAACAGCACATTTAGAGTGATATAAATGAATATGCATACACCTGTGTTCCCCCAGACTGGAATATGATTGGCTGGTGTCCGTCATAAATACAGACGGACGTGTAGGTACGACGTAGTTTAAGTCTATGATGACGCCCATTGGACTACGCCATTGGCTATTCTATTGGTCTACACATATTACCTGCGACTACGACAAGTACCGGTCGATTACTGCTACCGTATTCTACTTGGTTACAGTAGCCAAACCCACTTACCTACTTCGATCAAATATATCCCTTTCCGGGTTATATCATAAAGCTTGACAATCAAAATGATCAACAATGTATTTTTTACACGGCTTCAAACTTTTATCAAAACCAAGCAAAACAAAATATCAAAAAGCTGTCTATTGTTCAAACTGTCTCCTTTCTTTCTTTTTTTCCCTATTTTATGTAATGGAATAACCAGGCACCACCATGAATGATTAGACTATAGGTAATAAGTAACTAAAAAGTCAACCGTCTACGAGAGACTCGGGGGGCGAGCGTGAGAGCTAGACGACGCAAGCCCGTCTGACCGACCAATTAGTGGCACTCACTTCTAGACTGACCTGTGTGTATAACTGTACCGTATTTCATATTGTACTGGTTGTGTACAATAAACCTTTCTTCTAGTATCCACCTGGGGTTAAGTATTTATTCCCTTAGCACGGAATATATAAGTGGCGATGAGGATGTTTGAAACGAACGTACACCAAATATAACATTATTCGACATTTTTTAATAATCCTTCAGTCCATTAAAATTTGTTCGTTTCTAATTTCTTTCTAGACGGTTTTTTTTTTCATTATTACTTATTATCCCGGTTTATTGCTTAGATGTGTGTGTGTGTTAGCCTAGAACATAGCAATTGAAAGCACTTACAGTTTGTTGATTTTTTCTGCTTCATATCTCGATTGCCTTTTTTGTGTCTTCATAGCTTTAGTGTTCCTGAAAATTCGGTTCAGTCTTTCGACGTTGTGTTTTTAACATGGTTCTCTTGCACCCTTCCTTGTTGGAAGGAGCTGGCCACTGCTCAACAAATAGACATCTCATGTATACACTTTCTTCGGAGCAAAGTGGTTTTGGTTTTATCGCCTCTCGACGGTGATCACTGGTCGTTTTCGTTCAATCCTCTTCTTCTCTTGGTCGCTGTCGCGAAATGTTCTTTGGGTGAGTAGACTTTTAGCTCTAAGAATATTCAACAGAAAACTACAGCAATGGATAATATTATCAATAAATAAAAATTTCACAATGCTAACCTATGAACGACTAATGGTTTCACGTTTTCTCAATCCTCAGGAAAAGTCAAGGGTATTATCCTGTGTTCATATATCGTGCAGAACCATCCACACTTTTTGAAGGGCCGAATACAGAGACCTGGTGGACTATGTGCCACAGGATCCCTAAACGACCCTTCGCGGGTATGGAATTCAGAGTTGTCCTTCTCCTAGACCAGTTGCCATCCAAGGCTATAGAACTCAGTCTGTCCTGCTATTTACCCATAGTTGGAGAGAGAAGAGGATTCACAGTATAGTATTAGAACGTAAGTAAATCTAATGGATTCGACTGGAATTCGAACTCGACTCTGCCATTCCTCAATCCAAGCCGCTATCCATTACTCCACCGTGCCTCCTGTATATATATATTAGTTAAGTGAATGTAAGGAATTTGACTGTAATTTCAACATGTGTCTTCGATTCGTCAACCCGCGCCACATTACTTTATTCCCCTATGTAATCAATGTATTAAGTCGAAAAATGTTGCTAGAAATAAAACAGAAAGTTGCCTAACCGTTATGTAATATCTAATCTTTTATATAGCATTGAATGAAGGACAATCTTTTCACAAATGAAGCCGAGAATTCAAGTAACAGAAAGGAAGTTCTACAGAGTGTGTTGAAAATACCGTCCACATAATATGCGAGCAACAGGTCAGTTTTAAGGAAATTGGTAACTATGAAGAAAACGTACACTATTTACATTATTCGGACTATTGTCGCCAACGTTTCGGTCATTGTACGCTCCAGCCTTCTTCATGCGGTTGTGGAACTGGACCCTTTATTTCACTCACTGGGGTAGACTGTTCTAGTTCCACGTGCTCACCACCAGTTGAACCTCTATTCAAACGTTGTTTACGTCATTTTTCTCTACCTCTGTTCAACCGGTAGCTGGGTATGACGTCATTTTTTCTACCACTGTTCAACCGGTGGCTGGGCATTACGTCATTTTTCTCTATCACCGGTAAATCGGTGGTTAGGGCTGAATGGGTGAGTGGTGTCAGCCTTTCATTTAATTGGCCAAACGAATAAATTCTATTCATATTCTGAGCAGCTGAACTTTGCATAAATTGTACACTAGCCAGGGTTTTTCAAACTGAAGCTCTCAACCCTACAGGGGGTCACGTGATAAATGAAATAGCTCGCGGCAAAAAATAAAGAAAAAATACTCAACTAAGGACAAAGTGAAGAATATAAATAACTCTAAATGTTGTAAAGCACACATAAGCAAACTTACTTTATCTTTGTGTCGGAATTTCTTTCAAATTTCTTTTCCTAAAAGTAATAATTTTATATTCATAATACAGTGTAACCCGGATATAAGAGAGTTGTCGGGACCGGAGAAGAAGTATCTTATATCCAGGTTTAT
>OZ010613.1:55415587-55443087 GCA_963932145.1 Acanthosepion lycidas | reverse complement strand
GACGAATGAACAGTGGGCTCGATCCTCCATGGGCGCCCATATACCACATCTAAGCTACGCTTAGAAAAACAAAGAGCACTTCGACGTGTTGTAATGGTTAAAAAGCTTGTCTCGCTAGTTCAATAACGACTGAGTACTGATAACAATTAAAAAGGATTAAATTCCCTGCACCACGGTCCAGTAGCTAACACAGGGAGATTAAATATTGTAAATCTTGAATATTTTTGATAATTTTTCTAAATTTAAATCCCAAATATCCTCGGGGTAAATTAAAATAATCATTGAGTATCTGTCTATAAGAGTGTGAGTTCAATACCTGGTTAAGGAAGTGGAGAGCTTGGAAAGGAGAATTAACAGGAGATAACTGATGACTAAACATCCATTAGACATGGCACGTGGAACTAAAACACCCCAGTGAGCTAAATAAAGGGTTCAGTTCGACATTCCAACCACCTGAAGATGGCCGGAGCGTACAACGGCCGAAACCTTGTGATAAATATGGCGACAAAGATGAGGACAATAATCCGAATAATGTAAATAGTGTACATAATACCTCATCTCAGAAATATAGACAGATACTGATGGGCCGAAACTTTGTGATAAATATGGCAACTAAGATGAAGACAATAGTCCAAATAATGTAAATAGTGTAGATAATACCTCATCTCAGAAATATAGACAGATACTGAAGGGCCGAAACGTTGTGATAAATATGGCAACAAAGATAAGGACAATAGTCTGAATAATGTAACTAGTGTACATAATACTTCATCTCAGATATATGGACAGATACTGAATGGCCGAAATGTTGTGATAAATATGGCAACTAAGATGAGGACAATAGTCCTAATAATGTAAATAGTGTAGATAATACCTCATCTCAGAAATATAGACAGATACTGAAGGGCCGAAACGTTGTGATAAATATGGCAACTAAGATAAGGACAATAGTCTGAATAATGTAAATAGTGTACATAATACCTCATCTCAGAAGTATGGACAGATACTTGAAGGACTGAAACGTTGTGATAAATATGGAAACAAAGATGAGGACAATAGTCCGAATAATATAAATAGTGTAAATAATCAGTGATTAACAATATTTATATCAATATGATCTGTGTAAAATAGAAAGGAGCCTTAGGGTAGAATAATGATTAATGAGGTTAATCTTTTCTTTCTTATTTTTTTAAGCAATTTCACCCCCAAATAAGTCAGTAAAGCCACTAAGACACAAAGATTTACTAGGTCTGGAAAAAACAGGAAACAGAAACATTACTAATGAACGAGAAGAGAAACGAATAATCAGGAGGCCAGTAGATAGCGATTGACATTGCATTTAAATTTTGCAGATTAAAGTTGGCTAGAAAGCATGAACCCGAAAGGGAGATCCATAAGACGAGAAGTGCATAAAAAGTGTTGTATAGCCTTCATTGGAGGGAGGGTGTTGTTTTGGTCTCATCTCGTCGGGCCGGCGATCAATGATGGTTTTAGTTCAATCCTCTTCATCTCTTGGTCGGTGTCGCGAAATGTTCTTTGAGTTCAGAGACGAAAAGCGTCAACAAAAAGAACTTTTAACTTAATTATTATTTTACTAACCACGTCAACGGGAACATCGTCTATCAGGTGGTGGGTGCTAGATCCCCTATTTGGGAACCGCTTTCAAACAAGAAATCCCACCCGTCCATTTGCTTTGACATGTAACAATCAACTCTCGAAAGACCCTTCCCTACTGGCGGTGGGAGAGAGTGCACAAACGGGATCTGACACGTATACTTCGCTCGACGTCTGAACATCAACTCCCAAGAACCTTAATCTATAATTCATTCCCACATTCCGCTCAGCCAATCAAAATCGACTTCCCTATTTTGTCTACTATCTGACCTTAACGGTCAGCCTCAGAAGGTCTGAGCTAAAATACACTGCTACTAAAAAATAATAATCTGAAACTATTATTTAACAGATGTACTAAAGAACAATTAGAATTGTAACTATTATTTATATTTTTTATTCGGTTTATGAGCTACACATGTCTTTAAAATTACTGGAATATTAAATCTAATCCAATCCTTCTTGACAAAATGTGACATTTTTGTGATGTTGGGTGGCTTCGCAAAAGCTCGTTATCACTTCCAAAAATGCTCGTTATATACGAGACTTTATAGACGCTAGTACTAGTAGTAACACCATCCAATAATATCCGCATTAGTAATACTTGCCCAAGTAGTAATCGCCAAATAGTATAATAAAATAATATAATGATCAGAAGAGAATCATTATCCGTATAGTAGCAGAGTAGAGAGTGTGAACGTATAGCAATAGTGGATAGACAAGAAGAGTGAACCATGATCTGTATAGTAGTAAAGTATAGAGGAGGGATAGTGATCTTTACACTACTTCGTATCTATTCACTTTATTTATGATCACGTGATCTACTTAATAATGGAATCGCCCGTGTTACTCACTGGCTATCTAGTTTCAAACCACAGTGTCGGTAACGACACTTAATCTTATACAACAGTATTTAAAGTTGTCTTGAATGGCCTTGCTTCTAGATCCTTTCATGTTTATGTGGTTGTCCCTCAGAGCTCTATCTTTGAATCTACATAATTCTTACCATTATCAACAAACTTCCTTATGTCATCAATTCCCATGGTTTCTGTAACAGTGAACCCTGCTTCTTTTACCACAATATAAAACGAATTACAACTGTTTCATAGCCTTCATCAGTGGGAGTTTTTTTTTTGGGGGGGGGGGGTTAGCTCGCCTAACTGCTGATCGCTGTTTGTTTTAGTTCAATCCTATTCTTCTCTTGGTCGGGTGTACTTTGGGTTCAGAGACAAAAAACATCATAAAGAGAACTTTTAACTATTATTTTATTAATCACGTCGACGGGTGCATGTTCTCAAGCGGCGGATACTACACCCCTATTAGGGAGCCGCTTCCAAACATGAAAATTTCAACTGTCCTTTTCTTTTGATGTGTAACAAACAACTCTTAAAAGACCTTTCTGCACTGGGGGTGCACAAACGCAATCTAGGACGTCTAGTTAGCTCGACGTCCGAACAGCAACTCCTGAAAAACTTAATGTATAACTCATTCCCATTTTCGTCTCAGCCAGTTAAAATCGACATCCTTATTTAGTCTACCATCTGACCTTAAATACACTGCCACTAAAAAAAATAATAGTCTGAAACAGTTATTTATCAAAAGAAATTGTTAGGGTAGTTTTCACAATTACATCTAGTCAGCTCAAATGAAGATATCTCGCCGCAAAGTCTAGTACCGCGCTTAAATTTTTAAAAGTCTGGGTACCTAGGTAAAGTGCTCATGCGAACAATTACCAGGATAGTATTTATAGAAAGAACACAGGGAGGCAACGTTAAGGCGTTGGAAAAGAGACTGAAGCCGTGAGGCCAGGAAAAGTCCAATAATATTGCTAATTCTTCTTTGGATTTTATCAAGGAGCTCAAGTTATATAGCATGGGCACCGGACCATATATATATATATATATATATATATATATATATGTGTGTGTGTGTGTGTGTGTGTATGTGTGTGTATGTGTGTGTGCGTGCGTGCGTGCGTGCGTGTGTGTGCATATGCGGTTGTGTGTGTGTGTGTGTGCGTGAAAACAACTATAATTAAACATGAAAACAATAAACAAAAACTAAAATTTCTTGAAGATATAACATAAAATACCAATCGAATCCATTACATTCACTTACGTACTAATACCCTTGGGAAAGGTGTGAATCCTCTTCTTCTCTCTCCAGCTATGGGTAAATAGCAGGACAGACTGAGATCGACCCTTCCAGTCCGATAACATCAGAAAGTCTCCTTCCTGGGAAATCAACGATGGTGAGATCGAACTCGGGTCTCGTGGTTAGAATGCGAAGATTCTAACCACTCGGCCTATAATGACAATGGCTACACCACAAGAAAAGCTACATTGTCTTGGATTAACGAGAGAATGTCGGATATTCAAACACGAAGAAATAGCACAGCTTAATATGGAAAACAAGATCTTGGCAGGTCAGTCGATTCGCAACTGGCATAAGCAATTTATGGAAAAGAGACGGTGCTAGATAAACTGTAGACAGGAAGACCAAGAACATCTGAAGAAGACGCTGAGTGCATCCGACAGTCATATCAACGTTCCCCACCCAACCGCTCAACTGTACCTACAGAGATCAACAATTCATAAAGTGCTCCATCAGAAGCTGATGCTTTCTGCATATAAAATTCAATTATTGCAAGCAATTATGGTAAATGACAAACCGTAACGAAAAGAATTTGCTATTACAATCCTGCAAAAAATCGAAGAACAATGTGACTTCCTTAATTGCATTTGCTTTAGAGATGAGGTAACCTTCCATGTGTCTGGGAAACTTAACAAACATAATTCAAGAATTTGGAACGCGGAAAATCGCCACATTAAGAGGGGAATGGAACGTGGGTGCTCGAAGGTCAATATGAAGGGCCGAGATTTTGTGCAACAAAGTTATTGGTTCATTTTTTTATTAGAAACATTTTACAGAATGCAAAGACCAGGGCCAAAATGGTAAGCGATTGGCCGGAATTTTTCGACGGTGGAACTTGAAAAAAAACGAAGAAAAATTCAGCCAAAATGTTTTAGTAACAAAAAATATCAAAAAGAATTATATCAACAACTCAATTGGCTAATTTATTTTTTACGGCTTACCGACACTGTGAGTTTCTTTAAAGCCGAAACCTATTTTGAATTAAAAAAATAATTGTTTATATTAGCCAACGAATATTGCATCAACAATTTTTTTTAGAATAATAATGATTTTTCAAAGTATATGTTCTACTGTTTAACCCATTGTGGGGGACGAAATAGATTCATATCTTTTCAAAAGTTATTCCCGGGTAAGGAAATATATTTAATCCGAACGGAATTCGATCCTGACTCTTGAATTTTTCTTTCTGATCCGTTATCCATTGCACCACCCACACATCCACTCAGCAGCCCGAACAGCTATTGAATGAAATTATATTTTTTAAACTTACTGAATGGACTGAATGGTGTGCTCCGTGTAATGTTTGAATAGAAATTCCCGACATTAAATCATCGATTTTGGAATATAATTTGCCATTGTCGATTGTCAAAATAGAGTTCGCTACAATTAAATTCGACTTTCATTCGGAAGTAGTGAAGCTCAGCTGGCCATTGTTCAAACAAACGAAGCGATAAGAAATGTTTATTTCTCCTACCTTTTACTTTTCGTAATGATCATTTGGGGCCCTTCCATTTCTTCTTCACTGTTCCGTCATAAGCTACTTGCTTGTAGTTTGATTTGTGTTGCCAAAGAAGCGTCATAGAATTAAAACAGAAAACACGCAAACTGGTGCCGACCGGTTGGTTTCTTGTGTCTATATTTCTGAGGTATTGTAATTATTTGCACTATTTACATTGTTCGAACTTTTGTCCCTACTTTGTTGCGATATTCACGACGTTTCGGTCGTTGTACACTAAGACCTTCTTCCGGATTTGTCTATATTTCTGAGATTAGATATTTTAACTATTTGCACTATTTACATTAATCGGACTGTTGCCCCCATTTTGTTGCCATATTCACGACGTTTCGGCCGTTGTACACTCAGACCTTCTTCCGGATTTGTCTATATTTCTGAGATTAGATATTTTAATTATTTGCACTATTCACATTGTTCGGACTGTTGTCCTAATCTTTGTTGCCATATTTATGACGTTTCGGCCGTTGTACACTCAGACCTTCTTCCGGATTTGTCTATATTTCTGAGATGAGGTATTTTAATTATTTGCCCTATTCACATTGTTCGGACTGTTGTCCTCATCTTTCTTGCCATATTCATGACGTTTCGACTGTTGTACGCACCGGCCTTTTTCAGGATTGTCTATATTTCTGAGATAAGGTATTGTAATTATTTGCATTATTGACATTGTTTGGAGTGTTATCTTCAACTAGTCGCCATATTCACGGCGATTCGACCGTTGTACACTCTGGCCTTCTTCAGGGTCCGTCCATATTTCTGAGAAGAGGTATTGTTCCGACTGCTGTGTTCATATTTATTGCCATATTCACGACGTTTCGGTCAGTGTATGCTCCAGCCTTTTTCATGTGATTGGAATTTCGAACTGAACCCTTTATTTCGTCCACCCCCGTAGGTTGTTCTAGTTCCACGTGCCATGCCTCTTCCGGTTGTTGGTTTTTTTTTATCACTCAGATTTTCCTTTTTGCAAGATTGAAATACAACACCAGTGATGTGATATTGTATGAATCAAGACAGAGGCTTCAATCAGCGGGTAGGGTTTTACGCAGAAGAATCATCAAAAATTGTTTTAAAAAATAAAAAGTGAAAAAAAAATGTCCAGATTCCTTTCATTTAATCTATACGGATTAGGGCCACAAGTCTAAAACCACTCCCAGGTTAAATGAAGAACTTGTCCTCAAACACAGCCTATATACATACATATATATATATATATATATATATATATACGGCTCGAATACAGAAACCTGATATGCTACTTGCCACAAGGTCCCCAAACTACTCTCTGCAGGTTTTGGATTCAGAGTTGTCCTTCTTCTTGACCAGTTGCTATCCAAGGCTATAGAACCCAGTCTGTTCTGCTATTTACCCATAGCTGGAGGGAGAAGAGGATTTATACCTTTCCCAAGGGTAATAGCACGTAAGTGAATGTAATGGATTCGACTGGAATTCGAACTCAGTTCTGATATATATATATATATATATATATATATATATATATATATATATATATGCAGGGGCCGTTCATGGGTCTCATGTCTCCTCCGAATCCATGATACGCCCTCAACTTAACTACATCACAATTTTCATAAGGGAGTATTCACATAAAATACGAATTTTATTGTGACCTAATTATTTACAATAAGGGATTATATGCAATATAGCTAAACAATTCAACTGGGAAAATTAAAAATAAATACACTGCATCTAAATACAAAGTAGAAAACATGTCATAATAGATCATTCAATCTTAAGTAAATCCCGTTCTAGGTATGACGATAAACAACATCCGACAGCGAAGCCTTTGATCAGGAGGTTTTGAGGAGAGTGAGACCACCTCTTAATTGCTGGTGTTCCCAGGTCCACGCTGACCTGGGGTGGTAGCACCTGTTAGGGTCCCAGCTATCGGCAAAGAGTTGACACCGAAACTTGTGTAAAAATAATTTTTAATACCAGAAATACTTTGTAATAAAAAATTTTTTACCAGCAATAATTTTTGAAGGAAAAATTATAATCAGCAATAGTTTTAAAAAAAGTACTAGCAATACAATCAGCTATACATTCTTTGAAAAAAATATTACCATCTATAGATTTCTTTAAGTAAAAATATTCCCAGAAGTAGATCTTTGAAGAAAAACATATTACCAGCAATAAAAATTATGTCGGCATTAAATAACCCATTGAGGTTGATATGCCATAAACCAAACCAAACCAAACCAAAAACTTAAGTAAATCAACAATGTTATGCGGCAATTTTTTTATCGAGATTTTTCTTGTTTAAAAAGTGGAATAATTTTAGCACATTCAACAATATGGATAAAAATAGTGAATTTTTTATAATGTTATTCAAAATTTAGCAAAGCAATGCAAATTCACGGATTTGGACGAAAGACCCCAAACAAACCCCAGAATGACTTTTGTCTGACCTGCTATTTTACCCCTAGCTGGAGAGAGAAGAGGATTAATAGCATTCCCAAGGACGTAAGTAAATGTAATGGATTCGACTGGAATCTCTCAGATTCCTTAATCCGTTAAGCCGTTATCCACTATTCCTTCGAGCCTCTTCAAAAAGTCTGGTTGGTTCTGCACAAAATCTTCACCACTATAATCAAAACATGTCTTGGTGTTTGTCGGTTCCTACGAACTGAACTGTTTTGAATAAAAAATATTAAAAAATTAAAATTTTCAGACACACAATATTAATATTTTTGTCTAAATATTTCAATTACATTTTCTTGACTAGTTTCGGCCAGCAAGGACATCATCAGGAAAAAAAAAATCTGCTTGTTAGTAGCAGTGAATTACAGGAATGAATGACTGTTTATGAAGAAAATGAACTTTATCGGTAGTTTCAATTTATTCTTTATCGTTAATTTTGGTCAATCCAAATATTAGATTTGATTGGTTCATATGCATATATATATATATATATATATATATATATATATATATATATATATATATATATATATATATATATACACGCATATATATATATATATATATATATATATATATATATGGCTTTATGTACAGTTGACAGTACTAGCAGATTAAAAAAAAGACCTACTACAGCTTGTAGTCATTAAAAACAAGGATCATAACATTCATCGAGTGGTTAGTAGGTTAATGTAACTTTAAAAATTTCTTTGCGAAATGATTTCGCCATTTATATATATATATATATATATATATATATATATATATATATATATATATATATATGTATGTATGTATGTAAGCAAATATATGGATATAGATCCGACAGTATGAAGAAAAATATACGGAAAAAACAAACAAAAATCCTTATATGCAATTATGCTGTTTTAATGTTAATATATCAACGTCGGACGTTTCGGTCTAATAAACCATCTTCAGGACATATTCATAAAATATAATTAATATTATTAATTCAACATGACGAAGACGATGGACATAAGAACAAGAGTTATCCAAACAGATAACTGAAAGTTTTATATGATCAGCGTTCCGTTTAAACATGGTCACGTTGTCGTCACGTAGGCGACGCTGTGAAAACGTATTCCTAAAATTATGACCATCGTCTTTTTGTCATGTTGAATTAATAATGTTAATTATATTTTATGAATTTGTCCTGAAGATGATTTATTAGACCGAAACGTCCGACGTTGACATATTTACATTAAAACAGCATAATTGCATATAAGGATTTTTGTTTGTTTTTTCCGTATATTTTCTTCATATATATATATATATATATATATATATATATATATATATATATATATATATATATATATATATTGTTAAATCTAACTGAAATGAATGCATTTTATGTTGTTATTTGATCATCAACCGTTATAAACTTTGTTTTAATTTCGGGTGAAAATAAAGACAAACGTTTCCATTTGGATATTTTTTATTAAGCTGGTACTTGATCTAACCTTTCGGCTCACACGAGTCATCTTCAGAGTGTTTATGCGGACATTTAAACAAAGATATTCACCATCAAAGACGATATTCTGTTATGTTGCTATGCGACCGTAACGGTCGCGGAATAACAGACGCCGGTCTTAAATTCATGATGTGCTTCTATGACATCGTCCCACGTGAGAGACCGAAATATTAATAACGGAACCATATGTCTAGATGCATTGTAATGTGTTGTGACTAGTTTGAAATGTAATTTTGTTGAGTGTGGTTTGCTTTGGCCTTCAATATCTGAAAGTTCTTTGTACTGTGTGTATGCGTGAGTATTGTAGTGATATCAACTAATATCTGTCTAATATTATGTGCATGGCTATATTTTTATAAGAAATGTTGTTTAATAGAACTAAGATGAGAGACGTGAGGGGTAAAAAAAATATCCTTAATACAAACATATCCAAATATTGGACAATTTTTTCTGCCTCTATTTTCACCCAAAATTAAAGCAAATATACGGAGTTTAGAACAGCTGATTATCAAATATAATAGACATTCATTTCAGTTATATTTAGATATATGCCCACAATGCACTATATATATATATATATATATTAACCGCAGGCTCTCTGACAATTCCTCCAATGAATCCCTATTTAACAAAGCTAAGAAAGACTATGAAACAGCCCTAAAAGATAGCGGATTCCCAGAAACACTCACATACTCACCACAGAATACAAAAAAGGCCAACAGAAGAAGAAATATCATATGGTTCAACCCACCGTACAGCAAGAACGTAAAAACAAACGTAGGGAAAATATTCTTCAAACTCTTACACAAACACTTCCCAGAATCAAGCACCTTACACAAGATATTCAACAAAAACACTGTAAAAATCAGCTACAGCTGCACCGAGAGCATGGCACAAATAATAAAAAAGCACAATAGGAAAATTATCAACAAACCACACGAACAAATTAAACCCACGTGCAACTGCAGAATAAAGAACGAATGTCCCTTAAACGGAAATTGTTTACAAAACAACGTAATATACCAAGCCACGATAAAATCACCAGATAATGAAGAAAAAGTATACATAGGAGTAACTGAAGGACCCTGGAAACAAAGAAATTATACACACAAAACATCTTTCACAAATAGTAAATATGCAAACAGTACAATGCTTTCTAAGTATATCTGGGAAATTAAAAACAAAACAAACATCACACCAAAAATTTCTTGGAAGATAAGGAAAAAATCATCAGCCTACAATAACCAATCAAAAACTTGCAAACTTTGCTCGGAGGAAAAAATAGCTATCATTACTTTTCCCGACCAAAATAAATTATTAAACAAAAGATCCGAACTCATCTCAAAATGCAGACATGAAAATAAATTTTTACTACGTAACCTAAAAAATTAAAAACGGAAAAAATAAAATAAAAACAAATAAATATACTAATAAGCAAAAATAACAAAAAAAAAAAAAAAAATAGAAATAAAACATAAAAAAATACTATGTTACTTAAAAATCGAAAACCGAAAAGAGAAAATATAAAAGTAAAATAAATTAACCTAAATTCATCCAAGTAAATAAATAAACAAACCAATCCCAAATAAAGATAATCAATTAAAAACTGTTCCCGCCAAAATAATACTTAGAATGAACTACAACAATCAACCCCAAAACTGAACAAATAGCTTTAATTAAATTCCCAAATCAAAACAAAACTGTTAAATAAGGGATATAAACAAATTTTTACTACGTTAATAAATAAATAAATAAATAAGTAAAACAAAAATAAAAACAAGCAATATAATTCGACCTAAATAGATAAACAAACGACTTCCGGTGAAATAAACGCTATAATAGAATACCCACAATGCACCACTAACCCGTATATATATAAATAGCCGAGAAAAATAACAGCATACGTGGCCTGACGATTGCATATAGCATGAAACAGACTGTCGCCTCTAAGTGTTGACTTCTATGTTCACTTTTATATTTACACACGCTCTACCTCTGATATTGAGCACTTTATTCCATAAATATAGCACACCTTAAGACTATATTTCTTTATATATATATATATATATATATATATATATGCACTATATATGTATATATATATATATATATATATATATATATATATATATATATATGCACTATATATATATATATATATATATATATATATATATATATATACATATACATATATATATATGCATATACTAACTCAGCACATGAGGATTTTGTTGAGCATGAAAATAAGATTCGTGCAACCGGTAAGTAAAAGAATGTATATTTAATATTAATACATAATTTATAAATGATATTTTACATCGAGCACTATATTACATATATATATATATATATATATATATATATATGTGTGTGTGTGTGTGTGTGTGTGTGTGTGTGTATAAATATGTAATATTTATATATATATATATATATATATATATATATATATATATATATATATATATGTGTGTGTATGTGTGTGTGCGTGTGTGTGTGAAGATGATCTTGGGAGAAGATCGAAAGTACTTGGGAAATGAAAATAAAAGAAATTTAAACAGCTATAGCACATTTCTCTCACCCTTTAACATCAATACATGGAAGATTATTCGCGAGTATGAACGGATTTTGTTAAAATTAAGCAGACATAATGTCTCTAATTTATACAATCGGACATGCCTAAAAGAGAATTTGCTGCCTAATTAAACAAATCTCTCTCTCTCTCTCTCTCTCGATATATATATATATATATATATATATATATATATATATATATCAAATGCAAATTTGAACATATCTCAAAAATGCGATAATAAATTTATTGTTAGATTTTACGAGATGTCTTAAGTGTTTTCCTTTAATATATATATATATATATATATATATATATATCGAGAAAGAGAGGGGGAGAGCGAGAAAGAGAAATTTATTTGGTATCCTCCTGTTTCGTGAGGCAATGTAGTCTCCCCCAGGTATTTATTCACTCCCTCCCTGATTTGCAGAATCGACATAAAAAAAAGTAAAAAAAAAACAAAACAAAAAAAAAACGCTACAATAAATTTAAATGTAAAAAATAAAAATATAAAACAAAAAATTAACGGTAGAATTCCCCTTTCGTCTATTTTCAATGTTTTGTTTTTTTTTATTCAAGTGTCTTCAAATTTACTTTTGTTTAATTTTTGTAAACAGTTTCTACCTCGTTAGTGCAATTACAATCTGATTAACGTCTTGAGATTAACGTCTATCGCAACATTAGACAAAAAAAGAAAGAATAAAAGAAAGAAATCTAATGTCGTCAGATTATTGCAAGGCACTGTTTTCGCATCATGTGTGAAGTGGCTCGTTGTAAAAAGAATGATTAATTTAGAGTCACATCAAATTCATTATTTTCGATAACCTTCTCACGTCTACCGACTAAAGAAAATCAAAGTTTTTCAGGCTAAAATCAATTGGCTTCCTACTTGCAAATTCTAGACAAGAATTTTAAAATAATATAATATTCCTAATATGTATGCCAATGAGACTTGCATTAAATCCTGACTTTTTATAATATATTCCTCATTATTTGGAATGGCCTTTCTATTGTCGAATCATTTGCAAAACTGTTCCTGGGTATGACGATAAACTACATCCAGCAGCAAGGCGTCTTACCATTGGTTTTGTGGAGCCGTTTTTCTCAAGTCCAACCCGACCCGAGGTAGCAGCAGCTTTTAGGGTCCCAGAAAGAGGCAAATAGTGAGTTCCCATACAAAAATAAAACACTATCATTTGTCATAGCACCGAAAACTCGTTGCCACTTGTGATGTCAACGAATACTCGTTGTCACTTTCGTAATGCTCGTAATAGTAGAGACTTTGTAATCGCAGATACAGTTATAGTAACGCCGTAGAACAATAGTGGTGTCAGACGCCTTCGAATATCACTCGCAATAATAGTACTTGCTCGAAAGTCGCCACCGTATATTGATCCGAAAGAGAAATCATATAGAGAATAGTATAGAGAATAGCGGTCCGTATAGTAATAGAGGATAGACTAGAAATGGAGATCCGATTTCGTTATAGAGGATAGACTAGAAATGGCAATCCGAATAGTAATAGAGGATAGACTAGAAATGGCGATCCGAATAGTAATAGACGATAGACTAGAAATGGCGATCCGAATAGTAATAGAGGATAGACTAGAAACAGCGATTTGAATAGTAATAGAGGATAGACTAGAAATTGCGGTCGTTAGTCGTCACGATACTTTCTACTTTTGTGTTTCCTCTATGGTCACGTGGTCCACATAATTCAATAATGGGATCGCTTGTGTTTGCCAACTGGCGATCTATGTTCAAACTCAAGTGTCGGCAGCGTCACTCTGTTCCTATATAACACTATCAAAGGATAAAAATACATTTTTATAGTAAAAATAACAGCAATATCTTTTATAAAAATTTACCAACAATACCTCTTTATAGTAAAATTACCAAGAATATTTTACGCAAAATGATCAGTAATATATTTTCTAAATATTTGAAGGCATTAAATTGCGTTCAAAATATTTAGATTTCATTATTAAGTAACCCATAGAGATTGATATGCCGTTAAAGAAAATCAACCAACCAGCAATACCATTTTATAGTAACTGTTATGAATAATCAACATTGGTCTCCCCTTGTTTTGTTACCCTTCTCTTTGTGAGAGCTATTTCTGTTTACTGGGACTATAAAAAGACACTATGTGCGAAATTTGCATTCTCTGTTGAATAAAACTTTAGTCTGCGTACTTTTATCAATACACTAACATTACCAATAATGCATATTTATCGTATAGTAACCAACCACACATATTAAAAGCAAAATGACCAACAATATATTTTATCTGTAGTTGAAGGCATACAATTGCTTTCAAAATGTTTAATTTAGGCATTAAATAACCCATAGAGGTGTTGATATGCCACTAAACAAAATTAATCAACCAACCATGTTTAGAACACATTACAGAAATAATATCACTTCCAACTCATTTCTATAATAAAACCATTTGCAATGCTTTCATGAAACAAAATTATTTGCAATCAACATGTATAATGAAATCTTTGTCAGTGAAACTATTCTGAAAATATCATGTTTCTTGAGAACGAAGGTGATCATGACTCTCTCCAACTTCCTTTTTCAAATACTACATAGTTTGACTCATTCATGCGTAAAAAGAAATAGTTAAAAATTTCGGGAACTAATTTTGTAAATCAGAATTTGATGTACCTTCTTCAAGCCATGACATCTGTCAGAATCAAAAAGTTTTTGATCATTTGCAATATTATGGTTGATGCCCAGCCCCACGAGAGTGTCTCCCTGCACCCTCTTAGTCTCACGCTTTCCACTGACCTGAGGTGGAACAACTACATTGAATCAATAGCTTCATCTACCACAAGAAAAGTTGGTTCTCTGTGTCGCGCCAGAAGGTTTTTCTTGCCTGAGTCCATCAATCAAATCTACAAATCAACCACTCGACTTTACATTGAATACTGTTGCCATATTTGGTTTGGAACCCCTGCTGTTCGCCTTAAGGTCCTCGACAAAATCCAGAGAAGGATATGCAACGTAATAGGTCCTGATCTGCCATCTCGTCTACTGTCAATTTCTTACAGACGTGTTGTGACTTCCCTCTGTCTTTTTTGCAAATATTTTCATGGTAACTTCTCTGACGAGGTACTTTCAATGGTACCCCAACTACATGAATTTAGACGTGCTACTAGGTTGGCATCACCTTTCACTGTCGAAAGGGTTAAATATAACTGATTCTTCTAATCCAATAACTTCTTCTCCTGCACTTCCCTTCAGTGGAACTCCCTTCCTCTTACTTGCTTCCCTGATAGCTATAATCTTCAAATACTGAAATGTAATGTCAATCGACATCTTCCGATGCCTTGAGTTTGATCCCCGTCCTTCTCTATATCCTTTCCTCAAACACCCCTCTTTACTCTTGCTCTCACTCTCCGTAACCCCTTGAGTGCTAGTGACATTTCCTCCTTACATTTGCAGTTCATTTCTATAATAAAATAATTAATCATGTATTTACATTATAGACACTTCAATTTCTTCTGTGTCAAGAAAAGCTGATTGACCATGATTACTTGCATTATTTACATTATTTGGGCTGTTGTCCTCCTGTTCCTTACCATATTCACGACGTTTCGGCCGTTGTATGCTTCTTCAGGTGAATGGAATTTCGAACTGAACCCTTTATTTCGTCCGCCGGGGTAGATTGTTCTACTTCTACGTGCCATGCCTCATCCAGGTATATCTTGTGCTCACTATATATAGCTACTGATATAGTCAGTCCACATAGGCGATAGGGAACGTGGGACATTCCATTACAACATATGGATAACTCCTGTCAAAGATTATGCAACACCTGTCGAAGATTACCCATATCCGTCCATGGGCGTGGTAAAGTTTTGTCTTTTTCGTCCGGGCGATCATCGGAACTCAGACTGGAAAAAAAAACTTCTTTAATGAAATTCACAACGCTATTGATAACTCTAACAACAGGTTTATTGAATATAAAAAAAAATATTTCTGTTAGCTACTGCAAATCAAAATTGGTGATTAGGATATTCTGATCGCGCCTATGAAAGTGATGTCCAATCAGTTCTTCCACTATGCGTGGGAAATTTCTATTTATAATCGTTCAAGTAACAGCCAGCTCGTTGATTTTCCCCAATTCTTGCCAGGCGTGAGTTCAATTCTTCTGCACGTTTTTGTACCCGCCTGCAAATTGCAGCTGCCCTCTTTAGCGACGACTGGCTTACAGGTAATTCCAGACCGCACCGAGCCGTCGAAATGTCGGCCGTCTGCCCGTGTCTGTCGTCTGCTCCCACGAAGAAGAACGACTGCTCAGCGAACGCGCGCTGGCAATATAGAGCTTGTAACAGAAAAATTGTCCAAACCGTGTAGTGAGAAGGAAAGGAAACAACATTTTAATAAACGTTATTTCCTCATGAAATTAAGCGTGCCATTCAGAATGCTAACCTGATCACAGTTTAAACATGACTGGTCTAAACTGTCATCTGTATATAACGGTGTTCGCAAATTAAGGATTTAAAATGGCTCCAAGAGCAGACAGGTCTGTGAAGACGGAACACAAAACCTCTGACTCTAACTTTTCTTTGTGTAATTAAATGATTATTGACTACAAATCTCATAAAGCTTATGCATACGCTCTTAACTTGAGTAGGCCTATATCATCCGAACTGCTTTATATATATATATATATATTAAGACATTTTTATGTTTATACATTCTTTTTATACATACAAATATTTAAGTAAATGCTCTTTTTATAATAAATAGTATTAAACAACATTTATCGGCCTGAATTCATATATTATACTTAAATATTTGTATCTATAAAAAGAATATATAAACATAAAAATGTCTTAAAATAATTGTCGGACTTTGTCCATTTCATAATGTGTGACGTCATTTGTTAACATTTGGATACGCCATGAGCAGATACGAATGTACGTGGGAGAACCATGGAAGAGTGTAGTTTAAAGACAGTAAAATCAATCTTGCTAACCGAACGCTCCTCTGTGGCCGATTCGGTTAAAGCACGTCAAGCTAAATGACGGTTCCGTGTAGGATACAGGTTCGATTCGGAGGACGAATATTTTCTATGAAAATTTCTCGGACATTCAGGCCGGTAAATGTTGTTTAATACTGTTTATTATAAACAGAACATTTACTTAAATATTTGTATCTCTAATAATGAATGTATAAACATAAAAATGTCTTAAAATAATTGTCTGACTTTGTCCATTTCATAATATATATATATATATATATATATATATATATATATATATATATATATATATATATATATCAATTCCCACCAAGCAAGGCGGGAGTGCCACTAGCACGCAAGAGGTTCCAGAGGGTAGAGAACAAGAGAAAATAGGCGTGTTTGGGGAAAGGAAACAGAAGGACGGGAAACAAGATCAAGGTATCAGATGTCGATTGACATTACACTTGAATATTTGAAATTAGTCATCGGGGAAGCAAGCAAGAGGAAGGGAGTTCCACAGACGGGAATTGCGAGAGAAGAAACTGTTTAAGTAGAAGAGATGGTTACATTTAACCGTTTTGACAGTGAAAGGGTGGGACTGGGATGACAACCCAGTAGCTCACTTAAATTCATGCAGTTGGGGTACCAGTGGAAATAGGGTGAGACCGAGCTTGGTAACTCGCTTAAATCCATGCAGTTTGGGAACAATTGAAAATAGCTCTTCGGAACAATTGAAGGTGCAAATACTTGTAGAAGAGGCAGAGTGAAGCCACGGCAAGTCTGTTAGAAATCGATTGTAGACTAGATGCCAGATCAGGATCTATAACATTGCGTATCTGGATACTGTCGAGGACCGAAACGTACAGCGAGAGAACTAGTCCATATATGACAGCAATATTTCATGCAAGGACGGATGGTTGATTTTGGATAATATTACACATTAATTACTAATTTTGTTTTAATTAATAACTATTTATGTTCAGTTGTTGACATTAATTAATGTCATGTGTTGTAAACAATATATATTTACATGTTACATATAAATTTGTCCTTCACTTTCTGACAAGAGGATTCAATATGGCGGAAGAAACACAAGCTGTACATGTTTTCATTGTATAAGTCAAAAAATGATTTAGTATTTTGTTGGGTAACCTTTTACCTTAATAATGGCGTTAGTTCTTCATGGCATGCTATAAACTAAATTCTTTAGTAAGTCAACGTCCTTCGCCAAATGTTTCCAGCATTTCTATCATTCACAAAAAAGCTCACCTTCTGTGTTAACATTCCTATTACAGGCACGCTTGACCATTATCGCCCAAAGGTTAAGGTTGGAGCACTAACTAGACCACAGGAAGAGTTGCAATTTACCCACATCGCGCTTCCTCACTAGATAACGTTTATTCTTTAAGGGAGTATGCTTAGGATTGTTATCGTGTTGGAACGTGAACCGTTGACCTTGGGCAAAAAGGTTTTCAGCAGAAAGCCACATTTGATTAATAAGAATGTTTTGGTATTGATGCTGGTTCAGGATTCCCTTGATTTTGTACAAATTACCAACTCCTGCTGCTGAGAATTTACCCCAACCGTTGATTTTTTTTTTAATCATGTTTAACAATGCCCTTGGAAGTCACTGAAGTATTCGTTTCATCGGGCGTACACCAAACAAGTGTTCGTCCTTCATGTCTAAGAATAAAGGGGCCCTCGTCAATCCGCATAACATCGTCACAATCAGATTTAGTCCAGTGTAAATGAGCTTTGCACCCAAACCAACCTTGCCTGTAGATTTTTCCAGATACGAATGGTTTCTTTTTTATGTATTTGGAAACAATGCCTTTTGCTTTAAGCCTGCGTCTGACTGCTCTTGAAGAAATCGCCAAATTAGCCGCTTTGGAAACATCTTGTGCTGTTAGGAATCAATCTTTTTTGCCTTGGCGGACCAAGTTTCTATTTTCCCTGTCGGTAGTTTTTAGCGGTCGGCCAGATCGCCTACGTCTATTATATGTTCAAGTTTGTTTTCTCTTTTTGATTAACTTGCGGACACATGATTCACTTCAATTAATCTTGTCAACTATCGATCTATTCGACAGCCCAAGATCATGAAAAGAGGCGACTTGGCCTTTATAGAAGTCAGAACAATTCTTAGGCATGTTAATAAATGTTAATACAAATGTAATAAGCAATGTAGTGACAGTATTCTCCTGTATGCAACACATGTTACGGTTCGAATTAAAATTTCCCTTAGAACTGAAACAAAGCCACGCTTGTCACTATGGAATCTCGTAGTTGAAGAGATACTGAAGAGAGAGAAATATAGAGTGTGTGCCTTTCCTTATTATACTGCTTTATACCACGCCACCTAACGGTGGTTAGGAGAAATCAAGGAAGCCATGTTGGGTGGATAAACCTGTCTCGCAAACGTTTTTATTAATAAATGTATTTCTAAGTAAGGAGGTAAGTAAGGAGGTACAAACGTAAAAAATTCAAATTAACAAACGTTGTACTTCTATCTTCCCGTCTTTCTTTATTTATTCTTTAATTTTCTCACTGAAACCAAGTAGCGTATATGATATGCCAGTTTCCGTTTTTAATGAGGTCAAAACGGAATATTACATTAATTATGAGCGATTGGCAGACGTAGCGGTCGTGCGAACTAAGTAAAGAATTAACAAACTAATGAGATGGGAAGGGGCACTCACTATTATTATAAATTTATTATTCGGAACTTTTGTTCGCACTTTCATTATTATAGACGGTATCGTAGATACAACGTTTCAGTCACGTACCCTCTGGCCATCATCAGATGTTCTTTGTTTGGCTGATATGTGTTATCTCGTTGATTATTGCGCTACTTCTATCTTCCTTTTCTTTCTTTCATTCATTTTCTCACTGAAAGCAAGAGGTGTCTTTCCCCAATTTCCACGTGATCAAAATGGAATAGTCCATTATTCATGAGGTATTGGCAGGGCGTAATGGTCTTTCGAACTAATCAATTAACGAAGGGAAAAACAAGCAGAATTATAATGAGTTAATCGAGGCAAATTGACCACGCATAAATATGAAAAATCATGTTGAAAATACACGTCTGCTGACAGATGTTGCAGTTCCATCCTACAAAAAAAAATGCATCGTTGAAAACGTTGTAGAAACTAAGTAAATAGAAGAATTAACTCGAGATAGAAATCAGTAGAAACTGGCATCTGTCGATTATTGTTATTGGGGATTTGAGAAGGATACCAAAAAGGGCAAACAAATAGGTTGGACAAATTCCTGGGATTCCTTTAAGAAGTCGTTGAGGCGTCAACGTGCTGAGCTGTCTAGCATTCTCCTCCATTCATCGCCATCATCTTCCAGAGCCTGGGTCTCTACGAATGTTTTTTTTTTTTTTTGTGCTCATCATGTAGCGTACCTTCGGATTTTTAACCTAGCGGGGATCCCATTGCTCTCTGTATTAGACCACAGCCGATGTCCTCCATCTAGGTGGCTCTCGTTGTTCGTGAACAGGAAACCACTGTAGTTTACCTGAGGAAACCTTCAACCCTGGCTGGTAACCTGCACTGAGAAGGTCCTTCGCTCAATGTTGCCGTGTTAACATCAACCCCTCACGAGAGTTTAGCTCTCCAACTGAAACGGTTTATCGCGACTTGAAATAAAAGAATTGCAAAAAATTGTATTTATGGTTGCTTCTCTCATCATGCGTAGATTTCTCTCCGTGTAATGACAGCAATTACTTTTTTCTTCTCTCTGAATGTGTGGTATTTCATCAACAATAGAATCCCTGACGACCGGGATACGAAGGCCTTCCAGATATGAGTAATTGGTTACAAAGTCCGGAAATGAAGGGTTATATTTAGATTAAGTAGCTGTTTCCCCAAACAAAAATCAGCCATTCGACATAAATAACGTCTGGGGATCCTCTCTGCCCGGAGGTAGAGAGTTTGACCAGAACAGCTGGAGACGAATCTCCAACTGCAGGATATCTACCAATCGCCCACGCGGCCAGATGTAGCACAAGGCCGAATTTAATGTGGGGTATCCGAGCCCATAGGCTCAGGCAAAAATCCCCCTTAGATCCTGTAGAAACCGGGGTCAGGTAGCTCTTTCCTGAGAGGAGACGAGACGAAACTCTGCTCTTTGATATAGCCTCATCTGGGGATCCTCTCTGCCCAGAGGTAGAGAGTTTGACTATTACAGCTGGAAACGAATCTCCAACTACGGAATATTTACCAACTGTCCCTCGCAGTTAGATGTGGCACAAGGCAGAATTTAATGTGGGGTATCCGAGCCCGTAAGCCCGGCCAAAAATTCCCAGTAGACCCTGTATGAAACGGGGTCGGGTACCTGTTACCCGTGATAGACTTTGCCCTTCGACATAGCCTTGTCTGTGGAGTTTGACCAGCACAGCTGGAGACGAATCTCCAACTGCAGACCAACATACAGTATTTACTACTGCATTTATGCTCATGGGGACATACCCGTTATCGTCCGTAGGTATGCTACAACACTTTTTGATTTGATTAGTGAATACTAATCCGATCAAAGTCGGGCTATAGTATAACTTTTTGACGGGACAATATTGATGACTCAGCGTATTCGATTTTTTTTTTAATTTTTTACATGTAATTTGTCAATGCATTTCATACTTTTTTTTCCGTCACATTGTAAACTATTTTACGATAATTCTCTTTACTGATATTTCGGTTTGTGTTAAGCGATACATTATTACAGAATAATTTCTCTATTCTTTCTCCTCAGAAATAGCGTAAGGACGTTAACAATAAAATTAGCTTTTGCACGAGTTTATATTTACTCCTTTATATTTACTCCTTTATTTTATCAGAAAATCTCGGGGGATACCAAAAATGGCTTCGTTGCTGGAATCCAAAACCCAAATTTCCTCTTAATCTGTGTAATTACATGTAGTTTTTGAAACGCTGTTTTCGATGGTCGGCGCTTTTTCTATAATAAAATCATTCTCAATGTGATAACATTATATTATTTTGTCAGTTACCTCAATTTTTGAAGTACAATATGGAAAGATGCCAGCAGATGAAAACGATTGACGGAAATAATTCATTCTTTCCCTCACTCTCACCACTTCAAAGATAAGTAGACGCGTTTTCAACTGAGATGAGGAAGAATTCCTTCTTTCCTCGACGTGAACACTTATCCAGTTTTCTCTGAACATAAATGTTTTTAAATTTAAAGACAATTTTTCTCGCCAGAATTTACCTTACATATTTATAAGCTTCCTATCCGTCTTTGCTTTGAATGTTGCTGCTACATATTGACTGATGTTCCTTCTATATATTTTAAGATTCTTGATAAAATCAAAAGAAGAATCTGCAATGTTATTGCTCCTGATCTGGCATCTCGGTATCACCCTTTTCTCCACCCCCTTAACGTAGCTTCCCTGTACCTTTTTATGAAAATTGTTCCGATGAACCTTCCGCTGTGGATTTCCATTTTTGAAAGTTGTGTTTAATTTCCCACAACAGAGACAAATTGTACATCTGAGGGCTTGTTAAAATCTCATAGACCGGTGCCATATTTGTGCCATGTAATTGTATAATAACGGTCCGAGAAAATACTCTTTGAATATTCGTAGAATTATTCATTTATACCAGAAATACATAAGGGATATAATAAAAGTTGCATATTTTTAAGTTTATATTGATTTTGTCGAAATATATCTAAGATAATGGCACTTTCATATTCCTACTTGTAGTTCCCACAACACAATCAATCGCCACAATATGATGATTGTGTTATCATACGTATTTTAGTTCACTGTTCATCATATCGCATTCGTTAGTTGTATTGCAATGACATTTAACATGAGTGAGTAATTGAAAAATATAACTCTAATGAATATAAAACAAAAAATGAAAATATCAAAATAAAATAGAGATAAATATCCCGACAGTTTTCCATGGAGTGGAATGTGACTACTGTTTCTTTATTTCCTGGAAACACTCTGCGTACCGGCAGACGATAGCTCGCTTACCGGCACCGTTATTTTTGTAGCATACACACGGACGATAATGTCCCGATTCAGAAAAAAAATACAGTAGTAAATATTGTATGTTGGTCTGCAGTTGGAGATTTGTCTCCAATTACACAGCAATTGCTAAATTGCTGGCTGCAGAGTCATATAAAAATTGCCAAATGTTGTTCCCAGGATGGAACCCAACATTTACCAATTTCTACATGACTTTTCAGCCACCGAACACTTGGTATTACTGAGACTCATCAGCAGTGCGCATTTACTACGGAGAGTCGAGCACGGACCGCTGCGACACAAGGCAAGCGTCATACCACTGGACTAACGGTCCTCGACGACGAAGAAGTAACTGATTAGATTCGATATGGCGCCGCTACTCACACAAATAGAACAAAATTGTGGACTTGAAAGAATTAAAACTAAAATAAACAGATATAATACGTCTAAATTATTTAACCAAATATGCTTGGATTAAAATATTCTACCGAAATGTTCATATATATATATATATATATATATATATATATATATATATATATAATATATATATATGTAACCGAGGAAAAAAAACAACACTTGTGGACTGACGATTGCATCTAGAATGAAACAGCCTGCCGTCTCTAAGTGTCGCCTTCAATGTTAAATTTTATATTTACACACGCTCTCTCTCTGATATTGAGCACTTTATCCCTTAAATATAGCACACCTTAAGACTATATTTCTTACATATATATATATATATATGTGTGTGTGTGTGTGTGTGTAAGTAATATCAGGTTACACAAAATTGTTTTCGATACAATCTGGCATTTATTGGAACGTTATATTTTAAAATGAAACACGCAGACACTTATATATACAAGTGATAGAAATTTTGGGGGACTTCAATAATCATTTTTAGTAATTCATCGAGACCTATTTTGGGGACTCATCAGCAGCGTGCATTCACTGCAAAGTGTCGAAACCGGACCGCTGCGATAAAAGGCAAGCGTCATACCACAGAACTAACGGTCCTCGGAGATGAAGAAGTAACTGATTAGACTTGATATAGCACCACTAATCACTCAAATATGGCGAAATAGTCGTCCAGTGCATTCTGCATTCTGTTGAGGGTTCTTCGAGACGCGATGAATTACTATAAACGATTATTTAAATCCGCCAAAATTTCTATCACTTGTATATCCTTGCTTGATCCAGTTTCTAATGCTCTGGAATGAGCGGCTTGAGGAAAGAAGACGTGGCTCTTGGGGGTGGGGGGCACAATCCGTTACGTTACGTACACTTGGATGAGTATCAACACGGAATTTTGTGATTATTGGCGCCATATCGAGTCTAGTCAGTTTCTTTTTTGTCAACAGTGTTATAACGCTATTAACAGGCATATGGCCTGTTCATTACTATGAAACTGTCTGCCTTGAGCAGAGAGGAACCCGGACGAAACTTTACCCTTCGGAGTTAGACAGGCCCTGACCGGTTTATGCGGGTTCTAAGGGAATATTTTTGGCCGAGCCTACGGGCTCGGAGAACCCACGGTAAACTCGGCCTTGTGCCACATACATCCTTCGTGTGGAGGGGGCTGTTAAATATTAACAGTGGCATAACGCTTGTGTTGTATCGTAACAGTCCGGGTTCGATTCTCGGTAGTGGATGCGCACTGCTAATGTATCCTAAAACAGAGGAAACGGCCGTCCAGTGCTTTCTGCATTCTGTTGAGGCTTCTTCTTGACTCGATGTAACAAATATATTACCGCCACGTTCATATTTCGTTTTTATTACGTTTAGGCATTTTTTTTTTCATCATTTATCTTCTTTTTTTGCTGTTTTAGGGAGATACCTGTATTTATTGAATGCACGTGTTTAAGTCGACATACCTGTTTATATAAACTGTTTAAAATTACGTCTGAAACATTAAATACATTTATCTATTCAATATAGCGTTTTTATGTAATATGAAATTGTTTTATCAGTTATGTTTTAATTATTTTCTCACTCTACAACATATATTTTCACTAAGGAAGATGTAATGTCTTCTCTCCTAATTTTATATACACGCAGTGGTGAAAGGTTACTTAGAGAATTTACCAATCGCAGGACACATAATTATATTTTTTTAAATTTTCCTTATTAAAATTGGGGTGCCATGCTGAGGATTAAAATTTGCCCTTCAGACGCACGAAAATTGCAGAGTTGTTGTCAGATATTTAGCAGCGATTGCAAAACAGCTATAAAATTGTCGTAGGCTACGCAACACTGAGTCAGCATTTATCAATATAGAAGGAATCATGAGAGAAGAAAAAGAAAAAGAAAAGCGTTGACTGTTTCTGATTCTGCTTCTATTCTGGAAATGATATTGAAATTGCGATTCTGATTTCTGATTTCTGTTGGGAGAATTGGGCTGATTACTAACATTGTAACGAAGTTGTTCCGAGAAAAGCTCGCACCTGCTCGACAACTGTTATTAAAATTTCGATAACAAGCAGATGGTCTCTCGACACTGAGCATTTCCCACACATTTTTCACATTGATTTTCACTTCTAAAATAAACTTTACTCTGTATCTGTCTATATTTCTGAGATGAGGTATTATGTACACTATTTACATTGTTCGCACTATTGTCCTCATCTTTTTTGCCATATTTATCACAACGTTTCGGCCCTTCAGTATCTGTCTATATTTCTGAGATGAGGTATTATGTATATTATTTACATTATTCGGACTATTGTCTTCATCTTTGTCGCCATATTTATTACAACGTTTCGGCACACTCCTCAAGGACACATGACACAGTGGACAAAGTCGTTGGTTAGAACCAGTGACAGGACCCAAAGAGTTTGAGTTCAATACCCGGTTAAGGCAGTGGAGAACTTTCAGAGGGAAATTAACAGGAGATAACCGACATCCATTAGACATGACACGTGGAACTAGAAGAGTCTAGAGCCAGTGAGTGAAATAAAGGGTACAGTTCGACATTCCAACCACCTGAAGAAGGCCGGAGCGTACAACGGCCGAAACGTTGTAATAAATATGGCGAAAAAGATGAGGAGAATAGTCCGAATAATGTAAATAATAAACTTGGCTCTGACACAGAAATTTGAAGACTAACAGGGAGGGATTGCCTGACAAACGAAGTTTATTTTATCGATTCACCCCAAGCTCAGCGATAATGCCACTAGGACGGGGAGAGTAAAATAACATTTTTCTGCCCGCGTACTCAATTCCGGAAAATCCTTGTTGACAACACAAATATACTTAAACATGAAAACAATAAACAAAAATTCTTGAAGCTTTATACATAAAACAGTTGAAACCTAACCTGAACAAAATAAACTATGAAATCTCCATAAATATAATTAAATGCCTCTAATTTATAACAGAAGCCATTGGTTTATGCCAACGACTTCCCATACTTAATACTTCTCGGTTTTCACTCTCGCGTGGTCATGTATATACGAGTTTATCGTTACTTTAAAATTTTTCATGCAGCAAGGGTGGACTATCATTGTTGTTTCGTCCGTGTGTTGTTTGATGTATTGAAATTTCCATCTTTGATAATGGCTTATGTAAGCCGAAAGCTTAGATTGGATTTAAACATGTATAAATATGGTGTTTTTCTTTCGTCTTTCAACGATAATGTGATTAAGCTTATCAAACAATATAAAAGGAACTTACTTAAAATAGACAAAACTTGTCTATATTATTTAGTAAAATATGCATTAATATATATATATATATATATATATATAATATATATATATATATATATATATATATATATATGTATTCTGTGGACATTAATTAATTAGACGGAGATAGATGGTCTTTAACGCTAATTTATAATCAACCAATGCCGAGGCAATAATTTAACAAATATAGTCATTTAAACATGAACATTATTTGCTCACGGTAATACGACTGACCACAATATTGATATAAAAAATCTAATCTAATTCAATGAGAAAACAATTCAATAACACGAAAATGTATAGAAAGTGCTTTAATCGCTAGAACACCACATTAAATTTTCGTCCAGGTTCTTACATTCAAGCCTTCGGTAATGGTACCAACATTCATACTCTGGCTTCCATCTTCAAAGTTCCGTTACTGTTTGAATAGTCTGAATAATATATGAGGCAAATAATTTTATGTATGTTAATGTTTATTTCTTTGCTTGTTTTAATTAAATATATAATAAATTGGCTTTCACTTCAAATAGATTAAAATCTTCGTTCTGATTTTCCCAAATTAAAATTGGTAAACAGAATATTTTTATATCCCTTTTATACGTCCAACAAGACTCATTCACATTTGTTTTAAGTATTCCATCCCAAGCAAGGCGGGAAGCCACTAGTACGCAAAGTGTTACGGAGAGTTGGAGCGAGAGCAAAGAGGAGTGATAGAGGAAAGGATGAAGAGAAGCTTATGGCATCTGGAGTCGATTAAATTGTTAGTATTCATATATAACACTCCTTTATAATACACCTTTCAAAATTATCATATGAGCCGCTGTTTCCACAAACTGTATAAAGAAAATTAATGAGATGTTTATCTTCCATCCTCCAGGTAATATACGTCTTCTCAGCTAATCTTTTCTTAAGACATAAAGTGGAATGATTAAATTGAATTAATTGCTAGGTCTGCTGCTATGAACCATCTCGCTATTATTTTTTGTTGATGCTACAGGTGTTGTTCTGCTTGAAGTGATTGCAGAGGAGGGGTCCATCCTAGTTAAAAATT
>OZ010613.1:55395587-55413087 GCA_963932145.1 Acanthosepion lycidas | reverse complement strand
ATATGGGCTCCATTAGTTACACGAATCACATCAAGTCAGTACTCGATTTCTTACCATGTTCGCTGAAGCATAGCCTCATCAATGTGCTTATGACATCAATGATCTTTTGCTTGAGATTTATAATTAAGAATTCGTAGCATTTATTTTCATTTTTAAAAAAACAGTGCTTGATACAACAGTAGAGCATAATATTATAATTGTTTTTAAATATATAATCATTGCAAGACCAAAATTCCCAGGTTTCAAGACAAATTTGATATTTTGAGATGTTGGGGTTAATCTTATAATTTTTAAAAAAGATTAATGATTATATAACTGCCAATCTTGCAACACGCTTATATTCATGTAGTCGGGACGGCATGGAAGAAAACTAGTCAGAGCAGATTTCGTGAAAATATTTTAGAAAAGACAAAAAGAAATCACGCTGCGTTGGTGAGAATGTGACTGAAGTCGAGATGCCAAGTCAGAATATATCACATTGCAGATCCTTCTTTGAATCTTCTCAAGAAACCCGAGACGAATAGCAGAAGCACCAGAGAAGATATGGTAACAGTCTTCATTGCACGGAAGAATGGAAGATTTGTAAATGGGCAATATCGATTCTGAAAAGAAACACCTTCTGGCACGGCACAGTGACCCAACTTTCCTTGCAGTAGATGCAGCTATTGATTCGATGTAGTCACTCCACTTCAAGTCGCAAAAAAGTTTCTTCAGTAGTTAAATGGGAGTAGTTTTGTTTACTGTCATCTCTCATGGATGATAGATAGATAGATAGATAGATCATTCTGGACAAAATGAGATAGAGAGAGAGAGAGAGAGATCCTTCTGAAAAAAATGAGTATAGCTAGCTAGCTAGATAGATAGATAGATAGATACATAGATAGATCTGAAAAAAATTAGATAGATCATTCTGAACAAAATGAGATAGATAGATAGATAGATCGTTCTGAACAAAATGAGATAGATAGATAGATAGATAGATAGATAGATCGTTCTGAACAAAATGAGATAGATAGATAGATAGATAGATAGATAGATAGATAGATAGATAGATCGTTCTGAACAAAATGAAATAGATAGATAGATAAATAGATATTCTTTGTCTCTCTATTTACCTACATGTATATTTTCCTATATATCTCCAGTCGTGTAAGATGTGCTTTATTATTCTTATATAACAAAGCAGATATTTTACTGTCTTCTATTGGGCCCCTAATTGTCTTTTCTCAAAATAAACTCAATAAATGACACTTAAATTCAGATACACATGTGCGCGTGTATAACTTTGTGGCGATATTGTGAGACAAAAGCAGTTAGATATTTTGGAAAAACGACTTAAGCAATAAATATTTCGATTTTATTTTTTTTTTACAAAACGTGAAAAAATTTAAAAGAAAATGCATCGAATATTTGAATTGAACAATGTTAGCATTTATAAACTTAAAACATTGTTTAAAAAAGACCAGACAGGTTTTGATTGCCACAGTCACAACCAACTCGCAATAAACACTCCATATTATATATATGGCGCCTCTGCAGGCAATGAATTAGACAATAATTTCGATAAAGGACAAAAGATTTATTGAACGTTACAATGAAGCTTAAGAATTGGCTTCGAAATATGACTTACAAAAGTTCAGTGACTGCTTAACTAACAATAAATGTTGCTAGAAAGGTCGTTGGAGGCAAATGTTTTTGTATTTTTTTTATTTTTTTATTTTTTTATTTTTTTTGAATCGCGTTTGTTTACGGCTGTAGAACGTAATACAATCTGAGTTTTGTTATAACCTCAAATTAAGACGTAGGTCAGCAAAGAAACAAAACTGAAATCACAAAAATTACAAGTTTCCCCCTTCAAATTTAAGCCTCTCTCAAGTCTAAAGCGTTTTCCCACCCTTCTCCGCCACGTCTCCATGCACGCCTGGAAGGAATCTCACAGTATTCTTCTCAGCCCTCTTGAGGGCTTCCACGTCCAAAATACGAGTCTCCTGGATGAACAATGTCGTAATGGAGTAATCTTTCTACCCAACCAATCTGGTTGATTTTTTTTTCCGTTTCCTCAAGATCAAGTTTGTCAGCACGTTGAAGCGCCGGTTTCCGTATGATCATCGAAGTGAAGCAACATCGAGCCTGGTTAGTACCTAGATGGGTGACCGCTTAGGAAAACCATGTGCTGTAAGATTGTACTTTAATGGTGTAATGGATAATGGGTAAGAATTGTTCATAGAAGAGCCGTGTTCCAATTCCTGTTGAGTTCGTTATGTTTAAAATACCCTTTGTAAAAGTATGAAACATACCTCTTCTCCCCCCAGCTAGAGGTTAATTAGTATGCCTTGTATCATTAAACAATTATTACCCCCAAAAACATATTCTTAAATTCTTCTTTTCTGGCTTTAAGCAACCTGAAAAAATAGTTGATAATCGGTAGGAAACGGCCAAGATCTTCTCCCCCAGCTATGGGTTAATTAGTAAGACTTGTATCAATAAAATATTATTTTCTTCAAAAAAAATTGTTAAGATCTAAAAATATTTTCTGGTTTTAAACAACCAGCTTTGCTTTTAACTTTCTGTGGTTTATCAACCTTTATTTATAAATAAAGATTGATAAGCTGTAAAAAAAAAACAACCTATTGATTATTTCATTTAAGACGCACATCATCTTGCCTACTTTTGTTTGTTTCACATGAACCGTTTACTTTCATTCGATGAGACGCTTTTTTATTTAAGTTCAACTAATACAAAGCACGAGAGCCAATCAAGTAAGAGCATTACTAAATAACGTGTGTGGTACGAATTTCTGAGGAGATACTAGGAAATTAAGATTGCGAGAATAATTACCCATTGAGTTTAAGAGGGGTTGAGATTGAAGCGATCGGGGAAGCGTTGATGCGGGAGCTTTTCTTGGGCAAGAGCTCTCTGTTTGGAAAAAAATTTGGACTATTCGTATCTATGGAAATACGTCATGGGTAAGACGATAAACTACATCCAACAGCAAGACCTCTGGGCATCCTGGGTATGACGATAAACTACATCCGCGTCCTGGGTAAGACGATAAACTACATCCGCGTTCTGGGTAAGAAGATAAATAAATCCGCATCCTGGGTAAGAAGATAAAATACATTCGCGTCCTGGGTAAGACGATAAATAAATGCGCGTCCTGGATAAGACGATAAACTACATCCGCGTCCTGGGTAAGACGATAAACTACATCCACGTCCCGGGTAAGACGATAAACTACATCCAAAAGCTAGGCTAGTCAGTTTTTGAGGAGCATGGAACCACCTCTTAAGTGCTGGTGTTCCCAGGTCCACCCTGACCCGGGGTGGTAGCACCTATTAGGGTCCAAGCTATGGGCAAACAGCTAACCCCCGAAACTGGGGTCAAAACACTATGAAAGTAAAAAATAGATTTTAATACCAGCAGTACATTTTTTGTAAAAATTATTACCAGTAATGAATTTTTGAAAAAAGTCATTACCATCAATACATTATTATCACAATATTTTTTGGGGAAAAATATTACCAGGAATGCGTTTTTGAAAAAAAAAAACATTATCAGCAATACATTTTTGGAAAAATATTACGAGAAAAAACAAAGAACTGTATCAAAAGAAAACAGAAATCATAATACTTGGAGATTTTCAAGGACAGCAAGACATTTTTCAAAAAAAAAATTACCTGCAAATCATTTCATTTTTTTTTTTTTTTGGAAAAAAATTATCCCAATACATTTTTGGAAAAAATATTACCAGCAATAAAAATGTTGTCGTCATTAAATAACCCATTGAGGTTGATATGCCGTAAAACAAACCAACATACACTGAGATAGATAGATAGATAGATAGATAGATAGATAGATAGATAGATAGATAGATAGATAGATAAAAAATATTACCAGCAATAAAAATTGTCAGCATTAAGTAACCCATTGAGGTTGATATGCCGTAAAACAAACCAACATACACTGAGATAGATAGATAGATAGATAGATAGATAGATAAAAAATATTACCAGCAATAAAAATGTTGTCGTCATTAAATAACCCATTGAGGTTGATATGCCGTAAAACAAACCAACATACACTGAGATAGATAGATAGATAGATAGATAGATAGATAGATAGATAGATAGATAGATAAAAAATATTACCAGCAATAAAAAAATGTTGTCGGCATTAAATAACCCATTGAGGTTGATATGCCGTAAAACAAAACAAAACAAAACCAAACGAAATTTTGATTAGTCAGGAATCCACTTCGTCTATCACTAAACCATTATAACGCAAAAAAAATTCTTAGAATATAAATTTATTTTCTGGCTTTAAGGCAAACCAAACCTAGTATATTGCCCATCTTTAAGGAAATTGTCCAGTATTCACGATCATAAAGAAGTTCACGTGTTCTTACTATAAATTCTTACTATAAATTTCGAGATTCTTGACAAAATCAAAAAAAAAAGTTCTGTAAAGTTATCAGTCCTGACCCGCCATCTTGATTTTAGTCACTTTCATAACGATGTGACGTGGCTTTCCTCTATCTTTTCGGCAAATATTTTCATGGTAACTGCTTTGAAGAGCTTTCCCCGTTGATGTCTCGACTGCATGAATTAAAGCGTTTTATTATATTGGCTACTAAGTCTCATCTTTTGGCTACTAAGTCTCATCTTTTTTTTGTTGAACCAGCTACATTCAACCGTATCTTCTATTCTAATAGTTTCATTTCTCGCACTTCTCACCCGTGTAACTCCCCTCTAGTTTCCTACCACGTACAATCTTTACAAATGTAAATGCTACGTCAATCGCCATCTTCTGTCTTCCTGAACGCTGTTCTTTTATTGTTTTTTTCTCATCCCTAATGTCTTCCCATCCTCTTTCACTCCCAGTAACCCTTTACGACTTCGAGATATTATCACCTTTCGTGGGATGACAAGATTATAAAAAACACTTTAATACTTAGTTTTAGGAAGACCTCTTTTGCTATTCCAATGCAACTACGGATCTCTGCGTCCCAGCTTCTGTCGTCTACATTTAGGCCAGACAAATGCGAAAGTCGGGTCGATAGCCCTGAACTAGTAAATAAAAGTCGGCTTGTATAATATTTGCTTACCTAATACAATAATACTGCAGACCAATATACACATATCCCTAGAACTTATTTAAGGTACACTATTTTGACTTTATAAGTGCTACTGGTCGTCACGTTGTTAGCAAAGATATTTTAAATCAAAGAATTAAAAAAACAATCAAAACAATCGATTCATTTGATTATCGACCACTTCAAATTCTTCGATCATTTTAATTATTTTTGCTGTTTTCTTTTATTTCATTTGAAAGTGCTAGTTGTTTTTTATTTTATAGTTTATGCGTGTCTTCGACTTTTTGTTCTTTTTTCAAGTGTTTTATGAGGCTATTATATTCTTTTGAATTCTTCTAATTTAATTTCATAACCGAGGAATATAGATTTATATATATGAGCCAATAAAAACCGATATCAACTAAAAATGCGACATAGGAAATGATCGCTGAATTTAGATTAGGTACCTCCACTATTTCGGCGTAAATTTTCTATATTGAAGTTTAAAATTATTTTTTTACAACGAAAAAACATTCTTGAAGATTTCATTTTAGCTTTAATTGAAAGTTTAATGATTAAATTTACGATTTCTATTAATTAAACAATTCTGGTGTATTTCAGATAGAAACTATATACATTTGATTGTCAAATTTAATTTTAAATTTTTAAATTTTCTTAAAAACGGCCATTTTCTTAATTTTAAGAAATTTGTAAACAAACACAAATTTATAGATTTTTAAAATATCTAAAAAAATTTCTGAAACGTTAATTTAGTAAAATTAAAAAATTTAAAGTTAAAGTAATCTGATTTGAAAGAAATCTTTCTTACTTATAGCGTAAAAAAATAATATACAACCAATTATTAACGATCGATCCTATTAATCTGACCCACCTATTGATGGATTGTTGACTGACGAGGCGATGACAGCTACTACGGATTACCAAAAATGACATAATTTTTAAAAGTCAGTGTTTTAAAAAAAAAATTATTCTATTTGAGTATGACCCACACTAATGGAAATACAATACATAAAATAAAATTATTTAGTGAAATAGTAAATGAAAAAAAGAAAAATTACTTTAAAATTTAAAGTTTACACTTTTAAAGTTGAATGGAAAATAAAAAATGTTATGAAAAGGCCACGTAAAGGGACAAAACCCTTAAATCACGTGACCTTGTAATAATACTGGCAATTTCAGTATATCATACACGGAAATAAGGAATGTATTAAGTAAAAAAAATACAACATAAAAAATTATTTTTAAAAAAAGTAGCTCAACTAAATCTATTAAACTTAGCAATTTTAGATTCGTAAAGTTTTTTTCTACTTAATTACTACATAATATCGAGGAGCCCTCCTAATACAGAGCTTTACACGATGTTAAACTATCATAAATTATTATAATTAAAATTTTTTAAAAAACGAAAAAATTCTTGTAAAAATTAATTATTCATCAGAAAAAAATTATTTCTTCAGACAATAATGTCCTTAATATTACTTATTTACAAAAGCAATTAAAAAATTTTCTAATTGAGTAATATCATTGTTTTATTGGATTCATTATTTTTCAATTCAGACAAGATTTTCAGTTAAATAGCTCAAATTTGAAAAAAAAAAAGTAGGTTATTTATCATCTCCAAAGACTCCTCCTTTTAACAAACAAAAAAAAATTGAGGAGCCAAAAAGGTTTTGAGCGAAATTTCATGAAATTAAATAAGTGTGGGGTAACATATTTAAAAAAAAATATTTTTTACCAAAAATTTCTAAAAACAAAATATTTCAAAAATTATTTCATTTATTTGTGAATAAGTCCTGAAAATTTCATTAAAATTGGACAATTACTTTAATTTTACAAGAATTTCCAAATCAATGTGTTTTCAACGGGAAAAAAGCGCAAAAAAAAACTGTTATTTTTACGTTCCCGCGATGACGTAAACAAAAGAAGATTTTAACCAAAATTTCGAACGTGTTAGAAAATATTAAAAAATTTCAAAAAATAATTAAAAAATACTTTTTTCTTTCATCTTAATAATAACATAAGCATTTTGACGATAATACTTTATTTTCTTTGTTTGTGGCATTTTTCATTTACGCTATGCTGTTTTTCTGCGAAAACAGTGGACATGCCTAATTTAGATACAAATATCATCTACATGTCAGATAAGTTTAGACTTCTGTTATTTGTTTCCCTCGTTCCAACGCAATGTTTTGCGGGGATCAGTTCCAACAGTTTCAGAATATCAATAATCACCTCGAAGATTTCCACGAATCAATCAAAAAATGGTATCGTTCTTTTATATTTAAATACATATTTTCCTTAAATATCAATATGATCTATTTGACCATTCAGATTGTCGGGTGCGGATTCGACAAAACACACAAATTTACTATCTGAATGCGCGTTTCAGATCTTAGTGTTCCGCTTTCCTACGTCTATACTTAAACAGGATACTTACGAAAGTCGGTTTGACAGCTATAAACTAGTAGATACAAGTCCATTTGTCCAATATTTGTTTACTGCATGCAAATATAAAAATATTCCTAAAACTTATTTAAGCTACACTGTTTTGATTTTATAAGTGTTACTTAATATCTCGTCGTCACATTGTCAGCAAATATATTTTAAATCAAAGAATTAACAAAACAACACAATCGATTGATGTGATTATCGACCGCTGCAAATTCTGAGATTTTTTTAAATTGTCTTCGCTGTCTTGTTTTATTTGATTTTTGTTGTAAGGGAATGTTCCACTCAAACTATTACCTATTGTGGACTGACAATCAGTAATATATGTAGGACATACCAGAGTCTATCTGACTGTCTATCTGTCTAACTGGCTTCGAGAAGTGTTAGTCGATTTCCCTGTCTTTCAACAGTGTATTCTCTTTTACAATAAACCTTTCTTCCATCTACGCCCGTGTTGCTGTTCCTTCCACTCGATTATCACCTTTGTCTGTTTGTAACCTTGTTAAGGATACTACAGTGGCGACGAGGATTCGCTTCAAACTCACAGTGAAAAAGACCGCAAAACACTGTCTGTAAAGCGTACAGCAGTAGTAATTACGCATTGGGACAACTTACGCCTTCAGTTCTCAGTGTTCCACTTTCCTACGTCTGTACTTAAACAGGATACTTACGAAAGTCGGTTTGACAGCCACAAACTAGTAGATACAAGTCCATTTGTCCAATATTTGGTTACTGCATACGAATATAAGCATATCCGTAAAACTTATTTAAACGACACTGTTTTGATTTTATAAGTGTTACTTGATATCTCGTTGTCACATTGTCAGCAAATATATTTTAAATTAAAGAATTAACAAAAAAACACAATCGATTGATGTGATTATCAACCGCTTCAAATTCTGAGATCTTTTTAAATAATTTTCGCTTTGCAAAGATTTGCGCTTTAAAATGAAATAAAAGAAGACAGTCTTTTATTTCATTTTAAAGCGCAAATCTTTCACGTCCCATAATTCACGTGTATCTTCAGCTTTGTGTTCCTTTTGTTTGACTATTTCATGAAGCTATTTCATTGGTTCGAATTTAATTTCAAGGCCGAAGAAAATATAGGTTTATGTCTCTGAGTCGTTTCTTTACCAAGGAAACTTGGAAAATTCAGATTTTTCAAGCATTATTTTTTTCTATCAATGTAACGCAATGTTTCTTGAAAGCAGTTCCAGGAATTTTTAAATACCAATAGTCAGATCGAGGTATTTACAAATAAGTAAAGTATCAATCGTTCTTTTGTAATAAATTACACAATTTTCCTGAAATAAATTCTTAAATATCAGCATCACTCTGTAGTTGTGCAAGCCGCTGAGCTCTTTTCAGTGCTTTGCAGGTTAAAAATTGTGACCAATCATAATCCTGAGTAGTGAGTTCAATCCTCACTGGGAGCCCCATACATTCAACTTTGTGCCACATCTAATCTGAGCTTAGAAAACACTGTATTTGAGAGTTAACATTGGGTCTTAGCTACACGCTAAGCACTTATTGCTTGTCGAACTCTCTGCTTTGGGGCAGAAAGGAACCCAGACGAGGCTATGACGAAGGGCAGAATCTCGTCTGGGGAGGTAGACAAACCCAACACCGTTATTACGGTGTGACATCAGCCGATTCAGGGTCTTGTCCTGGTCACGGCGCCAATTGTGACGTCGGCCACTCCCGTTCGTTCGTTCGGGTGGGTGTCGCTCCAAACGTGATGTCCGCCTGTCTGCGTCAGTCGTGCTATCCCGTCCTGTGACGACCAGCTGGCTTGGTATTGGTCGCGGCACCCAAGTATGATGTTCTAACCTTTTGGTGATTCGGATGGGAATTGGGTTAAATCCGATAACAGCCTCGTCGTTCCCAACTCACCTCCAACGTCTGGTTACCGAAGTAACTACTTTGATCTCCAGTCTGCCTACCCACGTTGTGAATTGATCTTAGGCAGAGGAAATCAATCAGTCGTCGGGGCCGCAATGCAAGCTGAGTTCGAATGAGGGTGGTATCGCACAAATAGATGTAAGAGAAAATAAAATAACAACTCGAAAAGTTCAAAGTTATTAAAAAAAAAAAAGGATAACAATACTTTATATCTGGTTGCTGGATACAGGGCCACGTCTATCTCCCAACCCGCTATGTGTATTCGTGACACGTTATTTTTGTTAGGCGAGTCTTAACATCTAAGTTGTCTGTCCTTTAAGAAACTGGTTCTTGGTGTGTCTTCAGGCGAAATTCGCAAAACTTGTTTTGGTGGTGTGAGTCTAAGTCGTTCTTCAAAAATAAATTGTTCCTGATTAGAAGATGAGTTCGGAAATTGCGCTAATCTTGGTCAGTTCGTCGTGGTGGGTCTTCAGAGCTCTCAACTGGAACTCACTGGAACTCTCTGGAACTCGGACTCCAACTAACTGCAACTCGAACTGATTTTCGATCGCTGCGACTTTGCTTATATGGACGCCACCCCAAACCGGGGTGGGCTCGTCGGGGTTTGAGGTTCCTTGATAATTCTAAATCCATAGTCCACTTCTTTATTTTCGGTCAGGAATTTTCCACTCCTTTCCATTTTTGGAAGTCTTCTCTTACCCCCACCTTCTCTTGTTCTCATATGGATATCTCACCATACTTCAGAGGGGCGTAAACGGTTTTCCCACTTCTTCGCAGTAACTTCTCATACCTGTTCTCTCAATGGGCGGCGGCGGGCTCCCCCCGCCCTGCGTCACATGGTCACCTCCGCCTGGCTCTCGTTAACATGCGGCCAATGGGCGTCCAACAGTGTGGGTGTGACCAGGCTAGCCTTGTTTTAAGAAAAAATATATCTTGCTCAAAAAAAAATAAATAAATAAATAAAAATTATCTTTTTCTTTTCCTTTTCTTTCCTTAATCGCAGCTCTTATGCTCAATGTCACCTGGGATCTATCAATGAGATGTTCGCCAATTATCAAGTGGTTGGTCATCTAGCGAAACACAGCGAATTTTTCGTCCCGATAAAGCAGTTTCACTATCCTAGCCGTATTTGCATTCTTGGTGCCAATTTCTGATAACTTAGTTTTATTATCATAGCCGAATTTCAACACAACACAGATGTCTTGTCCAAACGACAAAGACTTAACCCAGGGTTGAGCTTTGTGTGTGGTTAACAGATGACCTATTAAATCCTTTCCCGATAATATTGTTTGCCACCATGACACATTTCATTTTTTATCTATTTAAAACTCTGTATCCATCTGATGTTCGTCAATTAGCTTTATGACAATGGCCATAAGAATTTTCACCATTCATCAAAATAACATCGCTAAATGTCCCTTCGCAGCTATTTCAGTGTCCGCCTGCTCCTTCTCAATCCCTTCTGTCCAGTAGGGATCTGTTATTATCTGTGCGTCCCCTTCCTCGTCCGATTCTAACATAGGGCGATCTTTTAGCTTATTAGAGTTAATTACTCCGATTCTATAGGCTTTATCATCTACTCCCTGCTCTACTTTTACAGATCTTTCTTCCAGTTGTTTCGGTATTCTTGAGAGTAAATCTGCGCACGTGTTTTCCTTCCCTGCCAAATATTCTATCTTACAGTAATAGTCACTTAACTTTAGCACCCACTGTTGAATCTTATTATTTGTCCATTCTGCCTGTACAGGCACCTCCGCATGGCTCTCGTTAACATGCGGCCAATGGGCGTCCAACAGTGTGGGTGTGACCAGGCTAGCCTTGTTTTAAGAAAAAATATATCTTGCTCAAAAAAAAAAAAATAATATTTTTCTTTTCCTTTTCTTCCCTTAATCGCAGCTCTTATCCTCAATGTCACCTGGGATCTATCAATGAGATTTTCGCCAATTATCAAGTGGTTGGTCATCTAGCGAAACACAGCCAACTTATCGTCCCGATAAAGCAGTTTCACTATCCTAGCCGTATTTGCATTCTTGGTGACAATTCCTGATAAGATAGTTTCGCTGTCATAACCGAATTTCAACACAACACAGATGTCTTGTCCAAACGACAAAGACTTAACCCAGGGTTGGGCTTTGTTTGCGGTTAACAGATGACCTATTAAATCCTTTCCCGATAATATTGTTTGCCAACATGACAGTTAATTTTTATCTATTTAAAACACTGTAACCACCTGGTGTTCGTCAATTAGCTTTATGACAATGGCCATAAGAATTTTCACCATTCTTCATTTATCAAAATAACATCGCCAAATGTCCCTGTGGTGGGTGGCTTTCCTTTATCATCTAAGTTTAAGTCTCGCCTCTCTTTTCCTTTCTTTTTCCTCGCAGGGAATTTTCACCATTTTCTGATAATATTCTTTGCCACCTTGACACAGTTAATTTTTTATCTATTTAAAAAAATCTGTGTATCAACCTGGACTGTGTCAGCTAGCCCTACGACAATGGCCGTCAGAATTTTCACCATTATCAAAATAACATCGCCAAATGTCCCTTCTCGTGGGTGGCTTTCCTTTATCATCTAAGTTTAACTCTCGTCTTTCTTTCTCTTTTTCCTTCCGCGCCCCTAAATGGTGTCACAACGGTGTATACGGGGAATATTTTCCGGGGCGTACGGGCTCGCATAACCCCACGTTATACTGAGTTCGATCCTCATTGGGGACTCCAGACATTCGAATTTGTGCCACATCTATGCTACGAGTAGTGCGCATCCACTACCGAGAGAATCGAAACCCCGACAGTTAGGTTGGCAAGCGAACACCATACCAACTGCTCCGCCGGGCCTCGGTGACGAAGAGATTGCAAATCAGACTCAATGAAGCGCCGCTCACTCCCACATTCCGTGGTGGAACCCAACTGAGATTCTCTCTGACCATAGGACTGAGCCTCCTGGAGCCACGACTACTCTCACCAAGCCGCTCCAACTGGAGCATTAGAAGCTGGTTCAAGCGATGATATTGCTTCTAATGCTTGAACCAGCTTCTAATGCTTGAACCAGCTTCTAATGCTCCAGTTGGAGCATTAGAAGCTGGTTCAAGCGATGACCATAGGACTGAGCCTCCAATTATAAGCTCTATGGAGCGTGTAGTCGCAATGCTAAGGTTGAATAATAATAACACATTTCAAAAGAACATATTTCGATTCGCATTATGTTTTTCGATAGCTGTCTAAGTCTCTTTATATCTATATATATAAATAAAAACGAACGTCTGTATATCAGTGTATCGCACCTTTCCAACTTTACTCCTAGAGGTCGTAGCCTAACATATCATACCATTTTGGAATCAGACCATCTCTGTGAGCAAATTAAAAACATTCTGGACCAGATCCAGACCCGCAATACTGAAATTTTGGATTCCCAACTTTTCATTACTGCGATTGTTTTCGGTGATTTTTACGCTGTTTATTGCGACGACCTTTTTTGCACGATAACAATTCTTATAACTTGGAAATAAATTTTGGCATAATTTAAATTAATTGTGAAATCCAGCAAAAGTCACTCAGGACGTTAAAATAATTTTTGTGTGGAAAGTAAGGACCTACGTACATCAAATTGTCTTGAAATTAAGTGACGACAAAAGAATTATCGTTGAATTTTTAAAAGGTAAACTTACATATTAATGCAATATTAAATGCAGCGATCAATTTTGAGTTCTTCTGTAGTTAATTGTGGCCTATCGCTAATGGCAGCAGTATGCCTCACAAAATGAAATCTCCGTCAACAGAGGACCAGATTGCAATGAAAAAAGCCAAGGCTGCAATGTGGAAAAGCATTTACCATAATTACTCATCGCAGAGAACCATCCCTGCCCCCCACCCATTAGAATGTCTGACGCTCAACTTCTAGAAAGTTCCTCTTTGCGACTACTCGGCCTCATATTGACTGCTGACCTGAGATGGAACAAATACATTGATCCAATAGCTTCGTCCACCGCAAGAAAAGTTGTCTCCCTGTGCCGCGCCTGGAAATTTTTCTCCCCGGAATCGATCTTTCAAAACTACAATTCAACCATTCGCCCTTGCATGGAGTATTGCTGCCACATATGGTCTGGAGCCCCTTCTGTTTGTCTCAAGGTTATTGATAAGATCCAGAGACGGATATGGAATGTAATTGGCCCTGATCTGGCATCTCGTCTGCAGCCGCTCTCACAGATGTGCCGTCGCCTCCCTCTGACTTCATGAATTTAAGCGCTCGACTATGCTGGCATCTTGCTCTCACCCTTTCACTGTCGAAACTGTTAAATGTAGCCGTCTCTTCTACTCCAATATGTTCATGTCTCGCACTTCTCACCTGTGGAAATCCCTCCCCTTTTCCTGTTTCCCTGGTAGCTATAATCTCCAACTATTCAAATGTAATGTCAATTAACGTCACCAGATGCCCGGATCTATCCCCTATCCTTCTCTTCATCCTTTCCTTTCTCACTCCTATCTGCTCTCGCTCCATCTTTCTGTAACCCCGCCTTGCTTGGAGTGAAATGCTTAAAAAAAAATACACAATTTACAATGTATCTGTTTGTAATGATGTGTGCAAATGTCCAAAAATTTGACTGCCTTTGATTAAAAAGGTTGAATTTAACTTACACACAAGTAAGTGAAAAAGTTTGTTTTGCAAATTTTTTCTAATCTCTCATAAAAGAAGTTTGCTTCTTTGGCGGCACATAAATCCTGTGTGTATCTTTCGCGTGTGTGAGTCCCAAATGCGATGAAAATTCGTTTGCTATTTCTATTTATAGTTTTTTTTTAACAACAAAATCGGCTCCAGCGGCTTGGTAGCGTGTTGTAAATTTTTCTGAGAAATGCGTGGGCGAATGTTGGTTTTTTTATTTCTTTTAGCCAATAGGATTTCTTGAAACATATGAATTTGAGAAAACATTTTTTTATGTCGGTTGAGCCTATTTTTGCACAAATTTTTAGGGTTTTGTTATGGAAATTTCTAGAAGCTTATTTTTTATTTAACAACCAATGGAATTCAAGAAAATCTTTGAAATTGAAATGTGGGTTACTAGAAATCTTTACAGCATCTACACAATATATATATATATATATATATATATATATATATATATATATATATATATATATATTAGTTTTTACTTTTGTCAGTTATTTCTAAAGTGATGGCCATCATTTTGGCGTCGAGCGAGAAATTTCGCGGTATCCCAGTGGGACAAGTCCGCCACTGCTCCCGATTCTCCCCACCCCCGCCTCAAGAACACAACTTTACCACCAAAAACAGCAGCAATGCCAGTGATATCTCGCAGGGCTTTAGCAATAGCATGAAGAACTAATGGAGTTCTCATAGAAATCTCATCCAAGATTATCAAATCCAGGTTTCGTAAATAAACTGCATGGTCTGAAGTGGCTGGTACATTACAAACGCTGGCCTCCGTGAGTGGGACAGGCAGTTTGAACAAACTATGGATAGTCTTTCCACCTGATAGTAGTGGAGAGCCATTGCTCGTCCAAGCACGGGTTGCAGTTGTTCCTTTGCAGATAAAAAAATACGTTATTAAATATATAAGTTTTGCCACCACCTCCTTTCCCCTCTGTGCTCATTATTAATGTTTCTGTTCCTAATTCTTTCACACCCTGTAACCCCTTGTGTTTTATTGGCTTTACTGACATGCATGTGGGAGGCGATTAAAAAACATTGACACCATCTAATAAACGTAAATTTGATAGATTCAAATCAAATAAATTTAATTTAAATCTATTTTAATTTTTTTATTATTTTAATTTATTATTAAATGCTATTTAAAATGATATAAATATATTTTATTTGCTTTTAAATTTATTTAAGATTTATTCTTTGAAATTAATTTTATTTTCTTCGACTCGGTCACCTGGGGTACGATCTTGAAAAATGGAAAAACCCTTATAAATCTCGGCTAAAAACCTCACTGATGATGTGTGCAAAAGTATCAAACAGATGTATTTCCCGAAATGTTTTTGAATATAAGAGTTATTTAAATTTGCTTTTTTTTTTTTTTTTTTTGCCTTTGATAAAAATAATAAATTATTCGATGTTTCACGAATCTAGCATTTACAGAAACTGCTTTTCATTTTTCTGTCCTTTTTTATGATGAAAACATAAAGGGACACCGATTTTCTGGCCAACGCGTTTAAGTTTAAGACTATCAGAGTTTTCTCCCTTGGTAAAGCAGGAATTCTTTTCTCTTTAACATGACAATTTCTAGTTTTCTTTGCGAGATAAAAACGACACTCGACACTCCGTATCACTAATTATCCATCCTCTTTGCAGAGGCAGTGATCACAATCATTTTCATTAAAAAGTAATTGGAATTTTAAAATCAGTGTAAAAGTTATGTTTTCCCGCCTCGGTCTTTCCCTGCAAGAAAATTAACGTCGAATGTCGGGTTACTAGCTCAGTTGGTAAAGACGTAGCTAATCTCAACGAAATAAACATCGCCCATTGTGGCTCAAGTTCATGAAGCCTTTTTTGTTTAGTTTTGTTCTTTTCTTTTTTTTTTTTTGCTTCTTATTTTTAATACATCAAATAATCCCCTATGAAAATTTAACAATTTTCATAGGGAATTATTTGATGTATTAATCTACTTGTAAAATCCATTACTTTGCAAATGTAAATGGTAACTAGGTCGTGCAGCTTTCACTGAAGACCAAGAAATAAGAGCAGTTCCTCTTTATATTCCAGATGATTATGATGATGTTTATTATTATTATTATTATTATTATTATTATTATTATTATTATTATTATTATTATTTTCTTTGATTTCTGGCGTTTACACATTTCTTTCCGGGTCCCGCCCAGAGGCCTAAGGTTAGAAATGGCATCACGACACTTTCCACTGGCAAAAAAAAAAAAAAAATTACATAGATAGAGCCCTTCGTAAAGTGTGGGCTGTACTTGTCAGAACAATTTTTTGTAACTGTTTGAGGCATGGACTTCCAGGAACCCCTTCAATTAGTCTATTGGAATATTTTCCAACCAATTCTAGGGCTCCAACTACAACAGGGATTGTTGATGTTCCCATATGCCACATTTTCGAGATTTCTATTTTAAGGTCCTTGTATTTTGATAGCTTTTTGAATATCTTCAAAGATACATTGCCTCAATAAGGAGGCACTTTTTTGTTTGTGGTCTTTAATAGCAATATCTGGGCGGTTGGCTTTGATTGTTTTGTCAGTGTGTATTGTGTAGTCCCATAGAATTGTAACAGGTCATATCTCCGTAACCGGGTCTGGGTGGTGTTCATACCATTTTCTTTCAGTTTCCTTCCCGTAGAAGTTGCAAATTTTCCAGTGCAGATATTGGCCCACTCTGTCATGCCGAGTTTTATATTCAGTGGGTGTCAGTATCGTGCAACCTGATACAAGATGATCAATTGTTTCTGAATATTTATCACAGAATCTGCATTTTGGGCTGACACAAGATCTTAGTATATGTGCTTGATTATTATTATCATTATTATTATTATCTTTACTTTATTTCCTTTGATTTCTGATGTGTACTCATTTCTTTCCGGGTCCCGTCCAGGGACGTAAGGTTAGAAATGGCGTCATGACTGTTTCAAAACAAGAGCTCATGTTTTAAAACATGAGGACTCTTACATAGCGATGGAATCATATTTTTAGATAAATAATTATATTTAGGCTCTACTTTTGTATCGAGCACTGTTTTTTTTTTTTAAATAATAACAAAAATACTAAAGAACTTTGGATTATTTACCTAACGAGTTCTTTCCTATTTTATATATATTTTCACACACACACGCAGACACACACACACACACACACACACACACACACACATATATATATATATATATATATATATATATATATATATATATATATATATATATATATCAAAATGAACATTGAAGTCAACACATATAGTCTGAAGTGCTTTTACCGATTTCACGACAGAGGAGCGTTTCGGTTAGCAAGGTCGATTTTACTGTTTTTAAACTACAATTCTCCATAACATGTCTTAAAATAATTGTCGAACTTTGTCCATT
>OZ010613.1:55365587-55390587 GCA_963932145.1 Acanthosepion lycidas | reverse complement strand
TATGTTGTCTTTTATTAATTAGAAAATTTGCTTAATAAATCGAACGAACATTTTGACCCAACTCAAATATCTTGATTGATTAATCGATCAATTTGTATGTGAGGTTGCACACGTATTTGTAAATCATTCAAAACCTTACTAGGCTTTTCTTTCACTCGATACGTTCCGATGTTTTTTCACCTCGTGTAGACAGTAAACACTTTTGAGTTGAGACACTTCTTAATCTATCCGATTCTCTCTTGACACCTGCGCCATGTTTTCGTCACCCATAATTCCGTTTAACCTTTTCGACCAGCCATTTTTTCTCTCTTTTGAAGTGAATCATTGCAAATTCGATCCTTAACAATTCGACGAAATTGTTTTCTGAAAGACATTAGGTTTTTGTATTTGTAAACGAGTCTAGTATTGATGGTAGTAAATGTATTTACTCCGACATAGTACGTCGTTTTAATAAGGCGAATATTCTAGTCATGTGGAGGGGGCCCAAGGCAGGAAATGACGAAGATTCTTTTATTTCCAGCTTATATGTCAATATGAAAAGGTTTTACATGGTTATTAGACCTATATATTATTTACAACTATCACCTTTGAAACTGTACTTATATATCTGCATATATATTTTATTTTTTACTTATGCAACTTGTCGCTATTATGACGCTATTTCCCAAAAAAAGGTTTGGCCACCTACAACCCCAGGTTCCATTAATTCAGGCAATTACAGCTAAAACGCCCCCTTATTTATGCCACAGACACAGAGGCGAATCATGCTTATTCACTTCGTATTTCCCAGTGGATAAAGACGTTGATTAGATCCAGTTACTAGAACCAAACAACTGTGAGTTCAATACCAGGCCGCAGTCGTGGGGAATCAAAATTTTGAAGGAAATAACTGAGACATCATAGATTTTTCTAGTTCCATGTGCCATGCCTCTTCTGGATGTCTCAGTTATTTCCACTTAACTCTCCAAGTTTTGGCTCACCGCTGCTGTGGCCTGGTATTGAACTCAAAACTCGGTCTAGTCACGGGATCTAACCAACGTCTTTATCCACCTGAGAACATCTGTGCATGATTCTTTTGAACTTATAAACCCAATGTCTCAGCAACCTTGTTTTTTTTTATTATAATTCCGCCTAATATATAGCAGTTCAGTAATGTTGTTTTTTGCTTGATTCTAACGATGTTTTCCTGTTTTATTAGTTTACTTCATACAAAGAAAATATCTTTCTTTCTTCCTATGCTCCCTTAAAAAAATAAAAATAACTTATGAGAGACAATGATCCCTTAAACCCTTCGAAGGATTATCTGTGTAATCCGACACTCTTAATCCAAATCTGCAAAATCCTCTTTCGTGATCGCCGTCATCTACATTCTCCCTTAATAACACCGAAGATTTTAAAACATTTTACCCGTTCAATGACAATAACGGAAAGTTTAATAGGCATGCTAAATGTAGACGGGGGAGGGGACTAAAAATATGTTTTGATCACCTCAGCTGTAGCTAGGTATTGAAATCACAACTCTTTGGGTCAAGTCACTGGATTCAATTAACGCTTTTAGACACTGGGCTATGTGTCCTTGAGGACACCCTTGTGACCCGTTAGTTAATATGAAAGAGTAACAAATAATCTCATTATACAGTCGTTCTCGAGTCCGCATTTCGAAGGAACTCTTTTCTTGAACAGTTTGTTTTTGTTGAACATTTATTGAAACATACAAATTCTTTACGGTATCTTTTTAGCCTTCCTTGAAAACATAAAAATGATTTATGTGCGACAATCATGCTTTAATCACACCGACTATTTTAAAACCGTTTTTTCCCGCTCAATGACAATACCTGGAAGTTTAATTCCGATACTAAATTTAGACTGAAAAGGCATTCACTGACCTGGGAGGAGGAGGGACTAAAACTATTACACGTGTCTTCGTTGGCCTATTCTCTCGATCAATAACAAAGTAACGGCTGTACAGAACCCAATGACACTCACTTCCGACCGAGTAATCCACGAAGTGTACATGTACAATAAGTATTAGGTTGGTGCAAAAATAATATCGTTTTTGACGTTAAAAAATACGTCAAAAAACGATATTATTTTTGCACCAACCTAATACATGTTTGACGACATTAATATTTTGCAATCTGTTTCCGATGCATTTGGTATTGGTGCATTCTGGGTGGGTTTTTTTTAACAGACGCCGTATGGATTTGTTGAATTTTGAAGTCGGAATACAAGGATAATGGGGAATGTCTTGGTGGAAAGATTTTTGTTCAAGTCTTAAGGTTTTAAGTTGTCGTCCATTCAAGGATGTATTTTAGGTTTTAAGAATATGGAATGTAGGCTTTGTCGTCATAGCAGAGTAATGCGATTATTTACGAGAAACATAACCGAAACGTAAAGAGTGTGTAGTTTAAAAAAACAGATAGATAGATAGATAGATAGATAGATAGATAGATAGAAAATGAATTGAGATAGATAGATAGATAGATAGATAATGAATTGAGTGAGATAGATAGATAGATAGATAGATAGATAATGAATTGAGTGATATAGATAGATAGATAGATAGATAGATAGATAATGAATTGAGTAAGATAGATAGATAGATAGATAATGAATTGAGTGAGATAGATAGATAGATAGATAGATAGATAGATAGATTAGGAACAGTCTGACTGACTGATAGATAGATAGATAGATAGATAGATAGATAGATAGATAGATATAACCTGGGGAAGGTTACTGAATAGAATAAACACACGAAGGTTGGTAATGAACGATAATACTTAGGACATGAACAACACATATAAGATTCGTCAGCTGCCCGTAGAAGTAATTGTCAACTGCGAGAAGTCTGTTAATTCCACAATGAAACCTCCTCTTCTCCCTCCAGCTGTGGGTAAATAGCAGGACAGACTGCGTTCCATAGCCTTGGATGGAAACTGATCTAGGAGAAGGACAACTCTGAATTCAAAACCCGCGGAAAGTTGCTTGGGGACCTTGTGGCACTTAGAGCACCAGGTCTCTGTATTCGGCTCTTCAAAAAGTGTGGATGGTCCTGCATGAAACCTTCACCACTATTCCTGGGAACTGATCTGTTTGACCCTCATACGTCGAATTCGACGGGAGAGTCGTGTATATATATATATATATATATATATATATATATATATATATATATCCTTGTCACAGCCCTTAAAGACATGGAGACGAACCACGGAAAAGAAAATGGATAAGAAGTTAGTGAGCACAATATCACTTTGCTATATACCATTTAATTTTCTGATGGGTTTTGAAAGATAACCAACATCTGAGGAAGTCCGGAGTGTATAACGATCGAAACGTCGTGAATATGACCGTAAAGATGAGGACAGCAATATAAATAGCTGCAATAATTCATGTCAGAAATATAGACATATACTGAACAATACCGGACCGTACAACAGCCGAAACGTCGTGAAATATTGTAATAATGACGATAAAGTTTAAGACAACAGTCCGGACAATGTAAATAGTGTAAATAATTACAATACCTAACTTCAGAAATATAGACAAATGTTGAAAAAGACCGAAGCGTACAACGGCCAAGACGTCGTGAATATGGCAACAAAAAAGAGGACAACAGTCCGGACAATGTAAATAGTGTAAATAATTACAATACCTCATCTCAGAAATAACCACACAAATACACTCACACACACATACATACACACACACACACACACACACACACACACACATATATATATATATATATATATATATATATATATATATATATATATATATATAAAGAAATATAGTCTTAAGGTGTGCTATATTTATGGAATAAAGTGCTCAATATCAGAGATAGAGCGTGTGTAAATATAAAAGTGAACATAGAAGTCAACACTTAGAGGCGACAGTCTGTTTCATGCTATATGCAATCGTCAAGCCACCCGATTGACGATTGCATATAGCATGAAACAGACTGTCGCCTCTAAGTGTTGACTTCTATGTTCACTTTTATATTTATATATATATATATATATATATATATCAGAAAATCGGAGTAAATTTTCCTGTGAAACATTTTCGTGAAAACAGTAAATGATTTGAACGCACAAAAGATATTTTCGGTTACGCGTTCTTGTTATCTAAAAGCACTGAAAAATCCTTCATACCTGTGAGAATTGTCTGTGTACATTTTCCTTATCGCAAAGTTGTCAGATTTTCTGCAGAGAAAACTAACATTCCATCATCATCATTACAAGTTCTTTAGGTACCCCATTATTAAACGTCGCTCTAGATTTTTCTCTTAGCCATAGATTTGAAACAAGAAGAAAGAAAAAGTCTTTTAAGATTACCAACACTTACTATTCTCAATTTTATCGTACTACTGTTTGCATCATAGCAATTTATCCACACCGTTGTAAACACTTGAATCTACTGGCAAATCATATTAGAATCGAAAGGAATGCTTAAGTAGACATGACAGAGTAAGAACATCGTTACACTGTGAATACTGCAAATGATTTAGTTTCGTAACCTAGAGAAATGGTATCAGCATCTATGATAATTTTGAGCACTGAGATCCAGACCCGCAACTCGATCTAAACAGGTCAAATAGAAAAACAGAAATTCAAGGCTTGTGCCAGTAGACCACAGAGTGAAGATGAAAGTCAGCGAAAAATTTGGAAAATATCACAAACTCGTTCGAGAAGCAAACTGAGAAGAAAGTGAAGGTTACAGTAATAGCTGTAATATTACTCACACTTGGAATACCTCTCCTCCACACACGCAGACACACACCCGCCAAGAAAAAACACACGAGAGACTACGTCGGCATTTGGGTCTGTGAAAAATACTGTAAAAAGTGCTGATGATTTTTAATGACTTGCTGTCGCTTATACTACAATATTAACGACATAACAGTCGTGACGTAAAATACTATGAAATAATAATAATAATAATAATAATAATAATAATAATAATAATAAATAAAACTGACAGTCTAGAAGGACAACTCTGAATTTCAAAACATTAGTAGTCGAGTGGTTGACGACTAAACCTGCTCCACCACCAGACCATGGTCTCGTCTGATGAGAGGTGTAACCGGAACCCCAGTAGCACTCACACAAAACAACAACAGCAAAAAAAAACAAAACAAACAAGATCTGTTAAAGGGCAAATAAACTCCTCATAGTCAACGACATGCACCTCAACTGTGGGTTAAACAGCCTCACTAACCGCAATTAGTCAAGAGTGGCGAGTGCAGCTACATAGCCCTGACGACATGATCAATCAGTGAGAGGCTCCTCCAACAGGAGTGAGAAGACACTGGATTATTTACATTATTCGGACCATTGTCCTAATCTTTGTTGCTATATTTATCACAACGTTTCGGCCGTTGTACGCTCCGGCCTATTTCAGGTGGTTGGAATGTCGAACTGAACCCTTTATTTCACTCACTGGGGTAGACTGTTCTAGTTCCACGTACCATGTCTAATGGATGTCAGTTATCAGTTATCTCCTGTTAATTCCCCTCTCCAAGTTCTCCACCACCATAGCCAGGTATTGAACTCACACTCTTTGGGTCCTGTCACTGGATCTAACTAACGCCTTTATTCAGTGTCATGTGACATTGTATGTGTATAGACAGATAATAAATAAATAAATGAAACTGACAGGACAGTGAACTGCCGATTCAATAAGGATGGAATAGTGAAACAAAATATAGAAAATTAATGGCAGTGAACGATAAAATCGAAGTAGATGAGGTAGTGTAGAAGAGAATCAACAATGATGAGATTACATCTCCAATATTACAAATAAAAATACAGCATTAAATAGTACTATCGAGCACACATGCAGGCTTCCCAATTCATCTCTTCCTTACCTCCTCCTGAACTCATGTCTTGCTCTGCAGCTCTGTTCTCTTGGCAACTCCGGCCACCCAGTAGTGTCTATAGATATCCCTTTCCGTTCACCTATCAGGAAAAAATAAACAATTAACAGAACATTTTTATGGTATCGTTCGGATTAATTTGGTGATTTTTTTGGAATTTTAAATCATCCTCTTGAGAAATTTGTCTCTTCCTATGTGAAAGCCGACATCGAAAACAGAAAGTACTTAATCGTCCATACCAGAAAGTACAAAATGCCATACTAACCCAGAAAAGAACAGATAATTCCAAGGAGGGTGTAATCCAGAGAGCTCAATGTAAAAACAGAGCAAATGTTTTATGAAAAATGGAGATCTGAAGAACTACGAGCAAAATTTTGGTTCTAAGGAAATAAATTATATATATATATATATATATATATATATATATATTCTCAAGGCCCTCTATAGAGCGCGTTCCCGCATGTTTTTTATTTTTTAAATGGCTCTCTGAATGAAAAGCAGATTTTATCACAATTACAATAAGTTTGTCTTTTTAATTTACCTCTGAAGATGAATTTGGAGGAGATCGAAAGTACTTGGGTAAGAAAAAAAAACTACGGCACCTCACTTGATGGATTTTATCTTAACATCATGTCTATATTATTCAATAAAACATGTTTGAATGAAGATATGCTGCATATATATATATATATATATATATATATATATATATATATATATATATATATATATATATATATATGGATTTCCATATATACATATATATATATAGCTAATGAAGCTATTTAGTAATCCGTATGGATAATTCCAAGGAGGGTGTAATCCAGAGAGCTCAATGTAAAAACCAGAGCAAATTTTTGTATGAAAAATGTAGATCTGAAGAATTACGAGCAACATTTTGGTTTTAAGGAAATAAATCCATACCAGAAAGTAGAAAATAACCTATAAACCCAGAAATGAACGCAAAAAGCATATCAAGAGCCAAATACTTGCAAGGTTTTATTTTCCTTTTTAAAATATGAACGAATGAGTGTGCATTTCTTAAAAGGGAAAATAGAACGTTGCTCTCTGTTGTCGAGATCTTTCTCCTACAACGAGATATGCAGGTTCGAAACCTACCATAAAGCACATTGTTTTTTCTTAAGATTTCTCAAGTACGCAGACGGATAGACGTAATTAACACTGTTTAAAATAAACAAAGGGGGAGTCTATTTCAAACACGCGTCTCCACTAAAATAACGTTTGCAGTAATAAAAATGTCGTATTAAAAATAATAGGGCATGGTAATGGTGGGCATGCGTAGAATGTGCATCTTCGGCTTACGACACGAACAGAATAAAAGGCGGCAATTCCAAAATGAGATATTAATAGTGAATTCTTTTCTAGTGAGCTCAAATTTCATTTTGCATTATTATTTCAGGAGTAAAATGATCAAAGTATATTACCGAATAAGCTTTCATTCAAATATTTTGTATTTCTGACTTTCAGTTCTCTATTATTTGTTTGGGAAATATATATATTTAAATGTCTTTTTGTTTTTTTAATTTTTCTTTTTCATGGTCTTTGGAGACTTGTTTAGAGATCAAGTTAATGGCCTTTTAAGCTGCCCTCACGTGAATTGCAGTAAAAGTTTGAATATGTAAGGATTAAATATTACAGGGTGGGGGGGCACCAAAATTTTAAAAATACCAAAGTGGGTCATGACCCCAAATCGGAAACCACTATACTAGAGGCTCCAATCAATCTCGAATTGGTGAAGCATCTTCCTTCATACGGCCTCCTTACGGATAAATAATGTGGCTTCCGTTTCTCCAACTGTGCCGATCGTTTGTTAATGACTGTTATGGAATTTGTCTATCAAACTGAGATAGATAGATAGATAGATAGATAGATAGATAGATAGATAGATAGATAGATAATGAGCAGACTAAGAGAGATAGATAGAAAGACAGATATGAAGAGACTGAGATAGATAGATAGATAGATAGATAGATAGATAGATAGATAGATAGATAGATAGATAGTTGGATAATGAACAGACTAAGAGAGATAGATAGAAAGACAGATATGAAGAGACTGAGATAGATAGATAGATAGATAGATAGATAGATAGATAGATAGATAGATAGATAGATAATTGAATAAACTAGGATAGATAGATAGATAGATAGATAGATAGATAGATAGATAGATAGATAATGAATAGACTAAGAAAGAAAGAAACAAACAAACAAAGGAAAGAGAACTGAGATAGATAGATAGATAGATAGATAGATAGATAGATAGATAGATAGATAGACAGACTAAGAAAGAAAGAAAGAAAGAAAGAAAGAAAGAAAGAATTTTAAAAGACTGAGATAGATAGATAGATAGATAGATAGATAGATAGATATGGGGAAGAGAGTGAATGAGATCGAAATTGCTGCCCAAAGTTCCCAACCCTCAGTCACGAAACAATTTCCTCATTGAATGAAAATCTTTTGATATAAATTGAGTTTCTTTATGTCTTGGTGGGATGATTTAAACTCCATGGGTCTTTCAGGTGAGGCACATTAATCTACTGCAGCCGTCGAATATATTCAGACACGAAAAGATATTCACTTTTGATATTGTGATAGACAAAGAAAGAAATCACATTGCGCCAGAAATGGGCAAAGTCTTCTTTTCGCGTGTGCGTCATGACAGACGCAGCACACGAACAAACACGAACACACAGACACACAGTTCTCCGTTTCTTTACATGAAAACCGGTCGCCAGACGATGCAGAGCTGATTTGAATTTTGGTACTTCGAAAATACTTCAAGTTCAATCCTGGATGAAATCCAGATTTGAAATTCTGATTTGGATGACGGAATGACTCTCTTAATGGAAAAAATTTAAATAAATTTTGTAAAATGATTTGCTGCTCAAAGGATTTTGTTAATAACATTGGATACTTATCAAATATACATACATATGCGTTTTAAGACATTTTTATGTTTATACATTCTTTTTAAAGATACAAATATTTAAGTAAATGTTCTGTTTATAATAAACAGTATTAAGAACATTTACCGGCCTGAATGTCCGAGAAATTTCTATAGAAAATATGCGTCCTCCGACAGGAATCGAACCTGTATCCTATACGGCACCGTCATATAGCCTAACGCGCCTTAACCGATTCGACCACAGAGAAGCGTCCGGTTCACAATGTCGATTTTACTGCTTTTAAACTACAATCTTCCTCGCTAGCTGAACGCTCCTCTGTGGCGAAATCGGTAAAAGCACGTCAGGCTATATGACGCTTCCGTATAGGACACAGGTTCGATTCCTGTCGGAGGACGCATATTTTCTATGAAAATTTCTCGGATATTCAGGCCGGTAAATGTTGTTTAATACTATTTATTATCAACAGTGCATTTACTTAAATATTTGTATCTATAAAAAAGAACGTTAAACATAAAAATGTCTTTAAATAATTGTTGGGCTTTGTCCATTTCATAATGTTATATTTATATATATATATATATATTAAGTTAATGGATTTAAAATATGTTTTTTTTGCTACACAGTTCTAACCATGTTTCAAAAATGGAAGCTAAAAGCCCCGAATTTAATTTTGTAATTAAATTAAAGACATTAGTTCCATTTTTTAGCTTCCATTTTTGAAACATGGTTAGAACTGTGTAGCGAAAAAAAACATATTTTAAATCAATTACTTTATAATATTAATGCTCTGTAAATTTACATTGAGCACTATTTTGTAAAAATAAAAATATCTATAAGAACACCGGATATCTTACTGTTCTTTCTTTTTATTAATATATATATATATATATATATATATATATATGCGCTTATGAATATATAATTCCTAAACGAGAATTACTCTTATTTGTTATACATTTTCGGTAGCTAGCTTTGATGTAAAGGATATTCTACTTTTAGCCAAAATGAAATAGAGCATAAAATATTTGAAACATTTGTTTTAAAATTTACTTAGGAACTTAGCAAGAACAAAAACATTCCATTCTTAGAGGTTATTGTAGAATCTAATATCGATACACTCACTGTCTATACCTCTGAGATGAGGTATTATGATAATTTACATTATTCTGACTGTTATCCTCATCTTCATTGCCATATTCACAACGTTTCGGTCTCTATATCTCTGAAGTGAAGGTATTATGATTACTTGCATTATTTACATTATTCGGACTATTATCCTCATCTTCATTGCCATATTCACAACGTCTATATCTCTAAGATGAGGTATTATGATTACTTTCATTATTTACATTATTCGAACTGTTATTTTTATCTTCATTGCCATATTCAGAACGTTTCGACCCCTATATCTCTGAGATGAAGTATTATGATTACTGACATTGTTTACAGTATGCGGACTTTTATCCTCATCTTCATTGCCATATTCGCAACGTTTCGGCCTCTGTATCTCTGAGATGAGGTATTAGGATTACTTGCTTTATTTATAGTATTCGGACTGTTATCCTCATTTTCATTGCCATATATACAACGGTTCAAACTTTATTTCTCTGAGATGAGGTACTATGATTATTTACATTATTCGGTCTGTTAAGGAGCTCGACATTTTGACGTGTGTTCGATGTTGCATCTGCATATTTCGAATGATCCATTTTTTGATCGAATGGCTTGATCAAGACGAAGTAGCCAAATCGTTTCCAAAACCTAATGTGCTCCATTAAAAGGTTACAATGACTGTCTGCTGGACGGTATTGGCGTTATTCATTACAGAATGTCTGGAATCTAAACAGAATATCACTGACCAAGTTTACTGACAACAATTGAATTAAACGAACATTCAGTTAAGTAAAAAGAAAACGGCAATTGTTATTCGACAATGTCTAAAAATCTGCTTCGTGACACTGGTCGGCCACATAGGGAGATGTGTTTACTTTTTCTGCATGAGTTCAAAGTTGATCATACACTCTTGCCAACATTAACAGAACATGGAGGATCAAAGGATCCACTTGCAATCAGAGAATACGGAGTCAGGAATACGTGTTTTCAAGATCAAGGTGGCAGAGGACGTCCATCTGCAATTGACAATCAACATTTAAAAACACTAGTCGAACAAAACTCAAGTGAAACTCTCAGAGAAATGTCTCAGATAATGGGTGTCGGTATTTCAACAATATCGGACCATCTCAAAAAAAAAAAATGGTAAAGTGAAAAAAAAACATCGCTTTTCAGAATTCAAATTTTATAAACCTCTCATGTAGAACATGAAAAAAGACGAGATGCGTTAATCTTTTTTCATAAATTCAAGCGTAATCATAATGCTTTTCAAACTGCTGCCAACATGAATATACCGTGCTGTTCGATAAAAGTGACTCACCTGATTTTTTTACTAAATGTTCTGTGTTATGACATGGGCGCCCCAATCTCCTGACCTCAACCCCATAGAAAACTTATGAAGCATTATAAAGTACAGGCTCTCGAGAAAACAGTTGAGCAACATGCTACATAAGTTTTCTATGGGGTTGAGGTCAGGAGATTGGGGCGCCCATGTCATAACACTCACCTGCTTCTCATCAAAGTATTCCTTCATCAATTTTGATTTGCGACAGAGAGCATTATCCTGCATAAAAATAAGCTTGGTGGGGTCGATTTGCACCCTTTCAGCAGAAGGGAGCAGACAAGACTCTAAAATTCTCTTGTACTGCTCGCTCCTGAGGGTCTTTTCAATAGGTTTTAAGAAACCAGTTCCAAAGAAAAGCATCCCCCAGAACATTATACTGAACGGATGCTTGTCAGTACTTACTGCTAAATTCAAAGAGCTTTCAAAGCTTCTTCTTCGGATTTTAGATCGTTTATCCTTTGAATTTAGCTCAACTTTCGTTTCATCGGAGAAGAGAACATTTAGTAAAAAAAGAATCAGGTGAGTCACTTTTATTGAACAGCACTGTACATGGTGCTAAGGATCCACTTGTGATTGGTCTCTATGTCTCTATATTCTGAAGTTCTGCAGTGAGGATATGAGTCATAAACATCAAATAGGTAAAGAGCGTCTATTTGTCTTTACCAATCGACACCTGAAAACACTAATTGAAAAAAAAAGAACACGTGAAAATGTCAGAGAAATGTCACAGATAAAGAGCGTCTCGTTTCAACAATATCGGACCATCTCAAGAAAAGAAAAACAATAAATGTCTTCTACATGAACTCAGTAAATGTCAAAGAGTTCGATGTTTTAAGGTGTCTTCGATGACAGACGTAGACGATCGGTTTAATCGCTTGATCATGAAAAAGGACCCAAACGCTTTCCAAAACCGGAATTGCACCAACAGAAATGTACGGTGACTGTACGGTGGTTCACCATTACGGCGCGTCCTGGGTATGACGATAAACTACATCCGGCAGTAAGGCCTCTGATAAGGACTGGTAGCACCCTTTACTATGGGCAAATAGTTAAACCCCAAACCGGGGTCAATATGTGTAAAAATAGGTTTTATTACCAGCAATACATTTTTTGGGAAAATATTACCAGCATTACATTTTTGAAAAAAGAAATATTACCAGCAATACATTATTACCAGCAATACCTTTAAAAAAAATTACCAGCAATACATTTTACCAGCAATACCTTTAAAAAAATTACCAGCAATACATTTTTACCAGCAATATCTTAAAAAAAATTACCAGAAATACATTTTACCAGCAATACCTTTAAAAAAATTACCAGCAATACATTTTTACCAGCAATACCTTAAAAAAAATTACCAGAAATACATTTTACCAGCAATACCTTTAAAAAAATTACCAGCAATACATTTTTACCAGCAATACCTTAAAAAAAATTACCAGAAATACATTTTACCAGCAATACCTTTAAAAAAATTACCAGCAATACATTTTTGAAAAGATAAAAACAACCAGCAATACATTTTTGGAAAAAAAAGAAATTACCATCAATAAAAATCTTGTCGGCATTAAATAACCCATTGAGGTTGATATACCGTAAAACAAAGCAAACCAAATCAAACTATCCATTACTGCTTTCTGAAATATAACCAGAGCATTATTACCGATGCTTACTGCTAGCAATTGGATGAAATGCATATTGTGTTGAGTAAAATACGACGAAAACTGTTTAATTGACGGAGTCCAATTCTGCTTCATGATAATGCACGACCACGTGTTGCTAGGATAACAGTTTTGCAATCATATTAAAAATGTTTTAAGCCAAAAGACATTTCGTTGTAAAGATGGAGGCAGAAACTGAATTCAAAGATTTCTTGAAGCCTAAATCTTTGGAGTTTATCGTAAAATATGAATAATATTGCAACACGATATAAGAAATGTATAGATGTTCAACGTTCTTATTTTGATTGGTTTATCCACCATTAATCTATATATAAAATTCTGTGCTAGCCATACATTGACCAATCGAAGGCAAATTTTGAGGAGAAGTTCAAAACCGCAAAGTAGGATTTTTGTCAAATTATTTCCCAAAATATCTTATTCAAATTTCATCGATTTGTTTGCGAAATTAAACGAAACGAAACGAAATATTAACGATAACTTCAACAAGACTATAAACTAGTAATTTAAATTCCTGAATAAAAGTTGATTGTAAAATCGGCCATTATTTTCCAAACAATTATATGCAAGCAAATAAAATTGTCTCTTTCAAAACAAACCAATAATAATAGCATAAATCGCAGAGACAGAAATAGCAATATATATATATATATATATATATATATATATATAATTATTTATTTAAAAATATTATTCCAAGACGCTACATAAAAGTTCTCATGTTTCAAAACAAGAGCCGAAAACTTCAATATAATTATTTGAATTAAATTGAATTAAATAAGCTCTGTTCCATCTTCAAGCGAAATTTTTTTTTTTTGGAATAACTTATTTCTGAAATTTACGTGTTTTAATAATTATATTTTTAAATAAATAATTATATTTATGCTCTACTTTTGTATCGAGCACTATTTTTTAAAAATAATAACAAAAATACTAAAGAACTTTGGATTATTTACCTAACCAGTTCTTTCCTATTTTCTATATATTTACACACACACAGACACACACACACACACACACACACACACATATATATATATATATATATATATATATATATATATATATATATATATATATATATTCATCTACAGACGGACTGTTTCGCTGTACCACAATTCATCAGTGTGGCTAGACGTCCGGTTGCCTCTATCTAGGATCGAAACCTGACTGAATTGGCGTCAGTTAGGGATTCTACCACTAATTGGCGTACAGCAGGGATGAAGGTGAATTTAAGCGTATTTATTTTTAGATAAACACACAATGACTGAGAGAACTCAATTCGATTTAATGGAGAGTCTTGCATTATTAGCCATTAAAAATACAATAAGAAAACTATACTTAGTTTAGTCGCCTTGATAAAGTGCGAATGACGAAACGCGTCGGCTAAACTACGTATAGTTTCCCCATTGTGTTTTCATTCACATTTTCTCTTCTACAGATATTCTCTATCAAAGAATATTTGGACGCACACAGTCCTCCGTATTCAAGTTTAATTTCCATATTATACTTTAACTGTTGGATGACAGTATCATTCTCAAGCGATGTTTAGGCTCTACTTCTGTATCGACCACTGTTTTTTTTTTTAAATAAATACAGGTATACTAAAGAACTTTGCCACTCATATGTACGCAGTCACGCATACACGGATGGTCACGCATTGCAGCTCGCATAAATACAAATATATATCAACAGAGTGGCGTTCCGATGACAATCTTTCCTCCCACTAGCATAAAACACCGATATACGCAACCATAAAAAAAAAACAAAATTTCAAAATTAATCAGTTTGTCTGACGATCGCAAAAGCGTGAAACCCAGGGTTACAAACTCACATCAATCCAACCTAATATGTTATCTCTATCTCTGATATTGAGCGCTTTCTAATAAGTACCGCGCATATAACTTATAAATAATTATATATATATATATATATATATATATATATGAACACACTTTTCACATCTCTCTCTCTCTCTCTCTATCTCTGTGTGTGTGTGTGCGCGCGCGTGTGCGTGTGTGTGTGTGTGTGCGTGTGTGTTTGTGTGTGTGTGTTCGGCATCCTCCGTCCGTCTCGGGAGACGATGGTGTAGCGCTGTAGCTGCTAGTCTATGGAGTTACATCGCCTCTGGTGACTGTGTAGCCCCACTCTGGAGCGGCACTTTCCGTGTTATGCCGATGTCTTGCGACGTCGCTGGAGTGTCCTCTCCAGTGTGCTACGAGCCTGAGCGGGATACAGGGAGAACTAGGGTTACTCGGACGTTCTGTTCGCCCTCTCGGCCTTGCTAGCAGAAGCCAAAGGAGAGGATAAGCCAATATATTTTTGTACCGGCGCGGCTGCAGGAGATGCCGGAAGTAGCACAGAGTGCCGTCCATCCGCCTTAGGGACTATCTCCGGATTTTTGTAGGGTTTACTCCTTGGCCTTTCCTTCCCCCGAAGATTTCCACAAGGCAGTGGAGCTATTTAACCCATAGCTGGGGTTTGGTTCACGGACACTAGGCCATACATGTTAAGGGGGCCAACTCCACCGTACCGAGGAATTTAGCCCGAGTCCGCAAGGTGCTCGGTTGCCATGTGTCGCCACGAGGAGGCACTGCATAGGGCTTACTGATGGAGAAGCTATATACTGGCAGGGGAAAACTCGACCCCCCTTTTCGCATTTCTGCTAGCCAGCCAGCGGTAGCTGAGAACGAGAAGCGACAAGCACTACCTATACAGACTACCACACTAGACGCATCACAACAGCCATTGAGGCACCGCCCTCTCTCTCTCTCTATCTCTCTCTCTCTCTCTCTCTCTCTCTCTCTATATATATATATATATATATATATATATATATATATATATATATATCATAAAAAACAATTTATACAAAGTATTAACTAGCAATGTTAATGTGATTAATGTCTCATTAAGTGTTGTTAGCAAAGTGATTTTGTCCTTAATCATATTAACATTGCTATTTAATTCTTTGTATAAATTGTTTCTTTATTATATCAGATATATGCTGCACACCTTAATATATATATATATATATATATATATATTAATAAAATAGGAATAACTTTCACACCAGCTACCATGGTTTCAACCATTAAGGTGATATATATATATATATATATATATATATATATATATATATTATAAATTAACCGATTTAAAATATGGCTTTTCGCTGCACAGTAATAACCATATTTCAAAAATGGAAGCTAAAAACTTTGAATTTAATTTTGTAATTAAATTAAAACAACTGAAAATATCTTACTGTTCTTTCTTTCTTTCTTTATATATATATATATATATATATATATATATATATATATATATATATATATATATATCAAAGTGTAGAACGCACATTAGGATTACAGCGTTCACAACATTAATTTTAGATTAGTGCTCACTACACAAATTAGAGCCGTAAATATTTATTTATCTTATGCAGTGTTACATTAAAACATGCACATATCCACTAAAAAAATGTACATTTTTGTTTCGACATCAAAAAAAGGCAAAAACCTTTTTTGACTTCTCATCAGGTGGAGAATCACGATGATGAGATGTTTTTTTCCCCTTTTTTGATGTCGAAACAAAAATGTACAATTTTGTAGAGGATATGTGCATGTCTTAATGTAACACTGTATAACATTATATATATATATATATATATACATATATATATATATATATATATATATATATATATATATGAAAACCAGATATAAATTTAAAGTAAATATGTTATTTAAACAATCAACATATTTTCGATATACTGATGAGGCTCTAGTAATATATAGACTGAAAACTGATTTACCTGACGTTGTAGATAAGCTAAATAATGTTGAACATACGATATAATTTACTTATGAAATGGAAACAAACAATACTTTACGTTTCCTAGATATCATATTCCACCACAGTAATATGAAGACAATAGTCAGAATAATGGAAATAGGGAAAATCTGTTACAACGACTTCTAAAACAATAAAAGATTTTATTAATACATAGCAAAAAGCTAAAATTGAAAGAGGAATTTAATTTTTTCATCTGTAATAATTGCCACAAGGAATTCATAGGAAAAACTTTAAGTGAAAAAAGATTATATGAACAGAAAACAACAAACTCGATATACAGTAGCGTCGAAAACTAAGGGACAACATTTTAAAACCTAATATTTGTTAAAAATAACAACTGTGAAAAGCTGAAATTTTGACAACTGGTAGTCGTTATCATCCATAATAACATACTAAAATTTGAATCATTTGCAAAGGATAGAAAAAGAATTATAACAATTATTTATTTATTTTCAAAATAGGATCGTCCAAAAGTAAGGGTAAAGGTAATTTTGTCCCTTAGTTTTGGACGCTACTGTATTAGCTGCTCGACATAATCAGTTTGTCCATAAATTTGATTTTAATAAAAGGTTAATTTGATGGATACCCATATTTAAGTAGACAGTCCATTCATCTATTAAAAGGTATATATGTTTATTTTTTTCTACCGGCCTGTATATTCGAGAACTCTTATTCAAGGAATATCCGCGCCCTCTGTCGGAATTCGAGGCAACGTCAGCATTTGTCAGGAAAAATTGTCGTTAATAAATAATAAATAAATGTGTTGACCAGTTTTATCCATACAGTGAGGTGTTTGAAGTGTTTAGTATATGCTAAATTCACATCTTGTATTTTTATAATGGATCCAGAATATGTGTCGTCACTGATTTCATTCCAATTCGAGATCATAGTTTTTGTTTTGAAAAGGTTTATCTTAACACTATTAATTGGAATATTTGGTAGAAGATGGTCATTTGAGAAATAAATATTACTAAATAAGCAACAGATAATAAATTCGCGATTAATATGTTCATATTAGTCTATATCTCTGAGATAAAGTATTTTGATTACTTGTATTATTCACATTAATCGGACTGTTATCCTCATCTTCATTGCCATATTCACAACGTTTCGGTTTCTATATGAAATGAGGTATTATGATTACTTGTATTATTTACATTACTCAGACTGTTATCACCCTCATTGCCATATTCACAACGTTTCGGTCGTTTTACCCTCCAGCCTTCTTCAGGTGATTAGAATTTCGAACCGAACCTTCTCTTTCATACACCGGGGTGGATAGTTCTAGTTCCACGTGCCATGCCTCTTCCAGCTGTCTCAGTTATTTCCTTCAAAGTTTTGGCTTCCCACTGCTGTGGCCAGGTACTGAGCTCACAATTGTTTGGGTCTAGTCACTGAGTCAAGTCACTAATGTCATTGGGTCTAGTCACTAATGTCATTGGGTCTAGTCACTAATGTATTTATCTACTGGGTCATGTTTCCTTGAAACTATAACAATCTACAACGGTGGATGAAATAAAGGGTTCGATTCGAAATTCTAATCAACTGAAGAAAGCCGAAGAGTACAACGGCCGAAACCTTGTGAATATGACAATGAAGATGAGGATAACAGTTTGAATAATGTGAATAATGCAAGTAATCATAATACCTCATGTCAGAGATATAGAGGCCGAAACGTTGTGAATATGACAATGGGGATAATAGTCCGAATAATGTAAATAATTCAAGTAATTATAATACCACATTTCCGAGATATAGAAGCCGAAATGTTGCGCACGTGACAATGACAAGATGAGGATAAAAGTCCGAATAATGTAACTAATGCAAATAATCATAATACTTCATCTCAGAGATATAGGCAAATAATAAGTAGACCGTCTACTCAAATAAGGGTATCCACTAGAATAACCTTTAAAGTGACATATATATATATATATATATATATATATATATATATATATATGTGTGTGTGTGTGTGTGTGTGTGTGTGTGTGTGTGTATGTATATGTATATATATGAATATACTAATATATAATAGAGGTAATAATATATGCAGATGTAAATCTACACACACACACACACACACACACGCACACACATGTTTATTTTTGTATGATATTTTCTATGCCAGTCATAACATTTCTTCCACTTGCCCAATATTCTATTCATCACCCTGTGCTGACAGCGATGGACAACATAAAAGTTAATGTCGACAATGTCATGCATTCGTTTTTCTTCCTTCCGTCCTTTTCGCCATCAGTCTCTATCTCCACCAGCGCATCCTCCATCTTTTCTTACAGCGACTGCCGTTTCTCGCCCGCGTGATCTAGCAGTTGCAACAATAACAACGCATTCTTTCAGATGTGCCGATTCCTCGGCTTTCGCTGCTGCGATCAAAATCGTGGTTAGTTTCACTTTCACTTTCGCTTTCACTTTCGGAATCTTTAATGTTTTCCGTCTTGGCTTGTCGCTTTTCCAAGCACTACTCGATTCTCCTGATACTGTTCCATCACTCCCCTTGCCCTCTTTGTTCACCACACCCATAAACACACGCTTTCTCTCTCTCTCTCCCTTTCGTTCTTGCTCTCTCTGTTTCTCTTAGTTGCTTTTTCTTTCTCTCGGATTTTTCTCGTCCTTTCATCTCTTTCACTCTAGCTTACTTTCTAATTTCTCCATTACTACTTGATAGGCTCTCTTTTTACCGTTTCATTGCATTCATTCTTTCTCTCTTTTCACTATCTTTCATTTTCTCCTCATTTCCCATCCTCTCTCATTCGCTTCTTCCTTTTTTCTTTATTTCTTCATATAATTCTCTCCCACTTTTTCTCAATTTCGTACTCCTTCCCTTCCTTCTCATTTCTCATGCTTTCGTTTTCTCTTTTTCTTTTGTTCGCTTTCTTCTTACAGGTTATTCACTCTCTCCCTCTCTCTCTCTCTCTCCCTCTCTCTCTCTCTTCTTTCTTTCTCTCTATCCTTTTCACATCCATACCCTCTTTCTTTTCTCTTCATTTCCAATACTCTCTTTATCTCACTTTGTCTTTTCCCTAGTTTCTTCTTGCTCGCTACTTTTCTCTCTTTCATCCTTTCTACCTTCCTCCTCATTCTCATTCCTTTTCATTCTATTTTCCTTTTTCTTCATATATTTCTCTCTCTCCTTTATTCTCTTTCATTCTTCCTCTCTGTCTCTTCCTCTTTTCTTTTTGTTCTCATTTTCCGCATATATAATTATTTCGCTCTTTTTATCTCTTTCATTCTTCCTCACTTTCTCCTTGCTTCAAATTGTCTCTCTCTTTATTTTCTTTTCATTTTTTTATTAATTTTCTCTCTCTTTCTCTCTCTCTTTCTTTTTCTTCTTTTCTAACTGTCACATTTCCGCCCTTTCGCTTCTTTTGCTGTTATCTGTCTTTCAATTTTTCTTTTGTTTTCTTTCTCCTCATATATTTTTCTCACTCTCTCCTCCTCTTTTTCGCATCCTTCCTCCATTTCTCCTCATTCCCCGGTCTCTCTCTCTCTCTTTTTTTATTGTTCTCTTTTTCTGTAAATATTTATCTCTCTTTATCCTCCCTTTCTCCATATTTCATATTCTTTCTCTTTTTTTAAATTTTCCTTTTATTCTCTTTTCCTAAGATATTTTTCTCTATTTTTCTCTTTCATCCTTCCCTACTTGTTTCTCTTTCTTTTTCTTTTTCTACTCGTTTTCCTCATATATTTCTCTTTCCCCCTCTATCTCTCTGTCTCTCTCTCTCTCTTTCTTGTGCTTTTTCTTTTCCCTCATATATTTCTCTCTCTCTCACCTTTTCTCTCTTTCATCCTTCTTTCCTTTCTCCTCATTTCCTACTCTCTTTTTCTTTTCCTTTAATTCTCTTTTTCTTAATCTTTCCCTCTCTTTCATTCTTACCCCATTTCTCCTCGTTTCCCATTCACTCTTTCTCATGTCTTGGCTTCCTCATAATATTTCTCCCACTCTCTGTCTCTCTCTCTGTTTCTGTCTCTGTCTCTATCTCTCTCTCTCTCTGTCTTTCTCTCTCTATCTTCTGTCATCCTTCCACACTATCTCTGCATTTCCTCGTGTCTCTTCTTCACTTTTCCGCGTATTCTCTTTTTCTGCCTACATTTTTCTTTCTCTCTTCTTTTCTCTCTTTCATTCTTCCTGCTTTTCTCCACATTTCTTATTCTTTTTTCTTTTTCACTTTTCCTATTATTCTCTTTTCCCATATATATATATATATATATATATATATATATATATATATATATATATATATATTCCTTCTAGCATGAAACAGACTATCGTCTCTGCGTGTTGATTTAAATGTTCAAACACACTCACACACACACATATGTATATATATATATGTATATATATATATATATATATATATATATATATATATATGTATGTATGTATATATATATATATATATATATATATATATATATATATATATAGATAGATAGATAGATAGATAGATAGATAGATAGATAAATAGATATTTTCTTTCGTCGTTCTATCCTTTCCTTTTCCTTTCCTTTTCCCTCATATATTTCTCTCTCTCCTTTTCTCTCTTTCTCTCTTCCACCTTTCTCCTCATTTCCGACTGACTCACTTTCTCTTTTCTTTTTATTCTCTTTTTTCTAATCTCTCTCTCTTTCTATCTATCTATCTCTCTCTCCCTCTCTCTCTCTCTCTCTCTCTCTATATATATATATATATATATATATATATATATATATTACTTCTCCTTACGTCGTATTCTTTCTCTTTTTTCCTTTCCTTTTTATTCTTCTTTTCAAAATATATTGTTCCCTTTTATTCTTTTACGACTTTCTTTTCTGCTCATTTTTCCTTCGTTTATTTCTCTCTCTCTCTCTTTCTCACACTCTCTCTCTCTCTCTCTCCTTTTCTGTCTTTCACCCTTCTCTCCTTTCTCCTCATTTTCTGCTGTCTTTCTCTTTTGTTTTTATTCTCTTTTTTCTAATCTCTCTCTCTCTCTCTCTCTCTCTCTCTCTCTCTTCACCCTTCATCCTTTTCTCTTCATATCCTATTCTCTCTCTTTTTTACTTTTCATTCTTTCTCTTTTTCAAAATATACTTTTATCTCTCTTTTTTCTTTTACGCTTCTCATCTCTTTTCCTTCCCCCCCTCATATATTTATCTCTCGCATACTCTCCTCTTCTCTTTTTCCTCTTTCTTCCTTTTCTGCTGTCTCTCTCTTTTCTTTTTATTCTTTTTTCCTAATCTCTTTCTCTCTCTCTTTCACCCCCCTCCCTTTCTACTCATCTTCTCTTCTTTTTCTTTTTTTACTTTTCTCTTTTATAAAATACATTTTTCTCTCTCTTTTTTCTCGTTCCTTCCCCTTTTCTTTTACTTCCCCCCTCATATATTTCTCTTTTTCTCTGTTTTTCTCTTTAATCGGTCTTCCTTTTCTTCTAATTTCTTACTGTCTCTCTTTATCTTTTCTTTTTATTCTCATCCTCCTCTCTCTTCCTCTCTCTTTCTCTCTCTCTCTCTCTCTTTCATCATTCCTGCCTTTCTCTTCACGTTCTATTCTCTTCTCATTACTTTTTATAAATATTCTTCTTTACCTTCTCTTCTTTTTTTTCTTTTTGATTTCTTTAAATGGTGACTTATTTTTATAATCTTTTTCTTTCTTTCTTTCTTTCTTTCTTTTTATCTCTTTTTTCTTTATTCTCTTTCTTTCTATTTCTTCGAATTATTTTCGTTCTAGATTTATTCGTGCTTCACCTCTTCCTAACATTTTCTTTTCTTTCAACTTCTTCATCCGTTTTTCCATCGTTTTTTTTTTCCTTCATCTCCTTCAGTCTCTCCTTTTTTTAATCAAAATTTCGGATTTTCTTTCTTTCTATGTTTCTTTTATTCTTCTTCATTTCTTTTTTTCTTCATTCGTTTTATTCTTCTTCATTTATTTTATTCTTCTTCATTTCTTTTATTTTTTCTTAATTCCTTTTATTTTTCTTCATTCTTTTTATTCTTCTTCATTTCTTTTCTTTATTCTTCACTTCTTTTATTCTTCTTCATTCCTTTTATTCTTCTTCATTTCTTTTATTTTTCTTCATTTCTTTTATTTTTTCTACATTTCTTTTAATCTTCTTCATTCCTTTTATTTTTTTTCATTTCTTTTATTTTTCTTCATTCCATTTATTCTTCTTCATTTATATTATTCTTCTTCGTTTTTTTTCTTCATTTCTTTTATTTTTCTTCATTTCTTTTATTTTTTCTTCATTTCTTTTAATCTTTTTCATTCCTTTTATTCTTCTTCATTCCTTTTATACTTCTTCATTTCTTTTATTTTTTTTAATTTCTTTTTTATTTTTCTTCATTTTTTATTCTTCTTCATTACCTTTTTTCTTCATTTCTTTTATTTTTCTTCATTTCTTTTTTTTTCTTCACTCCTTTTATTCTTATTCATTCCTTTTATTTTTCTTCACTCATTTTATTATTCTGCATTCCTTTAATTTTTTCTTCATTCCTTTTATTCTTTTTCATTTCTTTTATTTTTTTTTCATTTCTTTTATTCTTCTTCATTTCTTTTATTCTTCTTCATTTCTTTTATTTTTCTTTATTTTTCTTCATTTCTTTTTTCTTTTTCATTTCTTTTATTTTTCTTTATTTTTCTTCATTTCTTTTTTCTTTTTCATTTCTTTTATTTTTCTTCATTTCTTTTATTCTTCTTCATTTTTTATTTTTATTCCTCTCTTTTATTCTTCTTAATTTGTTTTATTTTTCTTCATTTCTTTTATATTTTCTTCATTTTTTATTCTTCTTCATATCTTTTTTCTTCATTCGTTTTAATCTTCTTCATTTCTTTTATTTTTCTTCATTTCTTTTATTTTTCTTCATTTCTTTTATTTTTTTTCATTTCTTTTATTTTACTTCATTACTTTTATTTTTCTTCATTCATTTTATTCATCTTCGTTCTTTTAAATTCTTCTTAATTCCTTTTATTCTTCTTCCTTTCTTTTATTCTTCTTCATTTCTTTTATTCTTCTTCATTTCTTTTATTTTTTGTTCATCTCTTTTATTTTTATTCATTCATTATATTTTCTTCATTTCTTTTCTTCTTCTTCATTTCTTTTATTTTTTCTTCATTTTTATTTTCTTCATTTTTCTTCGTTTCTTTTATTTTTTCTTCATTTCTTTTATTCTTCTTAATTTCTTTTATTTTTCTTCATTCTTTTTTTTCTTCATTTCTTTTATTCTTCTTCGTTCGTTTTATTTTTCTTCATTCCTTTTATTCTTCTTCATTTCTTTTGTTTTATTCGTCTTTCCCCTTAATATCTTTTTACTTTTTCTCATGTTTGAAAGTCAGTAATCCCTTTGGGTCTTAGTCGTATTATCTTCTTGCTTGATATGAAATGATTAAAACCATATTCTATTTTTCCATTTTAACCTTTCTTTCATTCTTTTAGTGACTTCATCATGATTTCCTTCTCGCTTTATTTTCGTTCCCTTCTCTTTTTTTCCTTCGCTTTTTTTCCGCCTGCTCTCTTCATTCATCCATATATTTTCTTTCTTTCTTTTTCTCTTTCCTTTTTCTTTCAATGATTCTCTTCATAATTTTTTAATTTCATTATTATTTCCGTCTCTTCCTCTTTTATTCTTCCTGTCAGATCTACGTCATTCGTTCTTTTTTCCTTCTTTTTTCTTTCTTTCAATCTTTTTGTTTGGCATTAACGCATAAAGCAGCTATTCGAATTAAATCAATCTCAGAATCACGTTTTTAGGCGTGAAAGTAAATAAAAGTCTGTGTGTGTGTCCGCGCGCGCACACACAAACACACACAAGTATATATATATATATATATATATATATATATATATATATATATATATACACATACGCATATATATTTATATATAGATATATAGATATATATGCGTGCATGTATATGTGTGTGTGAAATGCATATATATATATATATATGTATGGATATATATGCGTGTGTTTGTGAAATGTATATATATATATACATTTCATATATACAATAAATATATATATATATATATACATTTCATATATATATTAGATTGCATATATATATATATATATATATATATATATATATGCAATTTATCATATATATATATATATATATATATATATATATATATATATATATATATGCAATTTTTTATATATATTATTTATATATTATATATGCGCGGTTATTTTTT
>OZ010613.1:55315587-55360587 GCA_963932145.1 Acanthosepion lycidas | reverse complement strand
ACCAGAGGAAATGCAGAGATAGTGTGGAAGGATGACAGAAAATAGAGAGAGAGAGAGAGACAGGGAGTGGGAGAAATTTATGAGCAAGCGAAGAGAAAACCGGAAAGAATGAAAGAGAGAGGGAGATTAGGAAAAAGAGAATAAAAGGAAAAGAGAAAGAGAGATAGTAGGAAATGAGGAGAAAGGAAGGAAGGATGAAAGAGAGAAAAAGTGAGAGAGAGAGAAATATATGAGGAAAAAGCAAAAGAAAAAGGACAAAAGAGAGAGAAAGGGAAAGAGAAATATATGAGGAAAACGAGAAGAATAAGAAAAAGAAAGAGAGACAATAAAAGATGAGAGAAAATAGGGAAGGATGAAAGAGAAAAATAGAGAAAAATATCTGAGGCAAAGAGAATAAAAGGAAAATTTAAAATAAGAGAGAGAATATGAAATATGGAGAAAGGGAGGAAAAAGAGAGATAAATATATGCAGAAAAAGAGAACAATAAGAAAAGAGAGAGAGAGAGACCGAGGAATGAGAAAAAGAGGAGGACAGAGTGAGAAAATATATGAAGAGAAAGAAAACAAAATAAAAATTGAAAGACAGACAACAGCAAAAGAAGCGAAAGGGCGGAAATGTGACAGAAAAGAAGAAAGAGAAAGAGAGAGAAAATTAATAAGAAGATGAAAAGAAAATAAAGAGAGAGAGACAATATGAAGCGAGGAGAAAGTGATGAAGAATGAAAGAGATAAAAAGAGCGAAATAATTATATATGTGTAAAATGATGTTGGTTGGTTGGTTGGGTTTTATGGCATATCTACCACTGTGGGTTATTTAATGCCAAATCCAGTTTATATATATATATGTCAAATATATCAATTTTAAATGCCTATTTTGTATGGAACATTTTTAGCAAACTAGAGTTTATTTGCTTGCACACTGCTAAATAATCCTAGGTATTTTTGTTTAAGTCAAGAATTTCCATTTGATTTGTTTGTTTGTTTGTTTGTTTGGGTTTTATGGCATATCAACCACTGTGGGTTATTTAATGCCAAATCCAGTTTATATGAATTTTAAATGCCTATTTTGTATGGAATAAAAAATGTATAGCTGGCAACATTATTGTTTCAAAAAAAACGTATAGCTGGCAACATTATTCCTTTACAAAAAAACGTATAGCTGGCAACATTATTCCTTTACGAAAAAACGTATAGCTGGCAACATTATTCTTTTACAAAAAAACGTATAGCTGGCAACATTACTCTTTTACAAAAAAAAGTATAGCTGGCAACATTACTTCTTTTACAAAAAGACGCATAGCTGGCAACATAAAAACGTATAGAGCTGGCAACATTATTGTTTCAAAAACATAGAGGTGGCAACATTATTGTTTCAAGAACTTAGAGATGGCAACATTATTTTTCTGAAAACATTATCTGAGACCTTGCTGTTGGATGCAGTTTATCGCCGTACCCAGGACGCGGATGTAGTTTACCGTCATACCCAGGACGTGAGTAAAACTTGGAAAACTAGGAGTTCACTATTTGCCCATAGCTGGGACCCTAACAGGTGCTACCACCCCGGGTCAAGGTGGACCTGGGAACACCCGCAATTAAGAGGTGGTTCCACGCTCCTCAAAACCTCCAGATCAGAGGCCTTGCTGTTGGATGCAATTTAACGTCATACCCAGGACGCCTCATTGGGGGGGGGGGGTCTTACCCCACTACAGAGGTGCAGTCGGCGTATTCTAAAGCCCCAGCCGACAGGGCCGGTGGAAAATGAGAACAACAGGAAAAAAAAGGAAGAGACAGAGAGGAAGGATGAAAGAGAGAAAAGGGGAGAGAGAGAGAAAAGGGGGGAGAGAGAGAAATGGGGAGAGAGAGAGAAATATATGAAGAAAAAGATATAAAAAGGAAAAGAGAAAGAGATTGAATGGGAAATGAAGAGGAAGAGGAGAAGGATGAGAGAGAAAAAGAGAGAAATATATGAGGAAAAAGGAAAATAGAATGAAAAGGAATGAGAATGAGGAGGAAGGTAGAAAGGATGAAAGAGAGAAAAGTAGAGAGCAAGAAGAAACTAGGAAAAAGACAAAGTGAGATAAAGAGAGTATTGGAAATGAAGAGAAAAGAAAGAGGGTATGGATGTGAAAAGGATAGAGAGAAAGAAAGAGAGAGTGATAAAGAGAATAACCCTTAAGAAAAAAAGTGAACAAAAGAAAAGAAAAGGAAAATTGAAAGATAGACAACAGCAAATGGAGGGAAAGGGCAGAAGAGTGACAGATAGAAAAGGAGAAAGAGAGATAGAGAGAAAAATTAATAGGAAAAACAAAACAAAAGAAAGAGAGAAAGAAAGACAATAGAAAGCGATGAGAAAGTGAGGAATAATGAGAGAGATACAAACTCTCGTTCAAGCTCAACTTATGCCTAATTATTCTGACTCTCGTTCAAGCTCAACTCATGCCTAATTTTTCTGACTCTCGTTCAAGCTCAACTCATGCCTAATTTTTCTGACTCTCGTTCAAGCTCAACTCATGCCTAATTTTTCTGACTCTCGTTCAAGCTCAACTCATGCCTAATTTTTATGACTCTCATTCAAGATCAACTCATGCCTAATTTTTCTGACTCTCGTTCAAGCTCAACTCATGCCTAATGTTTCTGACTATCATTCAAGCTCAACTCATGCCTAATTTTTCTGACTATCATTCAAGATCAATTCATGCCTAATGTTTCTGACTCTAGTTCAAGTTCAACTCATGCCTAATTTTTCTGACTCTCGTTCAAGCTCAACTCATGCCTAATGTTTCTGATTCTCATTCAAGCTGAACTCATGCCTAATTTTTCTGATTCTCGTTCAAGCTCAACTCATGCCTAATGTTTCTGACTCTCGTTCAAGCTCAACTCATGCCTAATTTTTCTGACTCTCATTCAAGATCAACTCATGCCTAATTTTTCTGACTCTCATTCAAGCTGAACTCATGCCTATTTTTTCTGACTCTCGTTCAAGCTCAACTCATGCCTAATGTTTCTGACTCTCATTCAAGCTGAACTCATGCCTAATTTTTCTGATTCTCGTTCAAGTTCAACTCATGCCTAATGTTTCTCTCATTCAAGCTCAACTCATGCCTAATTTTCTGACTCTCGTTCAAGCTCAACTCATGCCTAATTTTTCTGACTCTCGTTCAAGCTCAACTCATGCCTAATGTTTCTGACTCTAGTTCAAGTTCAACTCATGCCTAATTTTTCAGATTCTAGTTGAAACTAAATGAACTTTTTTAACTCTCGTTTAAACCAAAAACACGCCAAACTTTTTTTACCCTCAGTCAAACCATATCTACTTCCACCTTTTTGACACTCGTTCAAAACAAACACATGCCTAGCTTCTTGCCTCTCGTGCAAAACAAATCTGTACCTACTGTAATAAAAACAGATTCATTGAATAAACATATACGAAAGCTTTATTACACTTTACCCTGACTACTCGTCTACTGTGGGGTATAACAGAGTGCCTTTTATATCTCCGAAATCTTAAGCGGTGGTAACTGATGATTTATCAGTACACCTACTTTTTAGACTCTCATGAAAAAGAATCCTATGTCTACCTTTGTGAATCCCGGGGAAACTGAACTTATGTCCGACCTTTTTTTATTATTTTATTATTAATTATTTCTATCTTTTTTACTTTCTACCTATCTAATTTACGACAGAATTTAGCGATAAATATCCTGATAAAAATTAACATGGCGGAAAACGAAGCAAAACTGAGATATTCCAGATAAAAAAAAATAAATGAATGCTCTTAACACAAAAAATGAAAGAACAAGTCGAATGACAAAGATCTGTAAAATAGCAGGCAAATACAGAAAACTATACCTATACAACATTCGATATGAAATCAGTGGGATGTACGGTATGTGGCAAATTAAATATTTGATTTTAAAGCTCTGTTTAAACCATTCTGTATATACTTTTCTAACTTACTGCACTATATACAAACTGATAACTATCTCTCTCTATCCATTTATCGCAATGATAACCGGGTTATCAGCCAATATTAATTCTTTTCCAGTATATATCCAGGTTTGGCCTAGTCCAGAATAACCCATTGGGTATGATTGGGGTAGGCTTACTTAATACTAAGGGGTATAAATTTCACTAATCTATACGTCCCCTAGACCAATTCATACCTAGTCCTTGGTATGACGATAAACTACATCCGGCAGCAAGGCCCTTGATCAAAAGATTGGAGCTTTTGAGGGGTGTGGAAGCAGCTCTTAATCGCTGTTGTTCCCAGATCCACCTTCAGCTGAGAGTGTATCACTTGTTAGCGTCCCAGCTATGAGAAAATAGTGTTTTTGATTTTTGCTTGGCTGGAGCACGAAATACAAAAATATATTATGTTAAAAATACCAGCAATATAGTTAAATGAGTTTGTCACACGTGAAATGAAAAAAATTATAGGAAATGGCAGACATTATAGATAGAAAATGACACAATTTTAGGAAATGAGACACTTTATAGGAAATGGTAGATTTAATAGGAAATGACACACTTTATAGGAAACGGTAGACTTTATAGAAAATGACACACTTTATAGTAAATGTTAGACTTTATAGGAAATGACATACTTTATAGGAAATGGCAAGCTTTATAGATAGGAAATGACACATTTTATAGGAAATGACAAACTTTATAGGAAATGATAGACTTTATAGGAAATAACCAACTTTATAGGAAATGGCAGACTTTATAGATAGCAAATGGCACACTTTATAGGAAATGATAGACTTTATAGGAAATGACAAACTATAGGAAATGAAACATTTTATAGATAGGAAATGACACAATTTATAGGAAATGGAAGACTTTATAGATAGGAAATGACACAATTTATAGGAAATGAGAGATTTTATAGGAAATGGCGCACTTTATAGGAGATGGTCGACTTTATAGGAAATGACAAACTTTATATGAAATTGCACTTTATAGATAGGAAATTAATTTTATAGGAAATGACAGACTTTATAGGAAAGGCAGACTTTATAGATAGGAAATGACACACTTTACAGGAAATTAATAAAATGCAGTACAAAATATTTAGATTTCAGCATTAAATAACCCATAGAGGTGTTGATATGCCGCTCAACAAAAACAACCAAATCCATCTATATGACAGTGAATCCTAGATACTCTCCTCACTGAAGAAGAGACTTGAAACAACAGTATGTTGCGAATACCATGGACTGAATATGTGAACAACAAAGAAGTTTTAAAGAAAATGAAAGCAAAAAGGACCTTACACTATTTACATTATTCGGACCATTGTTCTCATCTTTGTTGCCATATTTATCACAACGTTTCGGCCCTTCAGTATCTGGCTATGTTTCTGAGATGAGGTATTATGTACACTATTTACATTATTCAGACCATTGTCATCATCTTTGTTGCCATATTTATCACAACCTTTTAGCTATTGTATGCTCCGGCCTTCTTCAGGTGGTTGGAATGTCGAACTGAACACTTTATTTCGCTCACTGGGGTAGACTGTTCTAGTTCCACGTACCTCCCAGACACGAGGTGGTAGCACCTGTTAGGGTCCCAGCTATAAGAAAATAGTGTTATGAATTTTGTTTGGTCATTCACTGAGTATAAAAATGCATTATGGTAAAAATATCAGTAATATATTTATAAAAAAAATGACCAGTAATAATACATTTTTATAGCCAAATGATAATCAAAACAGCACTAAAGTATAAAAATACATTTTTATACTAAAATTACCAGCAATACATTTTATAATCTACAAACTTTATATCTAAAAAATGTATGTTCGCTTTGAAAGTATAAAATTATGTACAAACTATCTGTAGTCGAAGACATAAAATGCAGTAAAAATATTTAGATTTCAGCATTAAATAACCCATAGAGGTGTTGATATGCCGCTAAGCAAAAACAAACAACCAGTTCATGCCCACTTTTATTATTAGTATCGGTAGTTGTTTGTCTGAAATTTAATGGTATAAGATGGCTGCCGACAACAAACTGGTAATAATGCGTGATCTGAACTCATCCAAAAGTAATCGGTTATCCATGTTTCGAAAGAGGAAATAATCTTATTTAATTAATAGTAAGAGAATGTGCGTATCAAAATTTCAGAGAATCAATATTAAATTGTATTCTGTTTATTGAACTCAGGTCAGTAACAAAAATGGCCACACCTCAATCTTCTTGTCTCAAATCATTAGACACCCAGAGGTTAGGCCTACTGATGTGCAAACCAAAATAATCTGAATAAAGGTCGGAGCTGTAGAATGCATACAAGCAATTACGTCTTCTTTGTTTCATATCTGTTCAGGATTTTAGAGATCCTGGCTCTCCACAATTTTTAACTCTCAGTTATTTTTTTTGTTTTTTTGTTTTTTTGCTATCACTTCTAAACCCTGTTCTGCCATCCATTCATAAAAGCTTCTTCTTCTCTGTTCCGTGCCCCTTCAAGACGTAGATGATGATGGCTCTCCATAACTTCCTGTCCTTTCTAGCTCTGATCAAATTTTGTCCTACCTTTTTTGCAATCATTTACACAAGCTCATTAGATACGTTATACACTATATTTCTCTGACCATCTTGCCTTTAATATATCCTGTGAGTATCAAATTTTTCAAGCCTTCTCTCCTCACTACGTACCCTAGAAATTGCAACTGTCTTTTTCTGACGTTAAGTATGTGTCGTTTTTGTTTCTATTTTCTCTAAAACACTTATTCTTCGTTTATGAGGAGATTGTCCAGTCTTCACTGCCATATGGGAGGACTTATATTACATAATATTTCAAGGCCTTTTTTTTGTTTCTAAGGAAATTTTCCTTAGATTTTGGGAGGCAACTTTCGCTATCTCGGTTCGCCTTCGGATTTCCGTGTCGCACTTTCCATCCTCTGTTAAAACACTTCCCAGATATTTAAATTGTTGTACTTGCATGAAATCTGGGAACATGTAACACTGGATGATCCACAGTATCTCCAAATAACCTCCGTGAGTGCAGAATTAGACATGTGATCATATTGGAAAAGGCGAAGTTATATTCTGGCCAGGGTGAGAATATAAAAGCTAAGCCCAATTTATTCCTGGAAGTGGGAAAAGGATACATAAATCAAATGATATATATATATATAGGAAGTCACATCAATCCAACTAAATATATTAGCTCTATCACTGATATTAAGTGCTTTCCAATAAGTGCCGCGCATATATGATATATAAATAATATATATAAAAATTGCAGATATATATATACATACACATTTTACACAGAGACACACACACACACACACATATATATATATATATATATATATATATATATATATATATATATATATATATATATATATATATATCCGAATGTAATGATATTAAGTGTTTTCCAATAAGTGCCGCGCATATATAATATATAGATAATATATATAAAAAATTGCATATATATATATATATATATATATATATATATATATATATATCCGAATGTAATGAGAACGTTCACAGCAATTATTCAAAAGAGGGTTCAATGCTAAGAGTAGGGCAATAATTATTTATTATAATTTTTACATACGGACAAAAAAAACTTGCTCACTACAAAGATGCCTTCTTGTTTTGATACAGCTGCATCTCGACTGGTGAGAACCAAAAATGGTTATCTTTTTTGGTTCTCACAAGTAAAACTTGTAATAAATTATATATATATATATATATATATATATACTAGCAGGAGAGTCCGGCGTTACCCGGGGGATGTAACAGTAAGAGATAGATCAAGTATCAACCATCATAAAGACTGAAAAATAAAATTGACAAAGATTATTGTTTAAGGTTGACGGACACGCATGTCTTAATTAGTTTTTTTTTTTTTTTTACGAATTGGTCAAACACAAACTCAAACAAAAACATTGTTTTCAATCGTTATGAGTCTATCGATTGAATTGAATTTTATTATAAACAATTGTCTTGTAAATGGAATTTTTAAAGCATTCGGAATGTAAAAATAAAGAAAAAAGTGTGCAAAACAATAAGAAACACTACCTGCCAAAAAAAAAAGTGAAGTTTTGTTGAAATCTGTTGAAAAATGTAGGAAATCCGATCCAATATATAAACGTACATACACACACACACACACACAACCTGGGTTTTATAATAAGTATAACTCGATATGCGTTGTCCCCCTTTCATTCTGGCGACAGAATCGTGTTTTATCGTGTTTTCAAATTTATTTCCTGCAAAAACAATTGTTTTCCCAATTTTGGGCGCTGTCAGAACCACCACAAGGTAATTTTACGCAGTCCTGTGAAGTTTTGTTGAAATCAGTTGAAAAATGTAGGAAATCCGATCCAACACACACACACACACACACACAATCTGCGTTTTATAATAAGTAATATATATATATATATTAGGTTCGTGCAAAAATAATGTCGTTTTCTCACATATGTTACTATGTGAGAAAACAACATTATTTTTGCACCAACCTAATATCAGGAATAGTTTTGGGAAAATTTATGACAAAGAGAAACAAAAGGCTCATAAAATATTTCAAAATAGAACAGTGGACCTTTTTGCAAACCCAGCGAAGTAAAATATAGCGGACCACCAACCACCTCAATAAATAAGTCTTCTGCCAGGAAAGTTGGTTCAATTTGTCCGTGCTAGACAATTTTCCTCTCCAAAATCTATCTTACACACTTCTAAGTCTACCATTCGTCCATGCTTTGAATATTGCTGCCACATCTGTTCTGGTACTTCTGCTGTGTATTTAAGGTTTCTTGATAAAATACAAAGAAGAATCTGCAATTTAATTAGTCTTGAGCTGGCATCCCAGCTTCAGTCACTTTCCCACAGCCTAAACGTAACCTCTCTGTACCTATTTTATAAATACTTTCATAGTGATTGTTCTGATGCCCTTTATTCTTTGGTACATAGACTTTATGAAATTAAGCGCAGTACTAGATTGGCGGCTAGGTCTCATCATTTTAGAATTGAAATGGCTAGATGGAACCAAAAGTTCTATGCTTGATTTTCTCTCACTTCTCTCTTCTGCCTTTTTGCTTTCCAGTCAACATTGATTATTCAAAATTTGAAATTCAATATCAATCGTTTTCCTTCTGTCTTCTTAATTCTTATTTTTTTTATTGTCCTCTTAATACTGTTTTCGTTTTTTTTTTTCATATTCTCTCACACTCAGTAACCCCTAGCATCTTAGTGGCTCTATTGCCTTCCTTGAGACGAAATGATTAAAATAACTATATTATAACTAAAACTGAAACAATGGTCTACGCTTAATATAAAAGTTGTCACAAATATTTCTAAAAAAAAAAATAATACAAAACAAAATAATTAGCTAAAACTTGAAGACAGAATTTACTCTATTACCTGTAATAATTGCCACAAAGAATACATAGGAGAAACCTCAAGAAATTTAAATAAAAGATTATATGTACATAAAAGGGATCTTTTACAAAACAACACACTCAGTGCATTAGCCGTCCTGGGTATGGCGATAAACTACATCCGCGTCCGGCAAGACGATAAACTCCATCCCACAGCAAAGCCTCTGTTCAGGAGTTTTTTGAGAAGCACGGACCACCTCTTAATTGTTGGCGTTCCCGTGTCCACCCTGATCTGGTGTGGTAGCACCTGTTAGGGTCCCAGCTATAGGCAAGGAGTTAACCCCCAAACTGGTGTCAAAACACTATGAAAGTGTAAAAATATATCTTAATACCAGAAATAGTTTGTAAAAAAAATTATTACCAGCAATAAATTTTTGAAGTAAAAAATTCTTACCAGCAACACTTTATTGCCGGCAATACATTATTATTGGCAAAACATTTTTGAAAGAAAATATTAGCAGCAAAACATTTTTTACAAAAATATTACCAGCTATACATTTTTGAAGAAAAATGTAACCAGAAATAGATTTTTAAACAAAAAATATTACAAGCAATACATTTAATAAGGTTGATATGACGTAGAACAAAACAAAACAAAACAAACCTGACACGTTAGGTTAGGGTCCCAGGTCTGGGCAAAGAGTTGACCGCAACCTGTGGGCAAAACATTACGAAAGTGTAAAAATAGGTTTTAATACCAGCAATACATCTTTGTAAAAGGTTATTACCAGCAAAGAATTTTTGAAGAAATTATTACCAGCAATACATTTTTTAAATATTACCATCATTACATTTTACATAAATATTAGGCCGGCATTAAATAACCCATTGAGGTTGATATGCCGTAAAACAAAATAAACTAAACCAATCTAAACCAAAGAATACATATTCTATTCATACTAATCTATCCTAAAAATGTTGTCGGCATTAAATAACCTATTCGGGTTGATATGACGTAAAACAAAATGAACCAAACCAATCTAAACCAAAGAATACATATTCTATTCATACTAATCTATCCTAAAAATGTTGTCGGCATTAAATAACCTATTCGGGTTGATATGACGTAAAACAAAATGAACCAAACCAATCTAAACCAAAGAATATATATTCTATTCATACGAATCTATCCTAAAAATGTTGTCGGCATTAAATAACCCATTGGGGTGTTGATATGCCGTAAAACAAAATAAACTAAACCAATCTAAACCAAAGAATACATATTCTATTCATACGAATCTATCCTAAAAATGTTGTCGGCATTAAATAACACATTGAGGTTGATATGACGTAAAACAAAATGAACCAAACCAATCTAAACCAAAGAATACATATTCTATTCATACGAATCTATCCTAAAAATGTTGTTGGTATTAAATAGCCCATTGAGGTGTTGATATGCCGTAAAACAAAATAAACTAAACCAATCTAAACCAAAGAATACATATTCTATTCATACGAATCCATCCTAAAAATGTTGTCGGCATTAAATAACCCATTGAGCTGGTTATGCCGTAAAATAAACCAAACAAAACTAATGAGTGTTTTAGTTACTAACATTAATGAGTTTGACCATATAATTATGATTTAAAAATTATACTCTAATTAAAAAAGAAAGCAATTTACTGTGACTAAAATGTATAGAAAGGGTTTTAAATCATTCAAAGTAGATTTATGTCAAAATTTTAACATTTTACTTTTCTTGGCGGATCTTCCAGTATCGCAAAGTGGAATGTTTAATTACAAAAATGATAAAAACGCATCAAAATATTAATTTAAAAACAGTCCTCAATACACAAAGTAGAGCCGTAAATATTTATTTATTTCTTATGCAGTGTTACATTAGAACATGCACATATCCACTACAAAATTGTACATACATATAAACAAAGTTGAGAGAAAAGTGTGAGGAAAAATTACGATAGCCAGCCATAACAGTGACGTCAGTTGTCCAAAAGCGTTAATTCGAATAATTACCGTCATCAAAAAATCAAGAAAATTAAAGGGAGATCACTTTTATATATGAAAACGGAGATATCAAAATAATGTAAGGGCGGAAATATCTGGTAAGTGTTTTAACAGAGGAGGGAAAGTGCGACACTGAAATCCGAAGGCGTATTGGGATAGACAAAAATTATTTCCAAAAGTTAAGCAAAGTACAAAGATATAGAAAAAAAAAACTTAGCTAGAAACAAAAAAAGTAAATTACTAAACTGCTACTTGATACCTGTCCTCCTGTATGTCAGTGAGCGCTGGGTAATCTACTGAAACAAGACGAAGAGACTTGAAGCAGCAGAAATGTGGTTCTACAGAAGGATACTAAGGATACCATGATCCGAACATGTGAGCAAAGTTTTGTTGAAAATGAAAACAAAAAGGAAACGTATACTTAATATCAGGAAGAGAGAGTTGAAATTTTTCGGTTACATAATGAGAAAAGAAGGCTTAGAAAATATGTTACTCACATGACAGATTGAAGGCAAGACAGACAGAGGAAAAACTTACTGAGTTTGAGTAAATGTATGACGGAACAGTGTTTAGGAGAAATAATGGAAAGACAACATTTATTAAGAGCTACAAGGGACAGGAAATTGTGGAGAGCCATGATCACCTACGTCCTGACGGGAGACAGCACATAAAAAAGTTCATTTAAAAATGTGGTTTTTATTTGCAATAAAGAATACCTTTTTTTCCATAAATTCATCTCTGACGACTTTATTCACGTATTTTTCGTTAATTGTACACTTCTCCTGCTCTTTTGATCGGGTATGATGACAAACTACATCCGGCAGTAAGGTTTTGAAAAGCGTGGAAGCAGCTCTAGATTGCCGTTGTTCCCAGGTCCACCTTGACTCGTGGTAATAGCAACTGTTAGGGTCCCAGCTATGGGCAAATTGTGAAAAGTAAAATTGGTGTCAAAACATGAAAATATAAAAATACGTTAGAAGAAACTACCAGGAATATATTTTCATGGTAATAAAAAGTGAAAAAATTGCCAGCAATAAATTTTCATAGTAAAAAAAAGAATTTCCTCGCAATACGTTTTCATTGTTAAAAAATGAAAAAAAATACTAACATATTGTTAGTATTTTTTTTCATCGTAAAAAAAAAATTAAACGCAATACATTTTCATAATAAGAAAAAATCAAAATTTACCAGCAATACATTTTCATAGTAAAAGCAAAAGCGAAAAAATTACCAGCAATATATTTTCATAGTAAAAAAATTAAAAAAATTACCAGCAATATATTTTCATAGTAAAAAAATTAAAAAAATTACCAGCAATATATTTTCATAGTAAAAAAATTAAAAAAATTACCAGCAATATATTTTTATGGTGAAAAAATGAAAAAATTACTAGTATTATATTTTCATGGTAAAAAATAAAAAAATTACCAGCAATATATTTTCATAGTAAAAAAATTTAAAAAATTACCAGCAATATATTTTCATAGTAAAAAAATTTAAAAAATTACCAGCAATATACTTTCATAGTAAAAAAACGAAAAAATTACCAGCAATATATTTTCATGGTAAAAAAATGAAAAAATTACCAGTATTATATTTTCATGGTAAAAAATAAAAAAATTACCAGCAATATATTTTCATGGTAAACAAATGAAAAAATTACCAGCAATATACTTTCTTGGTAAAAAAATGAAAAATTTCCAGCAAAATATTTTCATGGTAAAAAAATGAAAAAATTACCAGCAATATATTTTCATGGTAAAAAATTACCAGCAATATATTTTCATGGTAAAAAATTACAAGCAATATATTTTCATGGTAAAAAATTACCAGCATTATATTTTCATGGGAAAAAAAGGAAAAAATTACCAGCAATATATTTTCATGGTAAAAAAATGAAAAACTTACCAGCAATATATTTTCATGGTAAAAAAATGAAAAAATTACCAGCAATATATTTTCATGGTAAAAAATAAAAAAAATTACCAGCAATGTATTTCCATGGTAAAAAAATGAAAAACTTACCAGCAATATATTTTCATGGTAAAAAAATGAAAAAATTACCAGCAATATATTTTCATAGTAAAAAAAGGAAAAATTACCAGCTATACATTTTCATAATAAAAAAAATTAAAAAATTGCCAGCAATACGTTTTCATAGTAAAAGAGGGAAAAATTACCAGCAATATATTTAAAAAAAAAATTGACAAGAAAATAAAATTTTGGCATTAAATGACCCAAATGAGTCGATATGCTGTTTAACTAACTAAACGAAACCAAATCAAACCTAACCGGTCTTTTGAACAGGAGTAAAGTTTTATGGATTCCTGATTACGATTAAATTTCCGGTACTTTCTAAAGTGTTATCATTCTCTCTCACTATCAGTTGGCCCTTGCGTCTTAATGGCATCATCGCTTTGCTTAGGGTGAATTGATTAAAAAATAAATATTGCTTAATATTTTGGTTTTCTTCTAAAACTATTTAAAAACGAATAAAATATTAGAAAAACAAACCCATTTAACGTATATACCCGTGTAACGCATGATCTTGCATATCGTGCGACCCCCAAATTTACAATTAAAAAATGATTTTGTCATTTATCTCGTGTATCGTGCGAGTTCCTTTTTAAGAGGCCAAATTACAATAGACTAAACGCTTTTCCTCTATTTCTTTATCTCATCTTCTCGTTAAATAAATTAAAAGAGTAAAAGAGAGTGATAAAAGTATCGTTATTAACGCTATACTCATTGCGTACAGCCATAAACAACCGAGCGAGAAACAGCTAAAGATCTTGGGAACTTAAACAATGGAAAAGATGCATATTCGCTATGTTTGTATTTTACAATATGATAAAATGTTTGAATATTACATGCATTATTATTGGATAATTACGTAAAACATCAGTTTTATCAAAATTATATTTATTTTAAATGCAGCTGTAGTTTTTGACTACAGTAAATGAAAATATAGTTAGGTCAACGGTGTAGCCAGGTCCAGCAGTACATGCGTTAATTTTATATCTCGTGTATGATGCGACCCCCTTAAAATAAGATTAAAAATTATGTCTGACACGGAACATTTACTTTTGACGAATGGCAATCAGCAAGTGGAGGCAACTTACAAAGTAGAGGGGCAATACACTCAAACTGAGAGAAAGCGACGGAAGGAAGATTAATTTCTTTTTTAGACGAAGATGACAGGATAAAGAAAACTGTTGCCTATAAATCTGACTATCCCGCAGAAAGGCAAACAGATAGAACGACGCTAGCCTCGCAGATGGACAGGGGCGACAGCCGCTGAACTGCATACTTCCCCACTCATTTGTCGCCATAACTCTGCTTCGCTCGCTTATAACAGTAAGTTACTACCTAAGAATTAAATCTGGTTTACTGCTAGAAATTGTTTTCTTCATCACTAGTTCGTAACGATCTGGCCGATTTGTAATTTTTAAGACACAATCGTTTAATAAGAAGAAACTGCCCCCGGTCAACGAATCTGGTGTCTGGTCTGCAACGTAATATATTATTTTTTTAAATTATTTTAATATATTTCTTAAGCGTTTCACCCCAAGAAGGCGGGAAGCCACTAGGATGCAAGGAGTTACAGAGAGTTGGAGCGAGAGCAAAGAGGAGTGATAGAGGAAAGGATGAAGAGGAGGATAGGGGATAGATCAAGGCATCTGGAGATATTGATTGACATTACATTTGAATAGTTGGAGATTATAGCTATCAGAGAAACAGGAAAAGAGGAGGGAGTTCCACAAGTGAGAAGTGCGAGACATGAAGCTATTGGAGTAGAAGAGACGGCTACATTTAATAGTTTCAACAGTGAAAGGATGTGAGTGAGATGCCAGCCTGTTGAATGCTTAAATTCTTGAAGTCTGGGAACCAGCAAAAGCAGTTCATCAGAGCAGTTACCATGAAAGTATTTGTAAAAAAGACAAAGGGAGGCGATGGCATGTCTATGAGAGAGCAACTGCAGACGAGATGCCAGATCAGGGCCAATTACATTGCATATCCGTCTCTGGATTTTATCAAGGACCTTGAGACAAACAGAAGGGGGTCCAGACCATATATGGCAGCAATACTCTATGCAAGGGCTAATGGTCGATCGACTCTAGCGAGAAAAATTTCCTGGTGCGACACAGGGAGACAACTTTCCTTGCGGTGGACGAAACTATTGACTGAATGAATTTGTTCCATCTCAGGTCAGCAATCAATGTGAGACCGAGCAGTCGTAAAGAGTTGCTCTCGTGGAGTTGAGTGTAAGACATTCTAATGGGGGGCAGGGATGGTTCTCTGTGGTGAGTAATAGAGAGCAGTTTTGTTTTTGAGGCATTGAAGTTAACCAGCCAATTCCTCCTCCAGTCCACAGCTGATTGGAGCTCCTTTTCAAGACAAATTGCCGGGTTAGTTTTGTCAGCGTCACTAGATTTGTTTTTGAGGCAGGAGAAAATAGTAGTGTCATCCGCATAGATGCCTACTTGGGACCTTAATCGTTTTATTTTTATTATCAGTTTCCTGGTTTTAACTGATTTCAACATTAAACAGTCCTCTTAAACAAACCAACTCAATTGTCTATCATTCATTATCGTATAATAAACAACTATCGGGTGTAACAGCAAAATTGTCCAAATCGTGTAACTGCATAATTATCCATCCCACAAAATGTATAATATCTAAAAAAAAACAAAAAAAAACAACACTAGACTAAGTTTCTTTTTTTCAGGTTTTCAAAAAAGACGTTTAGCCATCATGTCCCCATTTGTCGTTAGAATCACAGAAAAACTCTTTGAGTTATTCAGCTAAAAACGGAGCAGATTAAAATTGTTTTGTGTCAGGCCGACTGTCTTCTTAAATGAGCAATAATGAAACGAAAAAGGTCATTCAGGCCTTCAGTAATGGTACCAACATTCATACTCTGGTTTCCATCTTAAAATTCCATTCAGGAATCAATAAGAGAAAGGTGAATAAGTTTAAAAATGAGGGAAGAGTTGAAAGGAAAACTAGATCTGGATATCACAACAGGAAGATCAACATTTCAACTTAAAACTAAAGGGATAAATTAGAAAAGATCCAACTCAATTCATAAGACGTTTGGCACTTAGAGTAGTTTCAGCCATGAAAATCGAAAAAGTGGAAAGAGCAGTGAAAATTGTGGAGAGCCATGATCGCCTACGTCTTGAGAGAACACAACACATAATGAAGTTTCATAACAGTGAATGGCATTTGTTCGAAAATTGGCTTCATCGAAATCGTTAAAATATCTCTTCATCTGCCTAAATGACTCACTTCACTAAAAAAAATCCAAAATCTCGAAAGGTCGATAATTGCTATATTTGAATAGTGTTTTTCTTAAATTATGTATCGTTTAAAAATTGCACTCATCAAATTGATAGTTGTTTATTATACGATAACTAGAAGCCATAGGCAGCTGATCGATCAGAAAAAAAGTGTCCAATTAGAATGGAGCAAAAACAGCATCATGTTTCGATGTAACAGAGTCTATCTTCTTCAATTTCTTTAAAGTACTTTCATTAAAATACATTTTGAATTAATACAGTTACTGATATAACAGAAGTAGTCTGTATTTATTCAATCGAAGTTAGCCGAGGACATGAAGGGGTAAAACAGGCAACATGAAGACCCACTTCAGACCACAATTATTTTGGAGTTTTTGAAATTCAGTTTGTCAGTGTGTTACCAGCGATATAAAAGAGGATACATTTATAAAGCAGATTGTTAAGTTGGATGAAAATTGTTTGTAGGATCAATGAAAATAAGAAAGAAACCAGAAAAAATCGCAATTATTCGTAATTTACTCAAGTTTTCAAGATATGGTTGGAATCAGTTATCAAGTTAAATGACTGTTAAACAATCAACTTATTGTTGGCTACAATTGAGTGTTTGTATTAGATTGCTTGAAAACTGAGGGAGTTTTTAGTTTAATATTTGTGTTGAAATGGATTTTTGGTTTTTCGCGTAGAAATAAAAATGAGATATCGTTGGGCGCATCAGGATGAAAGTAACCTACATAACGAGTTTGAACGAAATCGGAGGAAAAAATTGAATTGATCAATTTCTGAACGCTTGGACTGGGATTCGAACTCGGCTCTCTGATTCCTCAATGCGAGCCGCTAGCCACCACTCCACCGTAGAGGATTAGTACTCTTACGGTGGAATACCACCGTAGAGGAGTACGGTGGAGTAATGGAGGAATCGGAGAGCCGAGTTCGAATTCCAGTTGAATCCATTACATTCAGTTAAGTGATTAATACTCTTGGGAAAGGTATGAATCCTCTTCATCTCCCTCCAGCTACAGGTAAATATCAGGACAGACTGTGTTCTATAGCCTTGGGTGGCAACTGGTCTACTGCAGAAAGAAATGGCAACCTACTGCGGGAAAAATCTGCCTTGTCAGTCATGTATTGAAAGATAAATTACCGCCTAAGTGTGTATCACACATGGCATATAACTGGCTGTCAACACTTAGGGAACTTTCCCAGTTCAAGCTAGTGTTCTACAAATGTTGATCTCATGTGAAGTTAGAGCTACTAAAAGTATAAGTGGGCAAGAAAGATTGAAAGGGATAAGGGAAAAGAAGAAGATACAGGCAAAGAGTGAAGAAAGCAAAATAAGGTATGAAAAATATTCTCAGTTTTCAAGGAGGCATGGTGGAGTAATGGATAGTGGCTCAAATTGTGGAATCAGAGAGCCGAGTTCAAATTCCAGTTGAATCCATTACATTCATTTACATGCTAATACCCTTGGGGTAAGGTATGAATCTTCTCACGCCAGATATGCGTAAATAGCAGGATAGACCAGGTTCTATAGCCTTGGGTGGCAACTGGTCTACCGTAGAATAAAATGGCAACCTACTGCGGGAAAAAATTTGCCTCAACACGTTCGCCTAAACGTGCATCACGCATGGCATATAGCTGACTGAGTGATATGGTAGGAAGGGAAACATCAATCCAATCTCAACCGAAATATACTTGTCCATGCCTGCAGGTGTAAAGTGCGAAATTGAAGACACTTAAATGCAGAAATAGATCAGATAAAACTAAATATAAGACAAGTTACAATAACCCATCACCCAAACAAAGATAAGGGAAGAGTGGAAATGCATAATAATATAACAGAGGATGGTGTAAAACCTAAAATAAATGAGAGGTAAAATAATAATCTCACAGGAAATGGAAGAATCTAGCAGCAATATAAACAACATTAGGGCAGAATTCCTTGAAAACAACAGAGGTAAAATCACTGAAGCGAAAAAACACATCATTCAAATCCTCCGAGAAATTCATATGATAATGTCCAATAAACATATCATACAAATATAAAACGCTGCACTGCAAACACTGTTAACAGAAAGACGACTGGAAAACACCACAGAAGTAAATATTGCCATATACAAGATGGCAGCTAGTGGGATACTTGGTGACCTGACATAGAAAATATCAAACAATAGATAAAACGATTAAATAGATTAAAGCAGAATTGAAGCGAGAAATAAAGGAAATCACATGTGAGTTATAGATATTGGACGAGATCTCAAGAAACCCAAATTTTTCAAAACGCAAATTGAAGTAAGATCAAACGGAGATGTAAAATTAAATTAGTAATTCAACCAATGGTGGAAATATTTAAACAGAAACTGGAGATAAAATACATAAAAAAAGAGGATACGAGAAGCGTTGTAGGTTCTATCGCCAAAATAAGATATTAGAAACGGTCCTTAAGAAATTTTACTGGGAAATAGGAACAGCGGTTATAGAAGTCAGAATGTCGACATCTGCTTAAAAAGTGTAAAGATTTTGGGAGAATATTTAGAGGAGCCTAAAGGAATATAAACCCAATGCAGAATAAATTCAACGTGAAGAATAAGGAAGGATGGAGAAATCTGAACAAGACTGGAAAAATATAACCAAGAATAAAGTTAGGCAAGCTCTAACGAAATCCCCAAAATAGAGATTTTTATATGACAAATCAAATAAGCATAAATAAAATTAGGGTTGAATTCCTTGAAAACAACATTGTTGAAATCATTGAAGCGAAAAAACACATTATTCAAATAATCATTCAAGTAATTCGTACAAAAATAACAGAAAGAGATCGACTCCCCAAAATTCGTATGACATGGTCCAATCAACACATTGTGCAAATATAAAACGATGCAATAGGAACACTGTGAACAGGCAGACGACAGGAAAACACCACAGAAGTAACTATTGCCATATACGCAACAGCTTCAGCAGAGATACTTGGTGACCTGACATAGAAAATATCAAACAACAAACAAAACAAATCAGCTTTGAAGGCAGAATTGGAGCGAGAAATAAAGGAAATCACATGTGAGTTATAGATATTTGACGAGATCTCAAGAAACCTAAATATTTCAACACGCAAATGCAGAAAGATCAAGAGGAGATACAAAATTACATTACTAACTTAAATCCTACCAACCAAAGAAATATTTAAGCAGAAATGACAATTAAATTCACAAAGAAGAAGACGATACAAAAAGCTTTGAAGTTTCAATCGACAAAATAGGATATTTCAAACGGACCTCAAGAGGTTTTACAAGAAACTTGGAAAAACACTTATAAAACTTAAACAGCTATCATCTAATGAAAAAGTGCAAAATCTTTGGGAGAATATTTGGCGCAACCCAACGGAATATAATATTACTGCAAAGTGGAGCATCCTGGGTAAGACGATAGATTACACCCGACAGCAAAGCCTCTGTTCAGGAGGTTTTAAGGATCATGGAATCACCTCTTAATTACTGGTGTTCTCAGATCCAGCCAGACCCGAGGTGGTAGCACCTGTTAGGGTCCCAGCTATGGGCAAATAGTTATGCCCCAAACTTGGGTCAAAATACTATGAAAGTATAAATATATGTTTTAATACCAGAAATACTTTGTAAAATCTTATTACCAGCAATACATTTTTGAAATCCCCCTCCCTTCAGAATACACTGACGGTATCTCTGCAGAGGAGTAAGACCCACCAAAATGATGCATCTTGGATAAGACGACAAACTACATCCGCATCCTAGGTAAGACGATAAACTACATCCGACACCGAAGCCTCTGATCGGGAGGTTTTGAGGAGCGTGGAGCCACTTCTTAATTGCTGGTGTTCCCAGGTCCATCCTGACTCGGAGCGATAGTACATTTTACGGCTCCAGCTGTGGGCAAATAGTTAATCCAGCACTGGGGTCAAAACGCTATGAAAATGAAAAATAGGTTTTAATACCAGCAATACGTTTTTGTAAAAAAATATTATCAGCGATTTGTTTTTGAAAAAAAAAAATATTACCAATAATAAATTATTGGAAAAAAAAATATCACCAGCAATACATTTTTTGAAAAATATTATATTGTCGGCATTAAATAACCCATTGAGGTTGATATGCAGTAAAACAAACCAAACCACTATATTCTGAGATAGATAGATAGATAGATAGATAGATAGATAGATAGATAGATAGATAGATAGATAGATAGATAGATAGATAGATTACCAGTAATAAAAATTTTGTCGGCATTAAATAAACCATTGATTTTGATATGCCGTAAAACAAAACAAAACAAACCAGCAAAAAGGATCAAACGAAAACTAGAAAAAATAAAGGACAAATCTGTGCGTGAATGGATAAATATAACCACGAATAATGTTAGACAATCTCTAAAAAAATCCCCAAGAATTCCTAATCCATAAAACCCTTCCGAAAACTTCATCAACAGTAATTAATAAACCCGATGAAGTCCCAGAATTACATATCTCCTACCAAAACCAATTGAAATAGATGAACCAAAAAAACTATAGACTAATAACATGTCTGGCCACCACGCAATTATTTCTATTGTGTTGTAAAAAATAAAAACAAAATATTTTTGTGGGGTTTTGTTTGCGAGGATCTTTGTAATTCATCTATCTCATCTTGAAAGAAAACAAACACTCAATAATAAATTTTATTTAAATTTGAAGAGTTATGATTGAAGATTATTTCTTTTCTTCGCTTTTCGCACGCTTTTTCTGAAGAAAGGACAAAAAACAACAGAAATGTGGTTCTATAGAATGATGCCGAGTATACCATGGTCCGAAAATGTGAGCAGCGATGAAGTTTTAGAGAATATGGAAGCGAAAATAAATCTTATATTCAATACCAGGAAGAAACAATTGAGGTTTCTAGGGCTCATAATGAGGAAAGAAGGTTTGGAAAATCTGATGCTCACAGGATAGATTGAAGGCAAGAAAGACAAAGGAAAACTTAGTGAGCTTTAGTAAATGGATGTTGGAACAGGGTTTTTGGAGAGATAACGGAAAGATAAAATTTATTAAGAGTTTGGAGTGAGCAGCCATGGTCAAATACAAAATAAATAAAAGAATCTGTCTATATTTCTGAGATGAGGTACTATGTACATTATTTACATTATTCGGACTGTTGTCCTCATCTTTGTCGCCATATTTATCACAAAGTTTCGGCCGTTGTACGCTCCGGCCTTCTTCAGGTGGTTGAAATTTCGAAGCAATGATAAAAACAAAAGTTGCAATATGAGCTCTGGTAAAAACATGAAATGATAACAGCAAAATTGCAATATGAGCACTGGTAAAAATGGTTGCTGAAGACATTAGGTTTATAATACCCAGAAATTCATACCCAGATGTCCTCAAGGACACATGGCATAGTGGATAAAGGTGTTGGTTAGATCCAGTGACAGGACCCAAAGTGTGTGAGTTCAATACCCGGTTAAGGCAGTAGAGAACTTTCAGAGGGAAAATTAGCAGGAGATAACTGATAACTGACATCCATTAAACATGGCACGTGGAACTAGAACAGTGAGCGAAATAAAGGGTTCAGTTCGAAATTCCAACCACCTGAAGAAGGCCGAAACGTTGTGATAAATATGGTGACAAAGTTTGCAAACAAGAGAAAATAGATGAACCAAAAAAAACTATAGACTAATAATATGTCTGCCCACCATGCAATTAACTGGTTCCCCCAAAATATCAATCATGTAAGAAACTCTGTTCTCGATTAAAATATTCTTCCCCTGGAACAGAAGGTATGTCGGTTGCAAAGATCAACTATTAATAAAGAAAATGATCAAGAAAGAAGGTAGAAATCTAATCAAAGCACGGATAGGGTACCGTAACATCTTGGATCCTTAATGCTTTGCAACTGTAAAACATCTCTTCGGTGATAGAAAATTTCCTTAATTATAGCATGGAATTATACCTAAATCACACCAAAGAAACTGTCACTTCCAGAAAAGACCAGAAAAATGCTTACCCCAATGAGGATGCACCACCTGAAATCACATGTTGATAGGCTGTATGTATCAAAAACTTTAGGAGGTCATGGTCTAATTCAACTTGAATTAACTCTAAAAACTATAACAATCGGATTGGAAGCCTACCTCACAAAAACCAATAACCCTCTCCTGCAAATGTTAAAACACCAAATCTTCAAGAAACAACTTAATGTACCTGAAATCTTCCCAAGGAAAAACGAATAGCATTTATGCCAAAAGAATAAAGCAGATAGCAAAACAACTTGGCCAAATGAAATTATAAAAAACTGGAAGGACAAGGCGTTGCATGGGAAATACATACAAAGAAAGAGAGAAGCAGATATGGACCAACAGAAAAACCATCCATGGCTGAGGAGCACCGGGTTGAAAACTAAGACAGAAGGCCTAATTATGGCAGCTCAGGATCAAAGCCTCGCAACCAGATCCTATCACTGTCACATAATCAAGGATGGAACTAACCCGAAATGCAGAATCTGCGAAAAATATGATGAAACTGTTGACCATATTATGCCAGGATGTCCGAAACTAGAAAAAATGAATATACCCACAGATATAAAAAGATAGCGACATATATGCACTGGAAGATATGCAAGAAGCACACAATCAAAAACCACTGAGAGATGGTATGACCACCAACCAGACACAGTTACCCGAAATAACGAGATTAATAGGATGTGGGGAATGAAGACTGAGACTGTACCAATATTAATTCGTGAGAGAAGGCATGGACAATTTTACTAACGGGGTCCCAGGTTACATCAACATACATGTGACCCAGAAGATCTCCCTACTATGAACATCCCATATAGTAAGAAAAGAGCTATCAATTAAATGACAATTCTCCTATAGGGCCTAAAAACAATGGTTTGGACTCGGCACTAAAGGATACAGATCAGGAAACATAACATACACAAATCATAATAAATCCAAATCGACTCCGTTAACAAAGAAGCCGCGCTCTAAAAAAAAACAGCCTAATATACCTGAAATCCTATAAAAATTAACGAAGCGAATCCCATCCACGCCAAACGAGTAAAACAGAAAGCAAAACAACTTGGCTAAATGAAATTACAAAAAAAATAAACTGATGGACAAAGCGTTACATGAAAAATACTTAAAAAGAACGAAAGAAGCTGATGTGGACGAAGAGAAATTACATCAGTGGCTGAGGAGAACCGGGTTAAAAGCTGAGACAGAGAGCCGAATTATGGCAGCTCATGATCAAAGCCTCGCAACCAGATCCTATCACTGTCACGGATAAAACTAAAAACGGACCCAATCCGAAATGCAGGATCTGCGGAAAATATGATGAAACTGTCGACCATATTATCTCAGGATGTACAGAACGATCAAAAAATAAATATAACCACAGACATAACAAGTTAGCGACGTATGTGCACTGGAAGATATGCAAGAAGCACAAAATCGAAAACCACTGAGAGATGGTATGAGCACCAACCAGACACAGTTATCCAAAATGATGATGTAATTATCCTCTGGGACATATCAATTGAAACTGACAGGTAAATAAAAGCCAACAGACCTGATATTATCATAAAAAGATAAGAAATTCAGGAAGTGTATGCTTATTGACATAGCGGTACCATCTTGGCGTAACACCTCCATAAAATTATTGAGAAATTGTCTAAGTACATGGACCTGTAGATTAACAGAATGTGGGGAATGAAGACTGAGACAGTACCAATAGTAAGCGGAGCACTGGACCTCGTGAGGAAAGGAATGGACAAATTTACTAACAGTGTCCCAGGTAACATCAACCTACAAGTTGCCCAGAAATTCGCCCTACGAGGAACACCCTATATTCTAAGAAAAGTGCTATCAATTAAATGACAATTCTCCTATAGGGCCTAAGGATCATAGTTTGGACCCGACTCTACAGGATACAAAGCAGAAAACTTAACACACAAACAACAACTACCACAACAATAATAATAATAATAATAATTGAAGAATCAGCTTCAGTCTAGGATGAAAAAAAGACACAAAAAAGAAAAAAAGCTCAAAAAAGAAGAAATACTCAACGTTTCTTTGTTCGATTCACAAAATATCATTTACAAATAGTAAATACGCGAAAGGCAAAATGCTTTATAAATATATATGGGAAATAAAAACAAAAGGTCAAATTGCACCCAAAATATCATAGAAAATGTGAAAAACAGTATCAAGCTACAATAAATCCCAAAAGTGTAAATTCTGTTTAGAGGAGAAAACTTCTATAATTACCTGTCATGATTCCTTTTCTGACGTTATGTCTCTGGTTGGGACCCAGTAAGAAATTGATATACAGCAGAAATCAAAAGAAATAATAATAATAATAATAACTACAGAAGACTGGACGATGGTATGTGTCAAGGAACATGAAAGTAGTAATCGCCTTTACTCCGTAATAAAAGAAGCCAACAAATTCAAAATGGAGTTTCAAATGGGCGCAGAAATACAAGTAAAGCACAATACACCGGCTGAAACTGCAAAATACTTAAAAAAGAAAGCAAAAACAAATGCAACCGAGCAGATACAGAAGCGATGGCAAGATAAACCACTTCATGGCCAATACTCTGCCCGTACCAAACAAGCTGACGTAAACAAAACCCGTACCCATCAGTGGCTACGTAGTGCAGGGTTGAAAGCTGAAACTGAAGGTTTCATCCTTGCTGCACAGGACCAATGCTTTTTAACTAGAAATTATCAAGTACATATACTAAAATATTGTGTTAGCCCAAAATGTAGATTCTGTGATAAATATCCAGAAACAATTCATTTTGTATCAGGTTGCACGATATTGGCACCCACTGAGTATAAAACCCGGCATGACAGAGTTGGACAATATCTGCACTGGAAAATCTGCAACTTCTACGGGAAGAAAACTGAAAGAAACTGGTATGAACACCACCCAGACCCGGTTACGGAGATAGGACCTGTTACAATTCTATGGGACTACACAATACACACTGACAAAACAATCAAAGTCAACCGCCCAGACATTGTTATTAAAGAAAACAAACAAAAAAGTGCCTTCTTATTGATATGGCAGTCCCTGCAAACTGTAATGTATCTTTGAAGATATTCAAAAAGCTGTCAAAATACAAGGACCTTGAAATAGAAATCTCAAAAATGTGGCACATGGGAACATCAACAATCCCTGTTGTAGTTGGAGCCCTAGGATTGGTTTGAAAAGATTGCAGTAGACTAATTGAAGGGATTCCTGGAAGACCATGCCTCAAGGAGATACAAAAAATTGTTCTGACAAGTACAGCCCACACTTTACGAAAGGCTTTATCTATGTAAATTTTTTTTTTCTTTTTTTTTTTTTGTCAGTGGAAAATGTCATGATGCTATTTCTAACCTTAGGAACCCGGAAAGAAATGTGTACAAGCCAGAAATCAAAGGAAATAAAAATAATAATAATAATAATAATAATAATAATAATAATAATAATAATAATAATAAAGTCGGAAAGTAATCAGGAAGTGAAGAATTTTTGGATCCACCCGTTGATGAAGACATCATGATGACGTTGATATTAATACTACTACTCAAAATAAGTGTTACGCTGAACACTGAATATTACTTCTACTGCTATTATTTTTATCGGAACCTTTTCTTTTTCCTTAATATCATCGCTGTTGTTACCAAATCATTTGTAGTTATGTAATTGGACTCTTATCAATTAATTTAATATTACGAATGACAGCAAGAAAAAGGCGAATGAAATGATTGCTATTAGTACTCATACTAAGTTCTACTAGCACTACTTTTAATACGAAAAATACAGATCTTTAGAAGAAGGAAGAGGAGGAGGAGGAAAAAGTAAGAGGAGGAGGCAAAAAGGAGGTGGAGGGAAATGAGTGTGGAAAGTGGGGCGAACAGAAGAGGGGAAGAAGGAAGAAAGAAGAAGAGAGAGAAGAAAGTTGAAGAAGGGGTAAAGGAAGTCGAGAAGAAGAAGAAGAAGAAGAAGAAGAAGAAGAAGAAGAAGAAGAAAAGCGGTAGGGAGAGGTATTTAATAAAGAAGAGGGGGAGGAAGGTATAAGAGCTGATGGGGAGAAGGAGATGAGGGGGGAGAGAGATAAGAAAACGAGAAGGGAAAAAAGAAGAAGAAAAGGAGGAGGCAGTTAAGAAAGACGGAGTGGAGGAAGGGATAAGAGCTGATGGGGAGGGTAAGAAAGAAAGAAAGAAAGAAAGAAAGAAAGAAAGAAAGAAAGAAAGAAAGAAAGAAAGAAAAGGTGGATGGAGAGGAAGTTAAGAAAGAAGAAAGGAAGGAATAAGAGCTGACGGAGAGGAGGAGGAGAAGAGGGAGAAAAAAATGAGAAAAGAAAGAAAGAAAGAAAGAAAGACGGAGAGGAGAGTTAGGAAAGAAAGAGGGGGAAGGCATATGAAACTGATGGAAAGGCGAAGAAGAAGAAGAAGAAGAAGAAGAAGAAGAAGAAGAAGAAGAAGAAGAAGAAAAGGAGTAAGAAGAGATAAGAGCTGATGGAGATGAGAAGGAGAAAGAAGGAGGAAAAGAAGAGGAGGAGGAGAAGGAAGGGATAGGAGCTGAAGGAGACGAGGGAAGAAGAAGAAGAAGAAGAAGAAGAAGAAGAAGAAGAAGAAGAAGAAGAAGAAGAAGAAGAAGAAATGGATAGAAGCTGATGAGGGGGAGAAAGATGAGAAAGGAAGAAAAAGAAGGAAGGAAGGAAAAAGAAAGCGACGAGGAATAAGAAACACAAAAAGGAGGAGGAGAAGGAAGGAATGAAGAAAAAGAAAAGGGGAAGAAGAGAAAGCTTTCACATATATAGAAAGCCAAATCCACTCACCTTTTCAACTCATAGCTGGAGAAAACGTCCATGCCTTTCCAAAGAGCACAGGGGCGAAAGTGAACCTAACAGACTAGGGTGGGATTTGAACTCAGATCGCCAGTTCCAATATCAGCACCAATACTCGTTACACTACCTACATATCTCAGTATCGCTACTACTAATCGTTATTACTACTACTACTATTCCTTTCCATCGGCGCCATACTTACTTTAATTCTCATCGCTGTTAATACTAAGTCATTGATAGCTATAAAAATGATATTTTAGCAATTAATTGAATATTACGAATGACAGCAATAAAGGGAAAAGTATACTGCTCTAAAGGCGATTGAAATCATTGCTATTTTTCCTCATACTAAGTTGTACTATTGCTACTAATAATAATGTTTGTAAGAATTCATTGTGAAGATGTTAACTACTGGAGCTGCTGTAACTGGTGTTTGAAAGAAAAAGCTAACAAAGATTTCTGTATATATTTTAATATTTCTTCAATTGTTCGCCGAATCAATTACTAAGTGTAAAAAAAAGCCAGAAATCTGCACGAGCAACAGTGAAAGTCCCAACAAATGCCCCTACCCCAGTAAGAGACGAACTTGCGGAAAAACATTTCCCGAAATAAATAAACAAATTACTGTGTAATAAATAGTAACAATCTTTCTTTCTTTCATTTTCTTTTTTTCCTTTTTTTTTTTTTTTTTTTTAGAGGGAATTACTTGACAAACGCTTCTCTCTCTCTCTCTCTCTCTCTCTTTCTCTCTCTCTCTCTCTCTCTCTCTCTCTCTCTCTCTCTCTCTTAGTTTCTCGCTCATTCTCGCATTTTCTCGTTTCTCTTCGCATTTCCCGTTCGTTCATCAACGAATTTTGACGATAAGGGGGGTTCAACTGACGGACCAACTCGAATCCGAAGGCGGAGAGGAAGACGAAGACAGCTGTGTTTTATATGGCGGCGTCTATAGTCGGCTCACCCACCCATTGCAATAGCCGACCTTACACCTGATTTTATATCAACAATAACAATTTCGTCATTAACAATCAATAGAAAACTAATAATCAAAACATCGCTGTCACCATATATATATATATATATATATATATATATATATATATATATATATTGGTATTTTGTAAGACGTCTGGGCTTTTATTAAAGTCAAAATATTAATAACAAGGGAAAAAAATATGAAGAGGTAGAAAAAAAAAACAAAGAAAAAAGTCATCATTTCTCACAGAAAGAATTCTCACTAACTGGACGTACCCGACTCAGAAGGAGGGAAATGTGGAATACCAAAATTCACAGACGGAATTCAAATCTTGGCTTTTATCTGCTTAATTCCTTTGCAAATTGGAATATCAATCTTTATTTTAGGATCGGGGTATATTCACATAGACTATGACCTTATCCTCATACTTATCTCAAAATATATCCCGGAAAAAAAAATCGAAATTTTTCTTTTCTTTCTACATATATATTTATATATAAATATGCATATATAAGCTGATATATTTGTATGCGTAAATATATATATATATATGTGCTTGTTTATATATACATGTATATCTGTGTAAGTGTTGTGTTTCGATATTTACAGTGTTAGTTGTTTTGCTGTTGTGTTTTATACAAATTTATTTCTCGTCAAAGAAAAAAGAGAGAAACAAGAAAGGACTAATGTTTTATTAATTCTTATAATACATGCTACATCTAGATTTATTGAGGAAATTTTAAATCACTTCCCAATCTGTATTTCCCGATCTATTCCTATCTAAAAAAAAATTGTTGATATCTGTCTATCTATCTATCTATCTATCTATCTATCTATCTATCTATCTATATATATATATATATATATATATATATATATATATATATATATAATTTATTGAGAAAAATCTGGAAGCCGTTCTCCTTAATTTCGTGATTCTGTTCTTCTGTAAGATTCTGTGGCATAACAAAAAGGTGTTTGATCATACATATATACTACATTATAAGTAAAAATAGACATCAAGAGACTTCAATAGCAAATGTTTTTATTTATTCAGCTAAGTTTCTATCTATCTTAGTAGATCTCTCTCTCTCTCTCACTTTACATATATATATATATATATATATACACACACACAAACGCAAACTCGTATATAAACAGATAGCATGTATATATATATACATACATAGACGCACACAAATATATTTATGTACATCTTATTATATATTTGCTATTCATATGGTTAAAATTTATGTAAATTATCAAAATAAATCATATATAAATATACATCCTAAATATACATATAGGAAGGCAAATATCTACGTATACATAACCACACATTTATAATCTATCTATCTATCTATCTATCTATCTGTCTTCGTTCATTTTTGTATTTATATTTTTTTATTATCTCTCTATCTGTCTGTCTATCTATCTATCTTCGTAATTCTGCCTCTGTCGGCATATCACTAATCATATCTAGCTATCTATCAGCAATCTTTTCCTATGTCAAAAATTGTTATCTATCTATCTACGTATCGATCTATCTGTTATTTTGCTAGATTTATTGAGAAAATCTGGTATCAATTCTCCTTAACTTAATGGTTCTATTCTTTTGAAAGTCTTCCTGATATGGCAAAAACGTGTTTGACCAAATATAAACAACGATTACGAGGCAGTTCAAGCTTAGAACAGGTAGATACGTTCAAATAATCCATTCATTTCGGTTACAAAGACCCAAGTAAACATGTATATCTCAACAGATAAACAGACATGATAGCAAATGCTTCAAAGACACATGTATTCAAAATCAGAAAATAAACTATAAAAAATATCTGATTTTTTTAATAATCTTATTCATATATATTCATACTTAAATAAACACTAATTTACTTATATTTAAACAAACTTAGATTGGGGGATATATAAATATATATCTATATATATAAATGTGTATGTGTGTATACAAAAATATATGTATATTTGTGTATGTTTGAGCATGTGCGTATGTACACATATTTGAACGGGGTTCCTTAACTGTAGTTAGCGTATAAGTGAATATATTTCCTAAAATTTGACGGTCTACAATTTCTTGATAGGTAAGTAATCCTCGGATATATTCGGAAAAAAAACATAGGCAGACCTTGAAGAGATCTGCTAAGTTCTTCATTTCAACAATTAAGTGACATCTTTTATTTTTATTTAAGCGCACACTCATACACGCACATTCACTCACAAACACACACACACACATACATATATATATATATATATATATATATATATATATATATATATAGGTGCACTAAATCTTAAGTCTTAATATATATATATATATATATATATATATATATATATGTATAAAATCATATGTTCACGTTAAATATACGCATAATTCATAAATATTTGTAAGAGTACAACTAATTATATATATATTTATATATATATATATATATATATATATATATAAATATTAATACACCTATATATATTAATATACACGCATACACACGCATATATATTAAATAAACCCTATCAAGAGACCTCAATAGAGAATATTTTAATCTATTCCTCTAAGTTCCTATCTATCTATCTATCTATCTATCTATCTTTGTACATATCTCTTTCACTGACACACACACACTCTCTCTCTGTCTCTCGCTATATATATATATATATATATATATATATATATATATATATATATATATATATATGCACTCATATAAATACATGCATTCTTAGAGGTACACACAAACATAAAATCGTATATGAACAGAGGCCTATTTGTTATACACAGATGAAGAGTCACACACACACACACACATATATATATATATATATAAATACATAGGCTTATAGAAATATATGTAATGCAAAGGTCTATTTATTTAAATTTTTTATATATTTGCTATTCATATGGTTAAAACCTAAGTAAATTACTATAATATATGTATATATATACAGAAGTCTATATTTACTTATAAATCCTACTCCGTTTACATTCTATCAATCTTTGTTCCTTATCTATCTATCTATCTATCTATCTCGATTCCTTTCCTCGCTATCTCCGAAATTTCTATAAATTATATATTACTGCTCATATCTATTTCTATCTCAGTACCTTATCTATCTATCTATCTATCTATCTATCTATCTATCTATCTATCTATCTATCTTAGTTCCATATCTATCTTTCTTATCTATCGACCTATCTCAGTTCCTTATCTATCTATCTATCTATCTATCTATCTATCTATCTATCTATCTATCTATCTATCTATCTATCTTAGTTCCATATCTATCTTTCTTATCTATCGACCTATCTCAGTTCCTTATCTATCTATCTATCTATCTATCTATCTATCTGATCCGTCCTTGTCTGTACAGATTGTTTTCTTTTGGTTATCAATTGAACAGGAATTTTTATTCACATGCCCAAACCCAACATTCGTTACCCATCTTAAATCACAGCAGACATTTTTGATCCACGCCCACCAACAAAGTCTGTACATTTTTAGTCTGTAAAATCGTGAGCACTGCTTGACATCTCTCATTATATAATGAAGATTTATCTACATTCATAAATATTCATCCACACACACACAAAAAAAACAGATTCCTTTTCGATTTGTTCTTTAAACGGGCGTTAAATTTGCCAGTGAAAATCAAAACTGAAATTTGTAGATATCCCCAGATATCAGTATCAAGCCAGCATTATTGTTTACATTCAGATTTTGTCGATTCAAGACAGCCCCCCCCCCCGTATAGAATATTCGTGTTGGTATATGTGTTTGCGTAGACGAAAAAAAATACACGCACCCACCCTATAAAAACAAAACAAAACGCCTTAATATATTTATACAGTTTTTAAATTGCAAACGCGCAAACACGATGGGATCCTTTGTTTTATAAATCAACTCCATCATGTTGCAATGAATGATTTTCTTCATTCAACACGAGAAGAAAAAAATTACAGCTACCGTCGTACAACTCAGATCGATTTCTGTCAGTCGAAGTGAAGTATCTATCAATCAATTCAAACGATAGTCATCTTGTTGACATAAGTATACATATATATGTATATATATATATATACATGTATATGTTTCGCAACGTGCGTGTGTCTCTCGAATGCATAGGCCGGTAGACGTAATTCCTGCTGTTAAAAAAAAAATGAGAGAACATCTACCCAAACATTTTTATATGTGAAAATAACGTTTACAGTTCGCTCTCTCTCTCTTTATATATATATATATATACATATATATATATATATATATATATATATATATATATATATATATATATATATATATTTGTTTTTTTTTTAAATACGCCAGAGTATTTTAAAAATCATAAAGTGTCATGTCCCACGTTGAAATGTTTTCTCTCCGATGCCCATGAGTAAAAATATTTTTAGGAAAGCCTGATAGTTCGTATTCTACCATTCCGTCAGACGCGTGACTTGCTTTCGGGTAGATACCTATCTGAATATACTCATGTTAATGTACGTTTCCACGTTGACAGTAATATAAATAATGTGATCCACATTCCTGCATATATATATATATATATATATATATATATAAGTAGTGTATGGGCTGGATATTTGCATAACTTGTTAAATTATCTAACATTCAAATTTAACAAAAATATTTATTGATCATTCTTTGGAAGTCGAGACCGCCCGAGGTTAGATTTGTGGATATTAAGAAGTCATTAAAACAGTTCTTATTTCAATTGTATGATGTTCTTGAAAGTAGATATATAGCTGTGTGTTTACAAATGCACGCAAAAATATTCAAGCATAGACTCAAACACATTTGCATACAACGAGAACTACAAAAATATTAGGCAGAAAAACGAGTGTGTTCGATAGACACTCTAGACTGTTTGTCGCACGTTAAGTGGTTGGATTTTACGAGTGGAGATCAAGAACAAGATCTCATCGTGATAAGATTAGCTTTATCAACAGTAAGAATTAAAGAGAATTAAAAAAAAACAGAGGGGATCAATACATATAGATATATCTTTCTGTTTGGTAATCTCGCTCGCTGTTACGTTTAGCTTATATCCATCTATCTGTTTGCTTGTACCTACGGTTCTGTCTATATCTATCTATCTAACTATCTATCTATCTATCTATCTATCTATCTATCTATCTATCTATCTATCTATCTATCTATCTGTTTGTCTGTCTGTCTATCTCGATTTGTAGGTGTTTGACAAACGAAAGAATTTTCTTCTTATGCCTTTTTGAATTTTTCGCTAAAATTATCAATTGATATACGTTCGTTATATGTAGCGAAATTTCTCCTATCTGTCTGTCTATCTATCTATCTATCTATCTGTCTGTCTATCTATCTATCTATCTGTCTGTCAGTCTATATATCTATCTATCTAATTTGTTTCTTTGTCTATTTGTCAATCAGTCCATTCTGTATAATAAAACGTATTACTATTTGTAATTATATATATATATATATATATATATATATATATATATATATATATATATATCCATACACCTTTATACATATATCTATGTATTTCCAAATTTAGAAAGACTTCAGTTGTTTGATTTGAAACTGTTTATAATAATCACTCGCTAAGTCTGGCATGTGGACACATTTTGGGAGCGTGTAAATCTGAGATCAAACTGTCGCACTGATCTGTTGGCCGAGTGTATTAATCATTACTCCACATTAAAAATTCTCTAAAATTTGATTTACCGGTAACAGGTATTCTGACTCTATCTAAAAGTTTTAAAGAATATTTAAGTTATACTCTTGACTGAGTCCCTGCGCACACCGATACGTGTGTGCGTGTATGTGTGTATGTGCGTACACGTTCTTTAATTCCAGACGAGAAACCAAAAAATTGCGCACCTGTGTGTTTGAACAGCAACGCCAAATATTTGCATCCTGTAACGGTGATTTTCTTTTCTTATCCTTCCATTTTTAAAATATGTATTCCCTCTCTGCCTCTCTCTCTCTCTTTCTCTCTTTCTCTCTCTCTTTCTCTCACCCTTTTGTTTGCAAATAGTTTTCCACATGTAGTTGTGCTGCATTCATTTGAATTCCTTTCATCGGAGATTTACTGGAAAGAACGTATTATACATTCAAACGTCACATTTTCCTTCGAAGCCTCACAGTCACAAGCTGCAACAGAGACAAAACCAAGCGATAAATTCCTGCGCGTAACTAACCAATCTAAGACAGTTGTAGACCAGAAAAGAAGACACCACGCCTGTTGTTCTGTTCATACAATTATTCGGAATTTTTTAATGAATATATTTATGACGAAAAAAAAAAAAAGAAGGAATTATTTTGAAATTTTCAGCAATTACTTAATAATTAGCAGGGATTTTAGTTTCTACATTTACTGTGATATTAATATATGATTTCTTTCTCACGTTGCGTCTCTCTCTCTCTCTCTTTCTCTTCCACCTTCTCTCTCCTATCCTCTTTCAATATTTCTTTTTTCTACCCCTTTTCTCTTATTTCTTTCTATCTACCATTCTTTCTTTTTCTATCTACTGGTTCTCGAATATATTCGTCCCCTTATTAAACTCTTTATCCATCTAGTTATATTTCTTTCCATTTCTCAAAAACTCACACAGTCTCTCTATATCTCTCTCTCTATCTATCTTTCTCTCTCTCTCTCTCTCTCTCTCTCTCTCTCTATCTATCTATCTATCTCTCCGGTCACTCCTCGTCACTTTACATATTTCTATAGAGTATATATTTATATATCTACCACAGATCGTACATATCTCTCTAATTCTTCACATATGCATCCGAGTTTTCTGATATACATGCACGCGCATATATGTTAATTACATAACCTTACACCTTACATTAAGCTGTATTTTTCACATTTGTAAGTATCAAAAACATCTATCTACCTATTTGTCTTAATCTTTTCATATCTATCTATCTTTTTCTTGTATAACTAAGCCTCCATTCGATTCGATCGACCAGGCTCTATTATCACGCTCTTTGTCCGTCTGTTTCCTTCTTAGGAGTTACACAAACAAACAAGCAACTGCTTGACGCGAACAAGAGTTAATAATTACGAACTACATACACAAATAGAATAAATCTAACTTAATGATTCTTATATTTTGATAAGCTTACGTTTTCTGGGAAAACGATCTAGTTACCATGTTAAACTTATTTTAAATTAGTTGACGAAAAAGGCTTCTCATCTAAGTAAACTAACATCTATTTAATTACATATCATATGTACGTCGAATTGTCTTTTTTTCCCAAAGTAAACAGTATTGTATCAAGTAAATATTAATTTACCGATAGCATTATAATCTATCTATCTATCTATCTATCTATCTATCTATCTATCTATCTATCTCCGCGTATTCATTATCTATCTATCTATCTATCTATCTATCTATCTATCTATCTATCTATCTATCTATCTATCTCTCTATCTATCTATCTATCTATCTATCGCATACACATAATACCTTTTCATATGTATTACCTATCGTAACTTCTTCCTGTCTCTGAATATCTGTTATATTCTGTTCATATCTATCTATCTATATATATATATATATATATATATATATATATATATATATATAGATATAGATATATATATATATATATCGCACACATAATATCTATCTATATATATATATCGTAGATTGTTCATAGGCTCAATATCTCTATTTATCACACTGTATTAATACCTACCTATCTACCTACCAACCTACCCACCGATCATTCTTTCTATCTATCTATCTATCTATCTATCTATCTATCTATCTATCTATCTATCTATCTATCTATCTCAGACACATAATGCCTTTATATATCTATTACCTATCGTAACTTCTTCTTGTCTCTGATTATCTGTTACATTCAGTTCATATCTATCTATCTATCTATCTATCTATCTATCTATCTATATATATATATATATATATATATAGCACACATAATATCCTCTCTCTCTCTCTCTCTCTCTCTATATATATATATATATATATATATATATATATATATATATATATATATATATATATATATATATATATATATATCGTAGATTGTTCATAACATCACTATCTTTATTTCTCTCACTCTATTTATACCTACCTACCTACCTAACCAGCGATCATTCTATCTATCTATCTATCTATCTATCTATCTATCTATCTCAGACTGTTCATATCTATCTATCTATCTATCTATCTATCTATCTATATATCTATCTTCTATCTAAGTTAATATCTATTGATCTATCTTCACTTATCCCTACATACCTATCTATATATATCAATCTTTTCGTACTTTTTGTCACATTTTTAATACCTATCTCTCTCTCCCTCTCTCTCCTTTTGTCTCCCTATATATATATATATATATATATATATATATATATATATATATATATATATATATATATGAATGCCTGCATAAAGGTGTCCCTTTAGTGCAATATATACACCAATTATATTTCTAACTCAATCTATGGTTATTTATTAACTTGTGACTAAAGCCGTTTCACAGTGTCTCGCCATGTTGGCTAACCAGTCGCTATAGCAACGTTTACCGCGTCGTTCAATAATGTCGGATTAGCTCGACACAATTACCCATAATTCTCAAATGATTCCCTCCTCACCATTTCCTGTAGGATACAAATTTCAAATTTCATATTTACATGCGGACCAATAACACATTTTTAAATTGATTGCTCTTAAAAAAGTTTTTATTGATTTATTTACGAATAAAAAGAAAGAAGTAAAAAAAAAAAGATAAATAAGTAAAATTGAAATTTAAAATATAGAACCTTATCTATCTATCTATCTCAGCCTATTCATATCTATCTATCTATCTATCTATCTATCTATCTATCTATCTCAGCCTATTCATATCTAACTATCTATCTATATATCTATCTCAGCCTACTCATACCTATCTATCTCAGCCTATTCATATCTATCTTTCTATCTCAGCCTATTCATATCTATCTATCTATCTCAGCCTATTCATATCTATCTATCTATCTATCTATCTATCTATCTATCTATCTATCTATCTGTCTGTCTGTCTATCTATCTCCTTCTTTTTATATCTAATTAATGATCTATCTGTCCGACTACCTAACGCTGATCGTATCTAGGTCTACATAGATCATATGTAATTTTCTACATATCTAAGCCACTCTCCTCCCTCCTTCACTCTCTCCCTATATATATATATATATATATATATATATATATATATATATATATATATATATATATATATATATATATATATATCAGTCGGTCTATCTTATTAGTTCATTCTTATCTGCCTGTATGATGTATGATTATTTATCTATCTAAATTGTTCATATGTATCTAGCTATCTTACACAAGGTCGATCTTATCTGCTTATAACATCTGTACGTCTATCTATCTATCTATCTATTATATGTAAGTCTCTATATATAGTTCTCTCTCTCTCTCTCTTTCAGTCTGTCTGTCTGTCTGTCTATCTCTCTATGTATCTGTCTATCTAATGCCAAACTTATCCGTTTATATCATATGTAAGTCTATCGATCTCTCTATCTAATTTAGCTATCGATCTAATTTATATATCTATCAAATTTTACTCATATCTATTATCTATCTTATCTAAAGCCTTGTCTCCTTAGATTATATATATATCGCGGTCTCTCTCTCTCTCTCTTTGTCTGTTCTCTCTCTCTCTCTCATTCTCTCTCTCTCTATCTATCTACGTCTGTCTGTCTGTCTGTCTGCCCCTCTGTCTACTTATTTTATCTAAGGCCGATTTTATCTGCTTATATCAAATGCAAACCTATCTAATTTAAATCTCCATTTGTCTATGTAATCTATCTATCTATCTATCTATCTATCTATCTATCTATCTCGGTCTGTTTATAACTATCTATCTACGTCTGTCTGTCTGTCTGCCGCTCTGTCTACTTATTTTATCTAAGGCCGATCTTATCTGCTTATATCAAATGCAAACCTATCTAATTTAAATCTCCATCTGTCTATGTAATCTATCTATCTATCTATCTATCTATCTATCTATCTATCTATCTATCTATAGCTTATGCAGGATTAATGACAATGGCGGATCAATGTGCCTAATATACAAGTTAAGTTGACATAAGTTGTATCAAGCGTTCATATATAAGACATAGCATATGTTTTGGTAGAAAGAATTAGCTTGATAGTTGCAAATTTGCATCTATTAAATCAATAGATAAGCTTATATCGGTAGAATTAGGTTCTAAATAGAAAGGTATATATAAAGCTTTTATACAAATATATTGCTAGACGCACTGCTGTAATCAGATACCCAACTAAATAAAAACATCATTTTTGTCCCTTTAACTTCGTCATATTCCTCCGTCTACTTTGCATCCGACTACGTTAACACCTTCTTCAATCTTCCATAATCGCCAAGAAAAAAAATCTAAAACAGTTTCAGCGAGGGGTTTTGTGGTCTTGGCCTCGCGTCAGTACCAAATCTTAAATTTGCCGCCGATTCCCCGCATCCGTAGCGTAGTGGGGGATCGCTTTACGCGAGACAAACAAATTTCGACGAGGAAGACACGCGAGTTAGTGTTCACCAAATCGTGGACGCCTTTCTTCCTAACCGTTACCCCCAAATTCTATGCGGTTTCACGTTTCGTCGTCAGAGTTATTACAAACCTTCGTTCGATTTTATCATCATCATTGACATCTATCAACAATTTAATATATATTTATCTATCAAACTTCAGTCATATCTATCTGTCTATCTAATCTATCTATAACAGTCACTAATCTATTTTACAGTTGCCTCATTTCTATACAACTATTGATATCTATCAATTAATATCGTCCGGTTTACACTCCTCCTAGGTCCTTTGAATAGGAATAAAGGGTTTATCCCTTGTTTCCTGATTCGGATTAAGTTACCGTTTTTTTTTTTTTAAAAGGTTTCTCATTCTCTTTCACTCCTGGTCGTTCCTTGCGTCTTAATGGCATTATCGCCTTGCTTGGGGTGAATTGTTTAAACAAACTCAGTCTACCGTAGTCTATTTGAACCTGTTCATATCTATCTATCTATCTATCTATCTATCTATCTATCTATCTATCTATCTATCTATCTATCTCAGTCTCTTCACTATCTATCTATTCTAGTTTATTCAATTATCTATCTCAGTCTCATCATTATCTATCCATCTATCTATCTCAGTCTCATCATTATCTATCTATCTATCTATCTATCTATCTATCTATCGATCTATCTATTACACTTATCATAGCGGTCGATCAACAACACCTCATTTTTATACGTCTATAAATATCCACGAAAATAAATTCATAACAAACACTCAGTATATCTATCTATCTATCTATCTATCTATCTATCTATCTATCTATCTCTCTATCTCTCTCTATCTCTCTCTCTCTCTCTATATATATATATATATATATATATATATATATACATACATACATACATGCATATATATGTATTACAGTGTAGTCTTTGCCATCTATGAACACTTTCTCCATATACATCTATCGCTATTTGTTAAAGTAGAATCACATTTATTTGTCCCCATATGTTCATATCGATCTGTTTTAACTACATAGCTTTGTCTCTATCATAAGTATCTATTTCCTTATATCTCCATAAGCATATATATTTATATACATTTATACATACATACATATATATATATACACCTACTCAAAAAAAAGTCGCAAAGGATTAATAGTTTTTTCCCTCGTTAATATTGTCTTTATCAATATAATCTTTAATCATCTGGGTTACTGTCTGATTATCGTTACTTCTTTATAGCGAACACGTTCTCTATTGATGTTTATCTTCTTGTCATCAAACTATCAAGTTTATGTCTGTCACTAATTCCCTCTGAAGCACTTAACTCTAATCAGGAGCGCTTATCTCCGTCTCCTTTCTATCTATTTATCAATCCAACTGTTCCTATCTAAATTTGTTCAAATCATTTGTAACTCTGTATATAGCTCGGCCTGTTTTCATCTACCTAAGTCAATTCCTATCTAAGTCATTTCGCATCATATATAACTGTACATATGTAAGTTTGTTTCTACATCTATATATATCTACCTCTGTTTATTTATATCTACGACAAGCTATATATATCTATTGTACAGTGGCATCTAAGTGTGACTATACCAATCTATTTAACCTAGCCTATTCGTATCTATCTATCTATCTATCAATCTATCTATCTAGCTCAGACTGATCATATCTCATTCAGGTCATATCTATCTATCTATCTATCTATCTATCTATCTCAGACTGATCATATCTCAATCAGGTCATTATCTATCTATCTATCTATCTATCTATCTATCTATCTTACTGTTTACCTCAGACTGTTCACATCTGTCTCATTCAGTTTAAATCTATCTGTGTGTCTGTCTGTCTGTCTGTCCATCTGTCTATCTTTCTCATTCCGTTGACATCTATCTATATATCTCTCTATCTATCTATCTCTCTATCTATTTATCTGAATTCGATTCGCATATATGATCACTTTTTGAAGAGTCGTGAAGGGTTGTGCTAAACTTATTCCTGTGCTGAACACTGAAATCGAACCCCGTTCTCTTTTTTCTAAACATAAATTTATAACACCATCAAACATACGCACTTTTTATAACTCACACATGTCTACAAACTTCGCAAAACTGGCGAAATATTAAACACCTATATATGCTTATACCCAACATTTTCATAAAAATAAACAAATATTGATACATTTATATATATATATATATATATATATATATATACATATATATATATATATAAATATCCACATCTGGGCGCGTGTTTTATCTACAAGTATATGTGTTCGATAATCAATCTATATGCATGAAGGTAAAATATAGGCTACATATGAATATACATTTGTTTTTTGTATACACTTGAAGCTTCTCTAAACGTTTTTTCATACATAAAAAAAGTTATCAAAGATAAACATATATTCTTGAAAATAGATTTTATATTTAGTCTATATTTAGAGACAGGACATTAATATAAGAAAAAAACATATAAATAATCACATATATTTTTATATTTACCAAATATACCTATATATGGCATAATTAAATATTTCCATCTCTCCGCGTCTCTCCACGTCTCTCCACCCCTCTCTCTTCTAATGCTTACATATATTTAATAATTGCATATGTTGTGATATACAATATATATTGCGTACAAGGTAAATACATATATCAGTGGGATCTCAAAATAGGTGTGTGGCATCCAAGTTTAATCTAAGTAGAAATCTTCTGCAGCGGAGTTTAAAAATAAAATAAAAACAGTGAAAAGCAGACAATAGTATTTTGTGGGGATTTTCGTTTACGGAATTATACTAAAAACGGGAACGATTCCGATATAACGAAACGAAACAACTAGGAAAGCTTTCGTCTCGAACAAAAATATATATTTGTACTGCGTTCTATCTGCTTCTATACGAGTACATTTCCAACTACACGTTATTTATTAATAAAGAGATATTTTTAAAGTTAAGAAAAATTAATACGAAAATAAGAAGTTCTTTCTCTCTTACTCTCTACGTATCTATCTATCTATCTATCTATCTATCTATCTATCTATCTATCTCTGCCTGTTCACATCCATCTTTCTGTCTTTTCACATCTATCTCTCTATCTCATTCTGTTCATATCTATCTATCTATCTATCTATCTATCTATCTATCTATCTATCTTTCTGTCTGCCTATCTATCTAGCTAGCTAGCTAGCTATCAATATTTATATCTTATAAAAAAAAACTGGCCACAGAAACAGAACCCCAATGAGAATTGAAGTGTTTAGCTGGAAATATATATAACTATAGCGCGATTGTAAGTTAAACCTATATGCAAAAGTATCGACAGAAAGAGAAAATCCGTAGATACTCGAAACACACGTAAGAAATCTATCTATCTATCTATCTATCTATCTATCTATCTATCTATCTATCTATCTATCTATCTATCTGCCTGGATATCTATCTGTTAATATCTGTATCTGAATGTAAGAAAAAAAAATATGTATATATATATATATAATTTATATACATTGATTTGAAAAGGCGGTAAAACTTTTATAGGAGTCTGCGCCGTAAGCTACAGCTGTGCGTTTTATATAAATGAAAATATATGTAAATAAAGACACGTGATTGGACGTTACTGTTGTCTTTAATCAACACGTGTAAACGTTCTCCTATCAAAGTGTTCCGTTTAAATACATTGCATATATAAGTAAATGTACACATTATAAGTATATAAATATCTATATACGTTTATAAAAAGGTGTAATTATCGGCAAAGTACTGAGTGTATGTATGTCTCTGTTGAAAGTATATAAAAACTTTTATGAAGAATTTCTTTTAAAAAAATAGTAAGATTTTTTGGAAATTCTGTTTATGGTTTTATATTTTAGTAAAGTTGTTGTTGCTGTGTTTGTTTGTCAATCTTTTTATTAAGTGTTTTTTGAAATCCTTAGTTCTCTTTCGCCGTCTTTCTCTCTCTCTCTCTCTCTCTCTCTCTCTCTCTCTCTCTCTCTCTTTCTTTCTTTCTACCTCTATCTTCTTCCTCTCTCATTTTCCTTCTCTCTGTTTCTTTCTTTCTTTCTTTCTTTCAATATCTCTCTGTTTCTCTCTGTTCTACCCTTTTTCAGTCTTTCTCCCCGCCCGTCTCTCTCTCTCTCTCTCTCTCTCTCTCTCTCTCTCTCTCTGTCTTGCTCTGTTTGTCTATCTCTCTCTACCTCTTTCTCTTTTTTTTTCACTCGGCCTGATTATTTCGACGCACTTTTTCGCCTCTCGCTCTTTTTCTATTCCTCTACCTTTTCTTCCTTCCCTTCCTCCTCCTTTTTTCCTCTCTATTGTAAACGCTCTCTTCCCTCTCTCTCTCTCTCTCCCTCTCTCTCTCTCTCTTATTCATTGCTTTTCTCCCTCTCTGTTTTGCTGCGCCTGATTGTTATTTTTTTTTTCTTTTCAGTTTTTTCGTTTCTGGCTATCTCTCTTTTCCGTCTGCTTCTCTCCATCTTTCCCGTCTCTATTATTCATTGCATCTTCTTGCTTTCCCTTTCTTTACCTCTCTCTCGCTCATCTTCCCCCCTCTTTCTCTCTCTCTCTCTCTCTTTCTCTCTGCCTGATTTTTCCTCTAACTCTCTTCCTATCACTCTTTCTGCAAACTTTCTTTTTTCACCCTCCCTATTATTATTTTCCACACTCTTTCCTTTAGGAACCCTATCTTATTCACTACATCATCTACATTTCTTTCTATCTTTCTCTCTCTCTCTCTTGTTGTTGTTGTTGTTGTTATTGTTCTTCTTCTTCTTCTTCTTCTTCTTCTTCTTCTTCTTTGTCGTTCTCGTTTTTAATTTGATTTGATTTTACCTATATTTTTCGTTTGTCCTATTGCGAATTCGTACAACCATCGCATGTTTGAAACCAAAAAAATAAAATAGAATTTGACGCGGTTGGAAATAAGGAATTTTCAAAATTTACGGAGCTTTACGGACAAAGGGTACTTGAAACGGACCTCAGGATACGAACATCGAAATCACACGACTATGATACATTGGCTTAAATGAAAAAATATCAAGTGAACGGAAAACATGTTTTAAAAAGAAACGAAAAGAAATTGACGGGACCACAAATTATTCAATAAACAAAAAGAAATTATAATTATATATATATATATATATATATATACTGAGATATACACTGAGATATCTATACTGATATATACATATATATCCAAAAAGGGAAAATTTTATTTTGCCTTCACAAAAGCTGAAATGGTATATAGATAAGAAATTAATGAAAAAGATTTTTAAAGAAACTGTACAATAATTAGGTGAAAGAAACGTCAAATTGAATAATTAATATTGAAATGAACTCCATAATAGCATAAAAATTGGGAGAGGTTGAACTGTAAGGGGAACTATCCGCTGACAAAAGAATAAACTACGAAAAAAAAAAAACAAAACAAAAAGATCTGAAAAACTGCAAACTGTTTTTAATAAGCTTACAAAAAAGTGTTTACGCAAAGGTAAAAAAAATAGTAATAAAGATACTCGTTCATTGTCAACACACCAGAAACTGAACACACACACACAAGTGAATCTTAAAGGAAAAAAAGGCGCGAAATAACGAAACGATAAGGCATCTGCCTTTCCATTTAGTAATCTCTTAAAATTACGGACCAGAAAGCATCTTGAGACAACATGCATAAAACGGAAACCAGAAGCAATCACATTATAAAGAATTAATTTTGTAAGGATATAAGAAAATAAGAAATTAAAGCATAATTTGTGCCAAGTGTTGTCTTTTCAACTGTGAAATATAAAAACAATTTCAAATCAAATACATTAGACAACAGTTTATTTTCACAATATATACGTATAAGACATACTTATATATATATATATATATATATATATATATATCCCTATATATGTGTGT
>OZ010613.1:55278087-55310587 GCA_963932145.1 Acanthosepion lycidas | reverse complement strand
TGTGCATGTGTGCATGTGTGTGTGTATGTGGGTGTGTGTGTGTGTATATATATAGCGTGACAAGAAAAATTCATCCACTTCCCAACATCTGAACTTACTTTTCTATTTAGCGTAGATCTGACATTTAATTGGTTAATCAAGACATACCCACAAATCTATTTTAATCCCGACCTTATGTCTACACCCTGTTTTTAAATTTCCTTAAGAATTATTTTAATCACCAGTTACTTACTATCGCCTGAAGAAGTAGAATCGTAGCATTGAAATATGAAAGCTTTTTTTGTAGCGATTTCAACATTTTTTATTATAACCTCTTTTAATAATATATATATATATATATATATATATATATATATATATATATATATATATATATGAGATAATCCTAAGGAGCCAAGTAAACCTACCTAGGGTTCACCTAAACGGATCTTCGGATGCTTTACCGTGAAGATCCGTTTAGGTGAAACCTAGGTAGGTTTGCCTGGCCCCTTATGATTATCTTAGGTTTTGCTCTACTTCGTGTATTGAGCACTTTACGTAGTTGTCTTTTTACTTGTTTCTTTTTTTTTTTTTTTTTCTTTGGACTTGGAGCTTGAACACATCGTTTTTGTCTTGTTTTAATGTTCTTGGTTCTTTCTTTTTTATTCCACATTTTTCCTCGGGTACTGATTTGTTCTGCTACAAGTTGAGTTAACCGAGTTCTTTCCAAAAGAGTGCCACCATTTATATATATATATATATATATATATATATATATATATATATATATATATATATATATATATATTGATCCTGACCTGGAATCTCAGCTTCAGTCACTTTCCCACCGCCATAAAGTTGCTTCCCTGTGCCTTTTCTATAAATGTTTTCATGTTAATTGTACTTGGAATTTATGAATTTAAAGTCTGTATTGCATGTCTCATCATTTTACAGTTGAATTGGCTAGAGGTAACCGTAAGTTCTATGCTAACAGTTTCTTTTCTCGCACTTCTCGCTTGTGGAATGCTCTTCAGGCTTCATCCTTTCCAGTCAATTTTGATCTTCAAAAATTTAAATGCAATATCAATCGTTATCTACTGTCTTCCTGATTACTCTTCTATTGTTCTTGCTAAATTTTCGCTTCTGGAACTCTCTTCCAGCTTCTTGCTTTCCAGTCAAGTGTGATCTTCAAAAATTTAAATGCAATATCAATCGTTATCGATTGTCTTCCTGATTACTCTCCTATTTTTACCGTCCTTACTAGTGTTTCTGCTTCCTAATTGTATTTGACTCATATGTGTGTATATATATATAAATATATATGTATGTATGTATGTATGTATGTAGTCATCCACACACAAACTGATTCGCAGCTCATGAGTGTGGCTAGACGTCCAGTTGCCTCTAGCTAGGGTCGAAACCCCACTGAATAGGCGTCAGTCGGGGGATTCTACCACTAAGCCGTTGGCATACGCCTAGGATGTAGGTGAATTTAAGCGTATTTATTTTTCGATAAATACACAGTGACTGAGAGAAATCGTTTCGATTGACTGACGTATATATATATATATATATATATATATATATATATATATATATATATACAGCATTTCAAATTATTAACGAGGTGACATTTTTTCATGTTGTCCAAAAACTACCAGTCGGAATTTAACGAAATTTTCACAGTGGGAATAGGTATATGCGCAAGCTTTATAAAACCTGTATTGTTCTGCGCAACATGAAACAAATAGTCGCCATTTTTAATATTAACACGCTATATATGTGTTCTAGACTATTAACGAGTGTCATTATAATCGTGCAATTATGTGTCACAAATGTGACTTGACCCCTTCTGAGAAAGATAGTAAAACATTTGAACTTTACAAAGGCAATCCCTACGTTAGAAATATTTAAAATAATTCAAAGATATCATCAAACTGTGAAAAGATTTGTTGCAGCTCCCACGAAGGTACGTAAGAAAGCCGATAAGGGTCACTCAAGGGCTGTTTTCAGGCTGTCTTTGTCACGGATGAAACGTTAAGCTGCAAATAACCCAGGCCTGCCCAGTGGAGCACTTTTCGAGAGCATTGGAGAACCAACATGTAGTTTGAAAAAAATGTTGAGGTGGATGGTATGCCAAGATATGTTCTTGACCTTCAGGAGGATTCAGAGAATGATGGAGACAAAGGGAGAAGTTCTCATGAGGCTCAGACCCAAACATTGAGGAGATCGCAGATAGAATGACACCCGCCCAAATAGATGGATGACTATGTAACAAGTGATATGATCATGACATATATATATATATTACCTCATGGACGTCCGTACGTAAAAAGAATCTCGTGGTGAAGCCATATTGTTTTTATGCTGACAAATTAACGCAAAATCACGGCGACCACGAGATTTGAGAAAATATAAATATGCAGTGTACGAAAGACTGGGACACAGGAAGTTAATCTACGAACGACCAGACAATACAACATCTACAAATGGGTAAGACTTTGTCGCCAGTCTAGTACTGTTTCATAAAGTCTAGGTACCATAGAGAATGATGGGGACAATGGGAGAAGTTCTCATGAGGATCAGCCCCAAACACTGAGGAGATTGCAAAGACAGGGACACCCGCCCAGATGGGTGGATGATCATGAGATCAGGTGGAGGCGTGAAGTTTGAAAAAAAAAGAAAAAAGAACTTACCTCATGGACGTCCGTACGTAAAAAGAATCTCGCGTGGAAGCCATATTGTTTTTATGCTGACAAATTGACGCAAAATCACGGCGACAACGAGATTTGAGAAAATATAAATATGCAGTGTACGAAAGACGGGGTGGGAGAGGAAGTTAGTCTACAAAAGACCAGACAATACGACAAATACAACATCTACAAGGTATTTCGGCCTACATATCTGTTATAAGTGCCGTGACGATATGGAGAGGAATCGCAAAGTAACTATCGATATGGTGAAAGCGTTCAGTGGCGAAGGCCATTTGATGGACTGGTTGGCGAAAGTGAAATTAGTAGCAAAAAATCCGCGACCTCGCAAGCATTATATCCGTGTTTTTAGAAGGAGACTCCTTGGCCTTGTATCTCTAGTTGACCAAAGAGGATCAACAGGATCCAAAGAAAATAGAGGCTAAGTTAAAAACAGCCTTTACGGACGGAGTTCTTTTTTTCTATATGCAAAGCTAGTGAAGATGCGCTGGACCGGCGAAGACGTTGGTGTGCATGCAACGAAAATACAAAGACGTGCCTGAATCTATACCGATTGGAGAGGAGGTTTGGGTCAAGCATACTGGGCACCGGCAGGTCTACTTGCACACGACGTCCTATCGACCCAAATATCAGCATTATCTGCCTATATTTCTTAGATGAGATATTATGTACACTATTTGCATTTTTCGGACTATTCGGCCGTACACTCGAATGTCTGTCGAATTGAACCCTTTATTTCCCTCACTGGGGTAGACTGTTCTAGTTCCACGTGCCATGTCTAAGTTTTCAGCAACTATTCCTAATTGCTTTTGCTAGTATAAAATAGATTATTAAACGATATCGTGCTTCATTTAAATCGACAACAATTTCATCCTCCATCCTCCTCTCTGTAACATACAGCTTCGGGATGTGAGCAATAATGAATCTGGTTCTAAGATAGTTGCGTACAGCACATATGCGTCCTGGACAATTGGGTACCAGACAATTGGGTCCCTCGACATTTGTGTCCCTAGACAAGTGCGTTCCCGGATAATTACGTAACTTATAAATTTTTGAAGCTTTTAAAGGCACTTAACATGTATTTTGAAAACAGCATAAGTAGTAATCTTAAATTTTCAAAAAGGAATAAAATTTAAAAAAATTAAATGTTTATTGAATCCTTGGACATCTGCATCCCTAGGTACGGATTTGTTTAGGGATGCAGATGTCCAATGATTCAATTGTCTGGTAGGCATTTATCTAGGGATGCAGATGTCCAAAGAAGCAATTGTCTGGTACGCATTTATCCAGGGATGCAGATGTCCAGAGATGCAATTGTCTGGTACGAACTTGTCTAGGGATGCAGATATCCAGAGGTGCAATTGTCTGGTACGCATTTATCTAGGAATGCAGGTGTACAGAGAAACAATTGTCTGATACGCATTTGTCTAGGGATGCAGATGTCCAGAGATGCAATTGTCTGGTACGCATTTGTCTAGGGATGCAGAAGTCCAGAGATGCAATTGTCTGGTACGCATTTGTCTAGGGATGCAGAAGTCCAGAGATGCAATTGTCTGGTACACATTTGTCTAGGAATGCAGATGTCCAGAGATGCAATTGTCTGGTACGCATTTGTCTAGGGATGCAGATGTCCAAGGATGCAATTGTCTAGTACACGTTTGTCTAGGGTGCAGATACCCAGAGATGCAATTGCCTGGTACGCATTTGTCTAGGGATGCAAGTGTCCAGAGATGCAATTGTCTGGTATGCATTTGTATAGGGATGCAGATGTCCAAGGATGCAATTGTCTGATGCGCCTTTGTCTAGGGATGCAGATATCCAGAGATGCAATTGTCTGGTACGCATTTGTCTAGGGATGCAGGTGTCCAGAGATGCAATTGTCTGGTACGATCTTGTCTAAGGGTGCAGATATCCATAGATGCAATTGTCTGGTATGCATTTGTCTAGGGATGCAGATGTCCAAGGATGCAATTGTCTGATGCGCCTTTGTCTAGGGATGCAGGTATCCAGGGATGCAATTGTCTGGTACGCATTTGTCTAGGGATGCAGGTGACCAGGGATGCAATTGTCTGGTACGCATTTGTCTAGGGATGCAGGTGTCCAGAGATGCAATTGTCTGGTACGATCTTGTCTAAGGGTGCAGATATCCATAGATGCAATTGTCTGGTATGCATTTGTCTAGGGATGCAGATGTCCAAGGATGCAATTGTATGATGCGCCTTTGTCTAGGGATGCAGGTATCCAGGGATGCAATTGTCTGGTACGCATTTGTCTAGGGATGCAGGTGACCAGGGATGCAATTGTCTGGTACGCATTTGTCTAGGGATGCAGGTATCCAGGGATGCAATTGACTGGAACGCATTTGTCTAGGGATGCAGGTATGCAGGGAAGCAATTGTCTGGTACGCATTTGTCTAGGGATGCAGATATCCAGAGATGCAATTGTCTGGTACGCATTTGTCTAGGGATGCAGGTGTCCAGAGATGCAATTGTCTGGTACGCATTTGTCTAGGGATGCAGGTATCCAGGGATGCAATTGTCTGGTACGCATTTGTCTAGGGATGCACGTATCCAGGGATGCAATTGTCTGGTACGCATTTGTCTAGGGATGCAGATATCCAGAGATGCAATTGTCTGGTACGCATTTGTCTAGGGATGCAGGTGTCCAGAGATGCAATTGTCTGGTACGAACTTGTCTAAGGGTACAGATATCCAGAGATGCAATTGTCTGGTACGCATTTGTCAAGGGATGCAGATGTCCAAGGATGCATATGTCTGGTACGCCTTTGTCTAGGGATGCAGGTATCCATGGATGCAATTGTCTGGTACGCATTTGTCTAGAGATGCAGGTGTCCAGAGATGCAATTGTCTGGTACGAACTTGTCTAAGATTGCAGATATCCAGAGATGCAATTGTCTGGTACGCATTTGTCTAGGGATGCAGATGTCCAAGGATGCTATTGTCTGTCACGCATTTCTCTAGGGATGCAGGTGTCCATAGATGCAATTGTCTGGTACGCATTTGTCTAGGGATGCAGATATCCAGAGATGCAATTGTCTGGTACGCATTTGTCTAGGGATGCAGGTGTCCAGAGATGCAATTGTCTGATACGAACTTGTCTAAGGGTGCAGATATCCAGAGATGTAATTGTCTGGTACGCATTTGCCAAGGGATGCAGATGTCCAAGGATGCAATTGTCTGGTACGCCTTTGTCTAGGGATGCAGATATCCAGAGATGCAATTGTCTGGTATGCATTTGACTAGATATGCAGATGTCCAAGGATGCAATTGTCTGGTACACATTTGTCTATGGATGCAGATATCCAGAGAGCAATTGTCTGGTACGCATTTGTCTAGGGATGCAGGTGTCCAGAGATGCAATTGTCTGGTACGCCTTTGTCTAGGGATGCAGATATCCAGAGATGCAATTGTCTGGTACGCATTTGTCTAGGGATGCAAGTGTCCAGAGATGCAATTGTCTGGTACGAACTTGTCTAAAATGTCAGATATCCAGAGATGCAATTGTCTGGTACGCATTTGTCTAGGGATGCAGGTGTCCAGAGATGCAATTGTCTGGTACGAACTTGTCTAAGGGTGCAGATATCCAGAGATGCAATTGTCTGGTACGCATTTGTCTAGAGATGCAGATGTCCAAAGATGCAATTGTCTGGTATGCATTTACCTAGGGATGCAGATGTCCAGAGATGCAATTATCTGGTACGCATTCGTCTACGGATGCACATATCCAGAGATGCAATTGTCTGGTACGCATTTGTCTAGGGATGCAGTTGTCTAGAGATGCAATTATCTGGTACTCTTTTTTCTTGGGATGCAGATATCCAGAGATGCATTTGTCTGTTACGCATTTGTCTAGGGATGGAGATGTCCAGAGATGCAATTGTCTGGTACGCATTTGCCTAGGGATGCAGATATTCAGAAATGCAATTGTCTGGTACGCATTTGTCTAGGGATGCAGATATTCAGGGATGCAATTGTCCCTTCACTAATAAATGCGCACTACATCCTGTCCTCTGTAGGTCACAGCAAAGTTTTTCTTTTGTTTCGCAGCACCTGATACTATTCATTTACGCAAGCTCGTTCGGTAGGTTTCACATTATCTCTCTCTTTTGATTTGAATATGTCTTGTGACTATCAAATTCTCTATGCACTCTTTCCTCAGTATGTGCCCTAAAAACATCCAAGGTTTCTTTCTGATTAGCGTTAGGAAAACAATTTATATTTGAATTGAAAATAAACAAGGGAGAATTCATTTTATTATTTGATTTTCATAATTACCAGGACTTGATCTCAATGACTTTTCTTAGTTGAGGTTTCTCTAAGAATCTTTCTGATTCTTTAAATAAATTTCTCTATCGCTTCACTGATGTTTTCTTCGGTGTAGATTGTTTCCAGATCATACAGACATTTAATCGTAGAACCTTCTTAATTCAATGGTCTTGTTAGCGCTCAAGCAATTCTCTGAAGCCCCAGGGTAGTCATTTAAATTGAAGGCATTCAGGATCCTTTTCACAGTCTCATTCACCTTCTCAGTGTCTCAAAAAAACTGTCCCTGAGATTCTCTTTCAGCTTGGGACCAACTGCAATTCGCAGGAAGCAGGTTCTGGACTGTAGGCAGAGCAGGAGACAATTATGATGCCCATCAACCATCACCCTGCTGTAATCAATTCGTCTTTACTCATCAGGAGTACCCTGCGAACAAAGTTTGCACAAATTCAGATCTTCATGAATATTTCTGGGTGCATTTGCCACACCAAATCTGAAGTGTATGCCTATTGTCTTCCGAAAACTGCGGTGGCCTTCATCCAGAAAATTGCGAATGTTCTCAATCAGTTATGATAGCCTGCCATCACTCTCGATGTGTATAAAACTTCTTACTTCCACCCACTCCCAAAAATCAGCATTTGAATAACCAAACATCTGAGATTTGAAGAAGGACTTAGATAAATTTGAGATTTGTCAAGAGTTTTGAAAAAACGAGATGAAAACCAAGAACTTTTAGGATGCATTTATATATATATATATATATATATAAATATATATATATATATATATATATATATACAAGTATATAATTGGTGTATACGGAAGGAAGTTCAATAACCAACAATTACTATTCTTAAAAAAGTGCTCAATACAAAGTAGAGCAGATATAATTATTTATTTTAAAAAAGTTTATAGCATAAATATGTTATAAAATCACTACAAAAATAGCCATTTTGTTTCAACACCCCCAGTGTCTTATCAAGTGATGATGTTGAATATAATCAACATTTAAATGTGATTTAATAAAGAGTATAGACACTTTGTGGTTACTAAGTCTAGAGTCTCTACCTCGCACCCGAAGATTGCGTTGTGCATGAAACTCTAAGTTGTACTATCAGTGAGAGATAATATGTATATTTATCAATATATATTAATAATACATATGTATATTTATTAATATATATATTAATAATAGATAATCTGTATATTTATTAAGATATATGTTAATAATACATATGTATATTTATTAATATATATATTAATAATAGATATGTATATTTATTAATATATATATTAATAATAGATAATATGTATATTTATTAAGATATATGTTAATAATACATATGTATATTTATTAATATATATATTAATAATAGATATGTATATTTATTAATATATATATTAATAATAGATAATATGTATATTTATTAAGATATATGTTAATAATACATATGTATATTTACTAATATATATTAATAATGGATAATATGTATATTTATTAATATATATATTAATAATAGATATGTATATTTATTAATATATATTAATAATACATAATATGTATATTTATTAATATATACTTAATAGCATTGTTACAGTGTAGTTTTTTGTAAACAACTACAATATATGCGATATCATATATTCGTATATATATATATATATATATATATTAAGAAATATACATAGTATCATACGTGAGTTGAACAACTCCGATTTAAATGCTGCAGCAATTTTCAATTGCTGATATTAATATTATGTATAATTCTTAATATATATTTAAAATAGCTATGTTTTTTTACATTGAACTATATCCGATACTGAGAGTAAAGAAAAATAAATATTAACGACTTTTTTTAAAGACATTTATTTTCTGTCTTCTTTAGTCACGAGAAACGCCAGAACAGGGGGGGGGAATATATGAAGAATTCATAATTTAACACATACACGCAAATAATCGTATTTCAGTCTTCGGCTTCCGAAGGTGATACATATATATCTCTATCTATAAAAGGCTGGATGTGTGTGTGTGTGTGTGTGTGTGTGTGTGTGTGTGTAACGAATGCACGGTCGCAATTTTCGATTGATTTGCACCAAAATTTACATGCTCCAAGTTAGCGGGAAGGCCAAGACCGACGTTGCATTTCTCAACTGCCATCGATAGTAGAAATAATCGATTTTTTCATGCTTCTACGGCAGTTTTCATGTAGTTTGCGGCCATTTTCTACGGCCAGAATGAGACCCTATAGCTGGCTGTCACGAACGGGCAGGAAGATTCTATTCGCCAGCGTGTGGGCCAACAGCTGACTGACACGAATGTTAACTAGCATGCAAAAAAATCGATAGCGGCATTCGTCACAAGTGGGAAAATTTAAATCTGCATGGCACTTTACTCAAATTGGCTCATTCGCTTGCTTAAATCCAACGTTGATTCTGATTCTGCAGAACTGGGTTGGGTGTGAAAAAGTATTTGTTGTTAACATTCTTTTTTCATTCGGTTTTTCCAGTTACGAGTCCTTTTTTAAAGCTGATCGTTTTGTGTTCATTTTGTTTAGTTCTTTTTTCGTAACAGATTTAATGTTTAGTATAGAGCTTAGAAAAACTTCGCAATGTGATATAGGCAAGAAGTAAGGCATGTAGCAACATCAGCACGACAAAAGGCACTCCTTTAAAGGAAAGGAAGGGGAAAAATATTTTGAGTCAAGTGATAGCGATTGCTGTATGAGTCGTACGATTTTTGAATCAAGCACGGGCAACGCCGGGCCATACTGCTACTATATAATAAAAATATAGATTGCTGCTATATTTATATGTTAAAGTGCTAGATATTAGGTAGAGAGTGTATGTAAAATGGATATGGAAAATATGCTGACGTATCTTTGACCTCAATATCATTTATACACACACACACACACATATATATATATATATATATATATATTGCTGTATCACAGCTCATCATTGTGGCTTATTTCATTAGAAATAAACTGTTATATATATTTATTTATGTTATATGTATACATATAGGCATATATATATGATTATATAATTATATATCATATATATATATATAATTACATATATATTTTTAAAATTATATATATATATCTATAATTTTAGAAATATATATGTAATTATATATATTTTTTTAAATTATACATACATATATATATATATATATATATATATATATATATATATATATATTAGGTTGGTGCAAAAATAATGAAGTAATAATGTCATCTTTTGACGTTAAAAAATACATCAAAAAACGATATTACTATGTGGGAAAACGACATTATTTTTGCACCAACCTAATATATATATATATATATATATATGTGTGTGTGTGAAGAAATATAGTTTTTAGATGTGCTATATTTATGGGATAAAATGCTCAATAACAAAGATAGAGCGTATGTAAATATAAATATAAAAGTGTTAATTGAAATTATATATATATATATATCGATAGAGAGAGAGATGGGGAAGAGATAAAAACAAAGCATACACAGGGATCAACACTTCAGAACTATCAATATTCTATATCTGATACTAAGAAATGTTTCCCTATAAATATCTATCCTTATAAATATAGCAAATGCTAACAACCTACTCGCTTATCAAAACAACTTTGCTGTAATAATTATGGTTGAAAATTACGCAAAGGTCATCGTAACCTTCCTGTTCCTTACTTGGAATGTAAAAGAAAAAGTACTTGAAGTTGAATCAAATTGATCATAAATTGTTTCACAAGATCGTCCTGAAATAAAATGAAACCTATTTTTGCATATTTTAATTACTAATTCAAGTTTTAATGCTAACCGTGTAATCAATTTTTGATATAAAAAATTTGATTTGTACTTATTCGGTAAATCAACAAAAGATTTCAAGACAAATATATAACAATAAAATTAAGAACTATATGATATATCTATATTTTAAATAGGTGCAGGAAGTCTTCATTGTACTAATCCTGTGTTATTGCTCCATAGTCCTTCAACATTAATACCGATTCACACACACACACACACACATATATATATATATATATATATATATATATATATATATAGTCTTCCACGGACTGACTGTTTCGCTGTATCAAAGCTCATCATTGTGGATAAACATCCGATCGTTTCAAGCCGGGACCGAAACCCGACAGATTTGGCACCAGTCGGAGATTCTCACCCCTAGGCAGAGAGAAAGGCTAATTTTCGCGTATTTATTTTTATAAACACGCCAGCGACCCAGAGAAATCCGTTGGGAAATTATTATTATTATTATTATTACTATTATTATTATATATATATATATATATATATATATATATATAAAGGAAAATTTGATTAATTTTTATCTAATTTTCCTAATATTATGCCAAACTCTTTCTGACATTTCTTTAATCATTTTCAAAGTTTCAGGTTTTATTCTGTGTTGTTAATTTCTTTTCCTGTTTGTCTTTTAAGATGTACTTCTGCAGTGTATAAATAGTAATTTTATTCTGAGCCTCTCGAGTTAAACGTGGCTGGAGTTATATTAATAAAGCCCTCCAATAAACCCTGTTACGCTGCTGAATAGGCTGAAATTTTCCTGGGTGTCAGATGTTTTGTGTAAAGTGCTTCTCTGACAGGAAGATGATTTCAGTAGCGAGAGCTATATAAGACATTAACGTTATAAACCAGAATTTTTCTTATGAGTCGGTTTAAATTGAAGGTGTCTATAGGCTTTTTTAAGGCACTTTGATCTGATAAGTGGTACGTGAGCCGTCTGCTCAAGGTGGTAGGGTCATGACCGATGTAGCTATCTAATTTATTTTTCCTTGTGTCATATTCAAAGAAGCATATATATATATATGTGTGTGTGTGTGTGTGTCTATGTATTGTTTAATATATTGTAATGTAATTGTCATCTTTGATAATGGCTTATGTAAGCCGAAAGCTTAGGCCTATAATTTATAACAGAAGCCATTGGTTTATACCAACTGCTTCCCATACTTAATATTTATCGTTTTCATTCTCGCGGAGTCATGTGTGACGCGATGAGCTGCGGTGCTATTTTCGTTTCCGGCGTCTCGTATGCACGAGTTTCTCGTTGCTTGTAAATCTTCCATGTAAACATATATATATATATATATATATATATATATATATATATATATATATAATCTGTGGCATAACGTTTGATGATCGTGTGTCAAATGCCAACCTTTTTGAGAAATGCAAGATTGGTTCCATCAAGACTTTCATAATGCAATCACAACTGCCTTGGGCTGGACATATGGCAAGGATGAGTGATGATCGCATACCAAAAGTTCTTTTATACAGTAAACTCCATACATAGAAATGTTGGTAGACCTTGGCTCAGGTATAAAGATTAAGTGAAAAGCAACCTTTCTTGCGTCAACATTCCCTTCAAGAACTTTGAAGAGTTTGAGGAGATCAAAGTTTCGTTCTAGCTGCCTTTCAGGAATAATTCACCATCGAGTAGTAAGCATCATTCGACTACGTGAAACCCGAAAGCAAAATAAGACAGCTAAAAGTGTTCTTGCTGCACTTGGATAGAATATATTCTCGTGTACTGTTTGTGGACTTTTGAGCAATTCTTGAGCCGCTCTCAAAAGTCATGCCCGTCATAGGCATTCAGATAATTAGTTCGTGGTCGTCGGAACCTCATACGTCGAGCTCGACGGGAGAGTCCATCATATATAGTGGTTCCTCAGGTAACGAACGCATCTCATCACGAACATATCGGTTCGGGAACAAAACTTCACGAAGTAAAAATGTCTCGGATGATGAAAAGTGGCGAGAGAGAAAAAACCTCAGAAAGATAGTTACCTGATGGTTTTGTATGAAAGGGAACTCCCCGTCCAAACAATAAAATCTCTCTCTTTCCTCACCGCCTCCCACTTAAGCCATTATATATATATATATATATATATATATATATATATATATATATATATATATATATATATATATAATTATTTATTTAAAAATATGATTCCAACTCCAACTTTAAATAAATAATTATATTTATGCTCTACTTTCGTATCGAGCACTATTTTTTAAAAATAATTAGAAAAATACTAAGGAACTTTGGATTATTTACCAAACCAGTTTCTTTCCTATTTTCTACAATATTTTCATATATATATATATATATATATATATATATATATATATATATATATATATATATAAGTCGCATCCCTTTGTCTTTTTTACAAATACTTTCACAGTAACTGCTCTGATAAGCTGCTTTCGCTGGTTCCCAGACTCCATGAATTTAAGCGTTCAACTAGGCTGGGATCTCGCTGTCACTGTTGAAACTGTTAAATGTAGCCATCTCTTCTACTCCAATAACTTCATGTCTCGCACTCCTCGCCTGTGGAACTCCCTCCCCTTTTCCTGTTTTCCTGATAGCTATAATCTTCAACTATTCAAATGTAATGTCAATCGACGTTTCTAGATGTCTTGATCTATCCCCTATCACTCCTCGCTCCAACTCTCTTTAACCCCTTGCGTGCTAGTGGCTTCCCGCCTTGATGGGGTGAAACGCTTACATATATATATATATATATATATATATATATATATATATATATACCCAAGTGTAGGATTGGTGTATACGAAATAAATTCCAATAACCAAAAATACTATTGTTAAAATAGTGCTCAATGCAGAATAGAGAAAATATAATTCATTCGAAAATTATGACATAAACATGTTATAAAATCACTACAAAAATACCCATTTTGTTTCAACACTTCTGGTGTCTTATCAAGTGATGGTGTTGAATATAGAAGATATATATATATATATATATATATATATATATATATATATATATATATATATATATATATAAATTCTTAGGTTATGAAGAACTTGGTAATCCGTATAGGTAATCCCAAGGAGGATGAAATCCTGAGAGCTCAATATAAATCCATATATATATATATACATATATATATATATATATATATATATATATATATATATGAAGAAATATAGCATATATAATATAATATAATGCTATATTTATGGGATAACGTGCTCAATATCGGAGATAAAGCGTGTGTAAATATAAAAGTGAACATAGAATCAACACTTAGAGGCGATTGTCTGTTCCATGCTAGATGCAATCGTCAGGCCACCGATTGCATCTAGCATTAAACAGAGTGTCGCCTCTAAGTGTTGACTTCTGTGTTCACTTTTATATATATATATATATATATATATATATATATATATATATATATAAGCCGTATTTTTATATTTGATCCCTTTTCTATGACAGTTACAAAATATCTTTTTGGCTATGAAAGTGTGTTTATATATCTATATACAAGAAATGGAATATTTAGGTTTTCAGCTATCGTAACATCGTGATTAACTCTTACCGGTATAGAAGATTTTGAATTAGGAGATTCATTAAATGTTTATAAATATATACTTTGTCAACAACACTATATTCTGATAGCCTGACCCTCGCGAAATTTTTAGCCGGTTATATCGAATTACATAGATAGATAGATAGATAGATAGATAGATAGATAGATATATATTGTTATGTAGTGGTTTCACAGTGGAGGCTTGTATTTGTACTAAGTCGGTCGTGAAATAGGTTCGACGTAGAAAAAGTTAGGAACTTGATATAATAGGTGATGACGCAGTAATCTAGTTGTGGTGGCTGATACTTTAATATCCGACTAACGGTCGTCCGACATCGACTGACTGACCAACTCACTGAGCGGTATTTAGTCACCCCCCCCCCACGAGGGCATCATGTGGCACAAGGCAGGTTTAACGTGGGATCTCCGACCCCGTGGGCTCGGCCAAAAATATGCCCTTTGAAACCGTATAAACGGGTTCAGGGTCGGTTTACCTCCCCGAAAGGGACTCCACCCTTCGGCGTAACCTCGTTCGGGTTCCTCCCCGCCCGAAGGCAGAGTTCAACCGGTCAGCCGGTCGTTCGAATTCAGACTGCGATCAGACCAACTCACTGAGCGACTCGCTGACTGCTACTACTCCTACTTATTATAGGTGGGATAGTCTATTAACTATAGAATAGGTGTGTTCCACTATAACATAGATAGATAGATAGATAGATAGATAGATAGATAGATAGATAGATAGATAGATAGATAGATATGAACAGACTGAAATAGATAGATAGATAGATAGATAGATATGAACAGACTGAAATAGATAGATAGATATGAACAGACTGAAATAGATAGATAGATATGAACAGACTGAATAGATAGATAGATAGATAGATAGATAGATAGATAGATAGATAGATAGATAAAGCAAGTACAGAAAGCATATATAGAAATGCAATGGAAATCATTTCAGTAAAGAAAGAAATTTTCTAATCTGTCTTATCAAAATAATTTTTGTTTATTCATATCATAGAAATAACATAATTCTATGAAGTAATTAGAAAGTGAAGAGCGCCATGTTTTTACGAAGTGGAAATTCAACAGGTGTCGACTACAATGAACATTCATTACTTCATGGGTTGGCTCTTCTTTATACGCTCTCCTTTTCATTACTTCATTGGCACCTTTGAGGTTTCAAAACTCTTCCATCTTTTTCTCTATCTGTCGTATCCCTTCAAGACATAAGGCAATCATGGCTCTCCACAATTTCCTGTCTTTTTTTCATTTAATAAATTTGGTCATTTTGTTTTTTGTTTTCACTTTCTGTACCGTCCATACACTGAAGCGCATTCTTTTTCTATGTGTCGTCGCCCATCAGTGATGTAGGCTATCGTCTCTCTTCAATTTCCTTTTCATTTCAGCTCTTAAATTATGTTGTCTTTTTGTTATGCCCCACAAACCTTATTACGACATCCATTTTCTTAACCTCGCTAGGTAGGTTATGTGTTGTTTTTCCTCTCAATGCCCTGTGAGTATCAAATTTTCCAAACCCTCATTCCTTATGTATCCCTGAAACTATTTATTTCTTATGTTAAGTATCCTTTTTATTTCTATTTTCCATAAAACTTCGTCACTGCTCATAAATTCAGTAATAAGTTCAGTCCATGGTATTCTCAGCATCCTTCTGTAGAACTACATTTTATGTTTCTTCAAGTATCTTCTTCATCTGTTTGGAGGCTGCCATAGAGGAGGACTGATATGACCTAACAATTCAGTAATTTTTTCTCTTGCTTCAAGTCTCTTCTTCATGTGTGAGGAGATTGTCCAGCATTCACTGCCATATAGGAGGACTGATATAACCTAACAGTTCAGTAATTTTTTGTTTGTTTCTTTTGCTTCAAGTCTCTTCTTCATCTGTGAGGAGATTTTCCAGCATTCACTGCCATATAGAAGGACTGGTATAACCTAACAGTTCAGTAATTTTTTGTTTGTTTCTCTTGCTTCAAGTATCTTCTTCATCTGTTTGGAGATTGTCCAGCATTTACTGCCATATTGGAGGATTGATAGAACCTCAGAATTCAGTAATTTTTTTTTTTTTTTGTTTTGCTTCAAGTCTCTTCTTCATCTGTGAGGCGATTGTCCAGTATTCACTGCCATATAGGAGGACTGATATAACCTAGCAGTTCAGTAATTTTTTTGTTTGCTTCTTTTGCTTCAAGTCTCTTCTTCATTTGTGATGAGATTGTCCAGCATTCACTACCATATAGGAGGACTTATATAACCTAGCAGTTCAGTAATTTCTTTTTTGTTTCTAATGAGATTTTCCTGTTTCTTAATACTTTGCTTAGCTTTTTGGAATGCCTCTTTCTCTTTATTTATGTATCTCAAAAAAGAATACCCGCTCGGCCCGGTGGCTAGGATCAAAGTGTAGTATCTGCGCTTTGTAAGCTGCCGGGTCGGGTGTCTGCCGAACTCTCTGCTTGCAGAGAGGAACCCGGACGAAGCTCCGGCGATGGGTAGGGTTTCGTTGGGGGAGGTTGACGGAACTGGCCCGTCTCGGCGGGTTGGGATGGTTATTTATTTTGGGCTGGGCCTACGGGCTCGGAGATACCCACATTAAAAAGGCCTTGTGCCACATACGATCCCCGTGGGTGGATTGATAAATACCATCTTTCTCTTTATTTAATTCCCTTTCGGATTTCCATCGACTGGTAGAAGACTTCCCTGATTTTATGTTGTACTTGTTTGATTTTGATATTCACCAGTTTGCAATTTTCTTCTTGGACTCTTTCTACTTCTGACAACACAACCTGTCTTCTTTCAATTGACGTTTACCTCTTTCTTGTCACTTTCCTTCACTCCCTTCTGTCGAATCCGCGTCCAGGGTATGACGATAAACTACATCCGTGTCCTGGGTCTGACGATAAACTACACCTGTGTCCTGGGTATGACGATAAACTACGTCCAACAGATGGCCTCATATTAGGAAGTTTTGAGTATCGTGGAACCCCCTCTTAATTGCTGGTGTTCCCAGGTCCAACCTGACACGGGGTGGTAGCACTTGTTAGGGTCCCAGCTATGGGCAAATAGTTAACACCCAAAACTTGTATAAAAATAGGTTTTAATACCAGAAATAATTTGTAATAAAAAATATTACCAGCAATAATTTTTGAAGGCAAAATTGTTATCAGCAATAGTTTTAAAAAAAGTACTAGCAATAAAAACAGCTATACATTCTTTGAAAAAATATGACCAGCTATAGATTTCTTCAAGTAAAAATATTCCCAGAAATAGATTTTTGAAGAAAAACATATTACCAGCAATAAAAATGTTGTCGACATTAAATAACCCATGGAGGTGTTGATATGCCGTAAAACAAACCAAACCTTCTGTAGAGTTTTTTGTAGTTTACTTTCTCTATCTGCTATCATCACGATGTTATCTACATATCTTATATTGTTAAGAGTGTGACTGCCAAAAGGACATTTTGGTAGGACTTCTAATACTCTCAGAATCGCCTCATTGTATATGTTGTATAAGTCTGGTGAGCCGAAACATCCTTGTCTTACACCCCATACTCTTTTTGTATATTTACGGAATAAAAAAATTCATATATTAGGTTAAAAGTAAAAATAAAATCATCCTTGATAATGGCTAAAAGAATTACTGAAAGCGCTTCGACAGAACACTCGGAAAGTTTAGTCATACTTTATGACCAGAAAAGAAAAAAAATTAAAAGAACACAAGAAAAATTAAATAAAAAGACTTAACCACGGTACCTTCTCAGTCGATTCTAACGAAACTTTTATAAAATAGGGATTACTACCCAAGTATATATATATATATATATATATATATATATATATATATATATACAGACACACACACATACATACATACATACATAAAAATAAAAAACATCTTTTTATGTTTATACATTCTTTTTATAGATACAAATATTTAAGTAAATGCTCTCTTTATAATAAACAGTATTGAACATCATTTACCGGCCTGAATGTCCGAGAAGTTTTCATAGAAAATATGCGTCCTCCGAGAGGAATTAAACCTATCCTATATGGAACCGTCATATGGCCAGACGTGCCTCAACCGATTGAGCCACAGAGGATCGTTCGGTTGGCAAAGTCGATTTTACTGTTTTTAAACACAATTGTCCATGATTTTCTCTCATACATTCATATCTGCTCAATGTGTATCCAAATGTAAACCAATGACGTCAAACATTATGAAATGGACAAAGTCCGACAATTAGTTAAGACATTTTTATATCTATGCGTTCTTTTTATAGATACAAATATTTAATGATATATATATATATATATATATATATATATATATATATATATATAATTTTATTCCTCTTTTAATTTTAAATTAATATTTAATTGTTCATATAACCCCAAATTTAATTTCATGAAATTTCTTCCCTTTAAGGCAAATATCCTTCACCCTCCCCTGACCCCTGCCTTGTGCCTTTCGTCTGACTGAAACATTGAAATGGATAAATTCTGTATTATTTTTTCCACAGGTTGCTTATTTATTTATTTATTTATTTTAGCTTTCATGCTTAAATTTCTATTTCTGACAGAAACTCGGTCCACACTGGGGTTGATAAGACAGACGACCGCCGATATTTTCGTCTGCCGCAATTGACTATTCCCCATAGGAGGTGATTTTGGATTTTATTGTTTATTAATTATATATATTTTGGGATTTTATTGTTTATATATATATATATATATATATATATATATATATATATATATATATATATATGTAAATTAAATGAGAACGATCAAATATAAATTTAAACCGTCACAACATTAATTCATATCATCATTAGTCAATGAGGGTTATTACAGTTTTTAATATTTACTTACAAATAATCTTTCTTCCCTCGAAAAATGAAAATAAGAAAAGCAAGCAAGAAAGGCAGGCATAAGATATAATCTCTTATTTTAAAAAATGACACAAGATATCGTCAAAAAAGAAAACGAAAGAAAGACATAAGATATAGTCTCTTCTAAAAAAAAAAAAAGAAAAAGGGCAGAAAATAAGAACATCGAGAAGAAAAGAAAGACACAAAATATAGTCTCTTCTCTAAAGAAAAGGAAAATGAGAGAAAGAGGATTATATATAAATAAAAAGAAGGTAGACAAGATATGTTGATAATCGGTTCAACCAATCAAAATAGTTTATATACCAAATGCAAACAGCATTCAGACCCACCACCCAATTCTTCTTTCATTGTAGTATTATTAGTACATCATGTAAAACATAATAAATTTAAAAAATTAAAAAAAATACTTTCTCTAGTTTTCTGCTAGCGGCATTTCTAACGATTCGTTTAGATTTCAAGATCTGAGATTTCCAGTATTATGATATCTGATTCTTTACACTCAAAGAGAGCCCTCAAAGCACAGCCTATAGCCAGTCGTCGGGAGACAAAATCTTTTCAAATCTGAACCGTTTGGTGCGTCAAAAATACGACCGTTCAAAATTGCTTTCCACGAGAAAGCTTCGTTTCACTTGTCTTTCGATGACTCAGTCAATATGACTCCTCTACCGATCAACAGAACACCTGTGCACTAAAGCACCTAACTTATACTGAACGGCGAAACTAAATAACTCCCTGAACTTTAAAACTAGTTGTTATCATTCAAATATCCGATTATATATATATATATATATATATATATATATATATATATATATATATATATATATATACAAGTATATGATTGGTGTATATGGAATGAATTCCAATAACCAACAATTACTATTCTTAAAACAGTGCTCAATACAAAGTAGAGCAGATATAATTATTTATTTTTAAAGAAAAAAAAAAAAAATTATAACATAAATATGTTATAAAATCACTACAAAAATAGCCATTTTGTTTCAACACCTTCGGTGTCTTATCAAGTGATGACGTTGAATGCATTCAACGTCATCACTTGATAAGACACCGAAGGTGTTGAAACAAAATGGCTATTTTTGTAGTGATTTTATAACATATTTATGTTATGAATTTTTTTTTTCTTTAAAAATAAATAATTATATATATATATATATATATATATATATATATATATATATATATATATATATATATATATATATATATTATTATTATTATTATTATTATTATTATTATTATTATTTGGTTTATTCGATGTCTGCTAATGTACTTGTCATCTAGTTATAAAATCTAGTCTACACTTATCAATTTTCCTATAACATTAATCTTAAATAAAACAAAGTTAATTACCAACAGTTGATATCATTGGCACCTTGGTTATAGAAACAATAAAAATTGACCCCACTATACAAATGCTATTGAATCTTACGTTTTCTATATATAAAAAACAGAGGATGTCTGTCTGTGTGATACCTTTTCACTCGAGATCCATCAAACCGATTTTGACCAAACTTGGCTCATACAGTGTAAGATGTAAGAGATAGGTTCTTAGCGTAAAAAATCGATAATTTTATAAATCGATAACTCAGTAATCGATAACGACGATCAAAATCGATAAATTCAACTTTTTTCCACCGATTTCGTTCAAACTCCGTATGTATGTTACTTAGATCATTTTTAGATCTCATTTTTATTTCTACGCCACTGAGTTTATCGAAAAACTAAAAATCGATTTCATCACAAATAGATTTCAGCACAAATTTAAAACTGAAAACTCCCTCAATTTCCAAGCAATCTAATAAAAACTTCACTCAATTGTAACCAACAACAAGTTGATTGCTTAACAGTTATTTAACTTGATAATTGAGTCCACCCATATAATGAAAACCCGCGTAAATAGCGAAAAATGTCTCTTTTTACTGGTTTCTTATTTTTTGTTGATCTTTCAACCAATTTTCATCAAACTTAACAGTTGCTTTATAAATGTATCCTCTTTTACATCCCTGGTGGCAGACTGACAAACTGAATTTCAAAAACTCCAAAATAATTGTGGTCTGAAGTGGGTCTTCATGTTGCCTGTTTTACCCCTTCATGTCCTCAACTAAATTCGATTGAATAAATACAGACTAATTCTGTTATATCAGTAATTAATTTAAAATGTTTCTTTTAATGAATGTACTTTAGAATAACTGAAGAAGATAGACTTTATTACATCGAAACATGATACTGCTTTTGCTCCATTCTAATTGAACGCTTTTTTCTGATCGACCAGCTGGGTATGGCTGCTGGTCTTAAATAAATCGGAGTTAATTACCAGCAATTGACACCATCGGCATCTTGGTTATAGAAGCAATACAAACTGGCCTCACTACACAAATGCCATTGAAACTTCCTTTTTATTCCCATCCTGGGTATGACGATAAACTACATCCGCGTCCTGGGTAAGACGATAAAGTACGCCCAACATCAAGGCCTCTGATCAGGAGGTTTTGAGGAGTGTGGAACCACCTCTTAATTGCTGGTGTTCCCAGATCTACTCTGACCCGGGGTGGTAGTACCTTTTAGGGTCCCATCTATGAGCAAATAGTCAACACCCAAACTTGTGTAAGCATCCTGGGTATGACGATAAAATGCATCTGTGTCCTGGGTAAGACGTTAAACTACGTCCAACAGCAAAGCCTCTGATCAGGAGGTTTTGAGGAACATGGAACCACCTCTTAATTACTGGTGTTCCCAGATCTACCCTGACCCGGGGTGGTAGCACCTGTCAGGGTCGCAGCTATGGGCAAATAGTTAACCCCACAACCTAACTCAAAACGCTATGAAAGTGTAAAAATAGATTTTAATACCAGAAATACTTTTAAAAAATTAGTATCAGCAATAAATATTTGAAAAAAGAAAATATTACCAGAAATAAAAATCTTGTCAGTATTAATTAACCCATTGAGGTTAATATGCCACAAAACAAAACAAACCAAACTATACATTATTTTAAAAAAATATTACCAGCTATATATTACTGAAAAAATTACCAGCTGCACATTTTCGAAAAAAAAATAAACCAAACCAATATATACTGAGATAGATAGATAGATAGATAGATAGATAGATAGATAGATAGATAGATAGGAAAAAGACTGGGATAGATAGATAGATAGATAGATAGATAGATAGATAGATAGATAGATAGATAGATAGATAGATAGATAGATAAAAAATATTACCAGCAATAAAAATCTTGTCGGCATTAAATAAGCCATTGAGCTTGGTATGTCGTAAAATGAAACAAGACAAATCAAACCAAACTTTTTTTTTATTCAATAAAAATATAGCTGTAAGTTATGGTATATTTGTGGGTGAAAGTGCTCGATATAAGAGACAGAGCGTATGGAAAATATAAAAATGATCACTGAGGTCAATACCAAACGTCGATAGTCTGTTTCATGTTTCAACGCAATCTTCTGCCTAATATTGAGCATTTTGCATTGACATATGTCTTTTTCTAACACCCTGTCCTGATAAATGCTTAACAAAAGTTTCACCCTTCCGCCATAGGTACGTCAGACCATTCCCTAGTCAGTATACAGATTGATAACGAGTCAATGACAAAGTCGATTTACCGTTTCATAGGCAAACTGGAATAGATTTCAATCATATATGATGGACGCTCCTCTCTGATACTATTTCCAGCATGCTGTCTCCAAAATGGCTGCCCTCGTGTCGGAATGGATCCTTTCTTCAATAAAGAGTTTTATATCACCTCCCCCCTCAAAAAAAAATCCAGCAAAAATTAGTCATCCCTTGTTCATCCCTTAATGTATGGCAACAATAGCTCACCGGAGTTACTATTTCAATATTTATAGCAAGGATCGGTGTAGTCTGGCACTTACTACTTTCGCAACTACTCGCAATCGTTGTAAGAGAATACTGGAAAACGTAAAATGCAGCTTCACGCACATTGTCTAGACCAAGGTTAAAAAGAAACAAGTTAGATCCGCGAATTCTGGCCGTTTCGACCTCTATTTGGGACTCATTAGCAGTGCGCATCCACTACCGAGAATTGAAACCCGGACAGTTATGTAATCAGGCAAACGTCATACCAACTGTACCAACGGTCCTCGGTAACGAAGAGGTAGCGAATTAGACTCGATATAGCGCCGCTCGATCACATATAGGGGAACTCATCCGAGTTTCTCCTTACTCTTAGGACTGTGACGCCAAGACTAATAGGACTGTGCCCCCACCCGAGCCAAGACTACTATTCCCAAACCGCTCCATCCAGAGCATTAGAAGCCGATTCAAGTAAAGATATACAAGTGATCATGAGAAGGATTTGAGATAATTATAATTAAGTAATTCATCGAGTCTAGAAGAAACCTTAACATAATGCAGAAAGAGAATTGAAACCCGGACAGTTACGATATCAGGCAAACGTCATACCAACTGTACCAACGGGACTCGGTGACGAAGAGTTAACGAATTAGACTCGATATAGCGCCCCTTGATCACATGTTCCGTGGTGGAACTCATCCGAGTTTCCCTTACCCATAGGATTGTGCCCACACGAGCCACGACTACTATCCCCAAGCCGCTCACTACAGAGCATTAGAAGCCGGTTCAAGCAAGGATATACAAGTGATTGTTAGGAGGATTTGAGATAATTATAATTAAGTAATTCATCGAGTCTAGAATAATATTATAGTTTCTCCAAAAGATCAGGGAAAAATTTCGAGGTCAAAGTGGGGACAGTGGTGCTCCAGCCAAGATCTGTGTGCATTTAATTTTCATTTAATCTGATTCATCTAAATATAAAACATACCAGAAGGCAGATACTCCCTGGAACGAGATAGAATGAGCCAATTATTTTTCGAGTATACTTTTGGATATTGGATTGTATAGATGGCTTCCACTCGATGTCCAGATGGAACTTCAGATTCAAGAGGCGTTCAAGTCAAGGAGCTCCTCTCAAAATTTTTCATCGACAGAAAAAGTTAAGGTTTGAATAGGGATTAGGTAACGATATTCGCTTAGTTTTTGAATTATTGAAAGTTGCAAGGCATTGGAATGGTTCAGGTCAGAGAAGAAATCAACTGTAAGGCTCTGGTCATCTTTGCTTTTTGGAATAGCATTCATAAACAGTGGTCTCATTCCCGTGCGTATTTGCCACTGATCTGAGAATGTTTCTTGGCAGATAGTTAAAGAAAAACAAAAAAAGAGAGTAGGAAGGAGGATTATAATCAGTTGGCATGAACTCATCATTCCCTGTGCTTTGTTCCATGAAAAGAGTCTAGTTCGAATGTTCGTCGCATAAACACAAGCAAATAACCTCACTAAAGCTATGAATCCATATCATCTGCCAACAATTGGTTAAAAAGTAGGATTTCTAACTGAAAAATCATTACAAACCGAACCCTTATTTCGTCTAGCGGGGTAGATTGCTCTAGTTCCACGTTCCATGCGTTTTTCCGGATTTCTCCGTTATTTTCCTTTGACTCAACTCTACAAATTTTCATTCAGCTAAGCTGAGGCCTGGGATTGAACTGACAACTATTTGGATCTAGTCACTGGATCTAACCAACGCCTTTATCCACTAGGCCATGTGACCTTGAGGACATAAATAATGGGTTCGGTTCTAAATTCCAATCAACTGAAGAAGGACGGAGCGTACAACGGCCGAAGCGTTGAGAATATGGCAATGAAGATGAGGATAACATTCCGAATAATGTAAATAATACAAGTAATCGTAATACCTCATCTCAGATATATAGAGGCCGAAACGTTGTGAATATGGCAATGAAGATGAGGATAACAGCCCGAATAATGTAAATAATACAAGTAACCATAATACATCATCTCAGACATATAGGGACCGAAATCTGGTGAATATGATAATGAAGATGAAGATAACAGTTCGAGTAATGTAAATAATGCAAGTAAACATAATGCCCCATCTCAGAGATATAGATAGATATACAGAGAAACATAGACATAAGGGCCGGAGTGTACAACGGTTGAAACATTGTGAATATGGTAATGAAGATGAGGATAACAGTCCGAATAATGTAAATAAAGCAAGTAATCATAATACCTCATCTCGTAGAAATAGACAGATATGAAAAGCCATTGACATTCTCAAAAATATTATAATGCAATATTCACTCGCAAAAAAAGAATTATTCTTACAATCTAAAATGTGTGTGGGCTTTAAATAACACATAATAGGGTGATAATCTGTAAAATAATGAAACAATACATAGAAACACTATTTGCATTATTCGGACTACTGTCCTCATCTTTGTCGTCATATATGTTACCTTGTGCGTTAACTTCTAGTCTTTCAATCTGTTTAATTTTTGTATTTGGCGAGCCTTGACTACATCGAATTCATGTCTGAAGGATTTATCCAGGTCATTTTTTACTCTTCTCTGGTCTTCTTCATTGGTAATTCTTTTGAAGAAATCGTCAAGCCTCTGGGTGATATGAGCTTGTAGTCTCTGTTTTATCCAACGATTGTACTGTATTCTCTCTCAGACAAGGGTGTGTCCCGTTTTTTATAGGACCAGAACAAGGGCATATGGCACAGTGGATAAAGGCGTTAGTTAGATCCAGTGACAGGACCCAAAGAGTGTGAGTTCAATATCCGGTTAAAGCAGTGGGGAACTTAGAAAGGGGGATTAACGGGAGATAAGTGATAACTGACATCCATTAAACATGGCACGTGGAACGAGAACGGCCCAACCCAGTGAGCGAAATAAAGTGATCAGTTCGACATTTCAACCACCCGAAGAAGGCCGGGCGTACAACGACAGAAATGTTGTAATAAATATGGCGACAAAGATGAGGACAATAGACCGAATAATGTAAATAATGTACATAATACCTCATCTCAGAAATATAGACAGATACAGAAAGACAGAAACGTTGTGATAAATATGGTAACAAAGATGAGGACAATAGTCCGAATAATGTTAATAATGTACATAATACCTCATCTCAGAAATCTAGACAGATACTTAAGGGCCGAAACGTTGTAATAAATATGGCGACAAAGATGAGGACAATAGTCCGAATAATGTAAATAATGTACATAATACCTCATCTCAGAAATATAGACAGATACTGAAGGGCCAAAACGTTGTAATAAATATGGCGACAAAGATGAGGACAATAGTCCGAATAATGTAAATAGTGTACATAATACCTCATCTCAGAAATATAGACAGATACTGAAGGGCGAAACGTTGTAATAAATATGGCGACAAAGATGAGGACAATAGACCGAATAAGGTAAATAATGTACATAATACCTCATCTCAGAAATATAGACAGATACTGAAGGGCCGAAACGTTGTGATAAATATAGCAACAAAGATGAGGACAATAGTCCGAATAATATAAATAGTGTACATAATACCTCATCTCAGAAATATAGACAGATACTGAAGGGCCGAAACATTGTGATAAATATAGCAACAAAGATGAGGACAATAGTCCGAATAATATAAATAGTGTACATAATACCTCATCTCAGAAATATAGACAGATACTGAAGGACCGAAACGTTGTGATAAATATGGCAACAAAGATGAGGACAATAGTGTCCGAACGATGTAAATAGTGTACATAATACCTCATCTCAGAAATATAGACAGATACTGAAGGGTCGAAACGTTGTGATAAATATAGCAACAAAGATTAGGACAATAGTCCGAATAATGTAAATAGTGTAAATAATACCTCATCTCAGAAATATATACAGATACTGAAGGGCCGAAACGTTGTAATAAATATGGCAACAAAGATGAGGACAATAGTCCGAATAATGTAAATAGTGTACATAATACCTCATCTCAGAAATATCTAAACTGTCCACTGTATTCATCCGTTTTCTAAGATCAATGATTAAAATGACTTTGATCGAGCTAAGCCTGTGGATCTTGGCGAAAACCATCCTTCTTCGAACCTTGTGGACTGGCGCTACACAATCACGAGCCAAGAACTGTATCAATTTACAGGGACCTCATCACATGAAAGCCTTCAACAAAAGCAACAGCTAAAATGAACATCACATATAACTCGGCAGGAAAATAATGACATAATCAAGATGCTGACATTTCACGTAAATAAAAGGTTAGTAAGGAAATCCCCATCAATACTGGAAAGAGCGATAACAGTTACTTGACTTGATTCAAGGGAAGATCTTTTTTCAAATCAACGGTTAACAGTATTGGCTTTTCGTTCACAGAATGGAAACCACTGCCATTCTCAATTGGATTTTTTTCTATCCGCAAGTAAAATTACCCCTTTCATAAATTATACTCGGAGCCATACCGAGCTGGTCGTTCAATTAGAATGAAGCAAAAGCAGTATCATGTTTAGATGTAACAAAGTTTATCTTCAATTACTTTAAAGTACTTTCATTAAAAACATTCTGAATTAATACAGTTACTGATATAACAGAAGTAGTCTGTATTTATTCAATCGAAGTTAGCTGAGGACACGAAGGGGTAAAACAGGCAACATGAAGACCCACTTCAGACCACAATTATTTTGGTGTTTTTGAATTTCAGTTTGTCAGTTTGCTACTAGGGATGTAAAAGAGGATACATTTATAAAGCAATTGTTAAGATTGATGAAAATTGGTTGAAAGATCAACGAAAAATAAGAAAGAAACCAGTAAAAATCGCCATTTTTCGCTATTTACGCGGCTTTCCACTATATGGATGGGATTAATTATCAAGTTAAATGACTGTTAAATAACCAACTTAATGTTGGCTACAGCTGAGTGAAGTTTTTATTAGATTTCTTGAAACAGTTTGATAAAAGCTGAAGCCGTTCGATCGGTAAAGGCGTTCAATTAGAATGGAGCAAAAACAGCATCATGCTTAAATGTAACAGACTCTATCTTTTTCAATTACTTTAACTTACTTTCATTAAAAACATTTTGAATTAATGCAGCTCCTGATATAACAGCAGTAGTCTGCATTTATTCAATAGAATTCAAAAGTTAGCCAAGGACATGAAGACCCACTTCAGACCACAATTATTTTGAATTTTTTTTTAAATTCAATTTGTCAGTTTGCTACCAGGGATGGAAAGGAGGATACATTTATAAAGCAATTAAGTTTGATGAAAATTGGTTGAAAGATCAGCGACAAATAAGAAAGACACCAATAAAACCGACATTTTTCGCTATTTACGCAGCTTATCAAGTTAAATGATTGCTAAACAATCAACGTATTGTTGGCAACAGTTGAGTGAAGTTTGTATTAGATTGCTTGAAAATTGAGGGAGATTTTAGTTAAAAATTTGTGTTGAAATTGATTTTTCGTTTTTCGCAGTTTTTCACACTGGCGTAGAAATAAAAATGACATATCATTGAGCTCGTCACGACGTAAGTAGCCTACATAACGAGTTGTAACAAAATCGGAGGTTTTTGTTTTCTAAATTATGAACTTTTTACGCTAAAAACCTATCTTTTCATTGTACAATGTATATGTCAAATTTGGTCAAAATCGGTTGGATGGATATCGAGTGAAAAGCTATCAAACAGACAGACACACACACAAACATCCTCTGTTTTATATAGTGATTAATGTATAGAAATGTTCTCTTTCTCACTTGGATTCGATCCTGTTTCAAATGAAATTACACCAATCTCTTCGGAAATGTTCCTTTTTCACAAGATTTTCTTTAATCGGCTATCATCCTTTCTCAAATGAAATGACCTCATTCTCAATTAGTTTTATTGTTTTCTCATCTTAATCTACCGTTTACTCAAATGGCTTTTCAATTTTTGCGTAAAATTACACCTTTGGCAACTGAATTTACACTTTCTCAATTAAAATTGTCCGTGGCTGAAATGACTTTGATCTTTCCGCAAACATATCTGCTCCATTCCCAAATGAATTCACGCTTTTCACAAACGTACACCCTTGTGCAAATTAACTGAAACAACCGTTTTAGTTCCCGTTGTTTTCTCCACACTGTCAAACCCACTGGAGTGACAGGGTGTAATCAAATTCTATTTTTTCCTCAGATTAGCTCATTTGCAGTGGTGTGCAGTAATATCAATCTATTTTCGGATGTATGATGAAATTTGTTTGGCCTTGAAAAATATTGCGTCATCCGTCATTGCATCAGATTTTTATCACGCCCAAACATTATTGTCTCGACTATCGATTAGTTGTCCTACGGCCATTGTCTGCGATGAACGTTACTTCAAGGAAAGGTACTAATATTGTAAGGCTGCACGATCTCACTGGCAAGTGAGCAAATCAAAGTAATATAGACTGGCCCCCGAAACTCTCCTGATTTAAATCTAATCGAGAATCTGTGGTCAATCTGCAAGGAACGACTTCATGGAATGAATATACGAAGTACTAACATCTGCACTGGGTCATGTTTCATTGGAAAAATACGAAAAAAGTAAATAATAACGGAATTATATATATATATATATATATATATATATATATATATATATTATTAACTTGGAAGGCTGTTTTTGAAGCCAGTGAACATTGCCCGTGGTTCAAATGACTTTGATCCACATCTTAAACATAATTTCTCTATTCCCAAGTGACTTCACGCTTTCCACAAACGTAATTATCCATTGTGAATTTACTATTTTATTCATTCAACTTACACATTACCCAATTCGATTTGCCCTTTACTCGTGGGAAATTATACATTTCCCAGCCGATTTTACCCCTTTCCCAATTAAAACAAAATCTTCTTCATTTTTTGACGCATTTCTAAATTTAATTTCCCTTTTTCTTATTCGCCTTTCTCAATTTAAATTTGGCCCTTTCTTCAACTGACTTTTCCCACATCTCAGTTTTACTCACCCCCTTTCTCAATTGACCATATTCCTTCTCAGGTGAAGGGATTACGGCCATATCGCATTGAAAAACCTGTTCCAGAATGATCATGTATGATTACTTCTTTCACAAACGGTTTAATTCTTTCTGAAAATAAATTGTCCATTTCATAAGTATATTTCCGCTTTTCTCAATTTAAATTTGCCCCTTGCTTCAACATTCGCATTGAAACACCGATTCCTGTATGATCACCAAAGTTAAGCAATGTTGAGTCTGATGAATATCTAGATCGGTGACCGCTTGGGAATACTATGTATCGAAAGCTTGGATGCGTGGGTGGTTTATCGGATAATGGCTCGGTTTTTTAATCGGAAAACTGAGTTCCAATTCCAGTTGGGTTCGTTATATTTATTAACGCGCTAATATATATGGGAAAGATATGAATCCATCTCTTCTCACCCTAGCAAGGGGGTAATTAATAAGACTTGTATCACTAAGCCATTATTATCTTGAAATAACCTTCAAAGGTTTGCTAAGCCGAATTAGTTAATCATATTTTTAAGTGAAATTAATTTTATCTAAAATTTCTTCACCGATTTGTCAAATAGAAAATTCAATTCTGAATTAAATTTACATATTTTCGAAGTTAAATTATTTCTTCACAAAATATCTCTTAGAATTATTGAATACTGATCTTGTATTTTTTTTTTTATATCTGAATTAATTTTGAATAAATTGAATTAGTCTATCATTAGTCAGTTTAATGGCCATATTGTTGGTTTTACTTCATAATCACCAAGATTTGTTTCAAAAGAGACAATGGTATTAGTTTTCGTTTGTGATCTTTGAAAGAATTGCCCATGTCCCTTCAGGAGGTTGGCGACCATGGGCCTCCACAATTTCCACCCCTTCGTAGCTCTTCTTCTTCTTTGCCTCATGTTTCTTCAGGATGTTGATGTTCATGGGTCTCGTCGATTTCTTATCTTTCATAAGTCATAGTAAATTTTGTCTTTTTTATGTACCACGTCCGTTCAGGAGGTTGGCAACCATGGGCCTCCACAATTTCCTCTCCTTCGTAGGTCCTAATAAATTTCCTTTTTGCTATCTCACATAATCTCTGTTTTTCCAACCCATTTACGCAAGCTCTTTCTTCTTCTTCTTCTTCTTCTTCTTCTTCTTCTTCTTCTTCTTCTTCTTCTATGTTCCGTGTCGGTAAAGGACACTGGCGATCATGGCGCTCCACAATTTCCCATAGCTCTTTGTAAATGTTTTCTTTTTGCTATATCTCCTAAACCCTGTTCTGGCAAACGTTTACAGAAATTATTTCTTCTTCTATGTGCCCTGTCTGTTCAGCGTGTGGTTGGTCATGACTCTTCACTATTTCCTGTACTTTGTAGCTCTTGGTAAATTTTGTCTTTTTCTATCTCTCCTAAACCCTGTTCTGCTAACCATTTACAGAATCTTCTTCTTCTTCTTCTTCGTGGGTGATTATGGCTCTCCATAATTTCCTGTCGTAGCGCTTAATAAATTTTCTCTTTATGTTATTTTTCCTGAACACTCTTCTGTCAACCGTTTAGACAAGCTTTTTTGGTAGATTAAGTATTGTTTGCCTCTGTCCTTTTTTTCCCGTATATCTCTCCTAGGAGTATCAAATTTTCCAAGTCCTCTTTCCTCATTAATGTGTACTAAAAAATTTAACTGACTCATTCTGGTGCTACGTATGAGTATCCTTTTTTTTCCTTTTTCTCTAAAACTTCATTGTTTTTCACATGTTCAGCCCATGTTATTCCCATCATCCTACTGTAGAACCAACTTTCTGTTGCTTCAAGTCTCTTCTTAATTTGAGATATTCACTGCCATATAGGAGGATTAATATTGCATAACAGTTCAGTAATGTTCATTTTGTTTCTAGCAAAATCTTCCTGTGTCTATTAGCATGTCGAAGTTAAATTTAAAATTGAATTGTCTTTCGCAGGCCCAACACCAAGTGATGGCCTAGTGGAGGGGTCCTAGAAAACCATATGACAACCCTGGGAAAATGATCTGAACTAATTTTAGTAGTGCCCTCTGATTTAAAGGCCGTCCCCACACAACTTTGAACTTTTTAAATTTCTTCATTTTTTAAAGTCAAAATTAGAAGTGCGTCCTTCAAGCCGGACAGTCCTGAACGTTAAAGAATATGATTATTGGCTAAGAGGTAAAATTATTTAGGAATGGGGTAACTTCAACAGAGAAATTATGTAGTTTTACAGGATGCAGTGAGAATTGTTTTTCGCACTTAAATTACGTCACAATTCATATTAGTCAATTTGGAAAGCTAAGTGGAAACAACTTAAAATATTTAAAAATATAAATTAAAGTGATCAATTATAGACAGA
>OZ010613.1:55230587-55275587 GCA_963932145.1 Acanthosepion lycidas | reverse complement strand
AGAATGAGATAGATACATAGATAGATAGATATGAATATAGTATTTTTGCTGATGTCTTTCTGTACTAAATCTAACCACCAATTTGCTGGAAAGACAATTTTCTTTCAGTGGCGGAAAGAACATGAACTGAACATGTATCTTGCTTTCTACTAAGTCTGTTTGGTTTATGGAATCACTTTTCGCATCCCTCGCCTGTGTTCTTAATACCGTCTAAGAAGAAACACTTTCGTTTGTTCAATAAGCCTCTTTCTCTTCTGTTTCCTTTGATCTGAAAGGTGCCCTTCATAATGCTTCGAAATCTTTTCACCTCGTTTCATATCGTACTTTTTTTTCCATTTTTATAGTTTTACCAGACTGGCATTTTTATCCCAACCTCGGACCTTCTGACCTGTTCAGATATTATCTGAACACAGTTACGTCTTCATTAGTGTACCATTGAAATTCTGAATCGACATGATCACACCTCGATAGTGAGAAGTGTTTGTTTTTTTTTTTATGTGGCGTTTTCATTAAGGGTGTGGTCAATCACGGTTCACTACACCGCTCTCTACTCCCTCACACTTCACAGTGTTTGACTCCGTATTATTTCGTCCACTCTTCTGCCATTTATTTACACAACACCATTAGATACGTTATTTGTCATCCCCCCCTCTACAGCTTCTTGCATTCAATATGTCTTGAATTCTCTATGCCCTTTTACCTCATGTGACCCAGATATTTCAACTCCTAATTTCTGATTGCAAGTATAAGTGTTCTTCTGTTTTCCCGTTTCTTCATAACTTCCACTTTAATCACATGCTCTATCCTTGGTATTCTCATCATCTGCCTGGCAAACTACATTCTGTTTCCTCAAATAAAGAAATTGTCCAGCATTCATTTCCATATAGGAGGATTGATATTCGACAGGAGTTCAACTTTATTTTCTATGTTTCTAACAATATTTCCATGTTTCATAATAATTTGTTCAGTTTTTGGAATGTAAATTTTGGCATTTGATTGCGCGTTAGATCCCCGGTGTTACATTTTCAAATATTCCCAGATATTTAAATTTTCTGTATTTGATCGATTTTGACATCCGCAATTTATACCTCGCAACCTAGGTGGTCGCTTTTGCTATTGAACATGTATTCTGTCTTGTGCTAACGACCATGTATTCTATCATTTGCTAACGACCAGGCTTTCTGTCTGTTGCTAACGACCAGGCTTTCTGTCTGTTGCTAATGGCTATTTATTCTGTCTTTTGCTAACGACCAGGTTTTCTACCTGTTGCTAATGAACATGTATTCTGTCTTTTGCTAATGACCATGTATTTTGTCTTGTGCAAACGACCATGTATTCTGTCTGTTGTTAACGACCAGGTTTTCTGTCTGTTGCTAATGACCATGTATTCTGTCTGTTGGTAACGACCTTGTTTTCTGTCTGTTACTAGTGGCCATGTATCCTGTCTGTTGGTAACGACCAGGTTTTCTGTCTGTTGCTAATGACCATGTATTCTGTCTGTTGGTAACGACTTTGTTTTCTGTCTGTTACTAGTGGCCATGTATCCTGTCTGTTGGTAACGACCAGGTTTTCTGTCTGTTGCTAATGACCATGTATTCTGTCTGTTGGTAACGACCTTGTTTTCTGTCTGTTACTAATGGCCATGTATCCTGTCTGTTGGTAACGACCAGGTTTTCTGTCTGTTACTAATGAACATGTATTCTGTCTGTTGGTAACGACCTTGTTTTCTGTCTGTTACTAGTGGCCATGTATCCTGTCTGTTGGTAACGACCAGGTTTTCTGTCTGTTGCTAATGACCATGTATTCTGTCTGTTGGTAACGACCTTGTTTTCTGTCTGTTACTAATGGCCATGTATCCTGTCTGTTGGTAACGACCAGGTTTTCTGTCTGTTACTAATGACCATGTATTCTGTCTGTTGGTAACGACCTTGTTTTCTGTCTGTTACTAGTGGCCATGTATCCTGTCTGTTGGTAACGACCAGGTTTTCTGTCTGTTGCTAATGACCATGTATTCTGTCTGTTGGTAACGACCTTGTTTTCTGTCTGTTACTAGTGGCCATGTATCCTGTCTGTTGGTAACGACCAGGTTTTCTGTCTGTTGCTAATGACCATGTATTCTGTCTGTTGGTAACGACCTTGTTTTCTGTCTGTTACTAGTGGCCATGTATCCTGTCTGTTGGTAACGACCAGGTTTTCTGTCTGTTGCTAATGACCATGTATTCTGTCTGTTGGTAACGACCTTGTTTTCTGTCTGTTACTAATGGCCATGTATCCTGTCTGTTGGTAACGACCAGGTTTTCTGTCTGTTGCTAATGACCATGTATTATGTCTTTTAGTAACGACTAAGTTTTCTGTCTGTTGCTAATGACCATATATTTTGCTGACGAATGTATGTCTTTGGTTTAGAGCCTATGTGGTCGCCGAGGTCAGGTTTCGAGTTTAAGGAGATCCGTAATTTAGAATTCTGGAATTTAGTGCAATTGCGCAGTCTCCATTTAAGTGATTGGAACAATTTTAATCTCTATTCTGTCTGGCTTGGTTCAGAATGAAACCAGCTTTCTGGGTATAAAGTCCCCCAAATAAAGTACCCTTTACTTATATGATTTTTTTTTTTTGTCAATAAAGAAGTTTTACTTTGCCAAAATAAACAGTTCGGTAAAACCTAATGTTTACACAGGCATTACAATCCACGACCAGCCGATCTTATTAGATGAAATACAGGTACGTTTCCCCCATGAGATGAACGAAAGAAAATTAAAAAATAAAAAATAGCATTTAGACTTGCAGTAAAGCATTCGTACGAAAGATTCGAGTCGATCATTTTGTAGGAACTGGCAGAGACTTCGGGAGTAGAAGCGTGTTGTATGGCGTGAGAAATTTGATTGAGACGGCAGCGTAACGAGAAAAGGGGGGAAAAGTCGACGTTCTCACGCGAATCGCTGAGAGCGGAGGGTTTGATTTTGGCGTGATTTGGTCTACGCGGGAAAGGATACACTTTAACCCCAGCCATAATTGACATCGAAAAGAGGATCAATCGTAGGGCGAGGGTGGGGGGTCACATAGGAAAAGAAAAGAAAAGGGATAGTAGAACGGTTATTTAGAAATTGACCTGGGAGAGAACGAGGTCGAAAATAATACCAAAAGGACAGATATAAACAGAATGAAACCGAAAAGCGACTGAAATAGATAGATAGATAGATAGATAGATAGATAGATAGATAGATAGATAAAAGCAGATTCGAATGGCCTTGAATAAGATATACATATATACAGACCGACAGACAGACAGACAGAGGAAGTTAAAGATATACAGTTTCAAATCAAACAACTGAAGTCTTTCTAGATTTGGAAATATATATATATATATATATATATATATATATATATATATATATATATATATAATTACAAATAGTTATGTTTTATAATACAGAATGGACTGATTGCTAAATAGATAAAGAAAAAAATTAGATAGATAGATAGATAGATAGATAGATAGATAGATAGATAGATAGAAGCAGATTCGAAGGGCCTTGAATAAAATATATTAGGTTGGTGCAAAAATGATGATGTAATAATGTCGTTTTTTGACATTAAAAAATACGACAAAAAGCGACATTATTACGTCATTATTTTTGCACCAACCTAATACATACATACAAACAGACAGAGAAGTTTAAATATTTACAGACTTCCATATCATATAGGCAGACTGAGGTGACGCACGGACGGACAGATAGATAGATAGATAGATAGATAGATAGATAGATAGATAGATAGATAGATAGATAGATAGGAACAGACCGAAATTGATAGAGATCTATGAATAGGACATCTTAGATAGGGAGAGAGAAAGAGATATGAAGAGAACATTGTTGATAGAGTGATAGAGAGAGAGAGAGAGAGAGAGAGAGGTGAGATAATCAATAGAGAAAGATTAACAGATAAATAGATAGAAACAGTCTGCGATAGATAGATAGATAGATAGATAGATAGATCGATAGATAGATAGGAACAGACTGAAATAGATCGATAGATAGTTAAGAAGAAAACCTTTTAGATAGGTAGAGAGGAAGCGTTATGAAGACAGCGTCGTACATAGATAGATAGATAGATAGATAGATAGATAGATAGATAGATAGATAGATAGATATGAAGAGAACTTCATAAACAGATAAACTGATTGAGAGAAGATATATATATATATATATATATATATAAATATATATATATGTGTGTGTATATATATATACATACACACACATATGTATATATATATATATATATATATATATATAAAACGCTCAAACACTAATATTCCATGGTTACAATTTATTACATTGCAATCTTAATCTAATAACTTATGTTATGAAGGCAGCGTCGTACATAGATAGATAGATAGATAGATAGATAGATAGATAGATAGATAGATAGATAGATATGAAGAGAACTTCATAGATAGATAAACTGATTGAGAGAGGATATATATATGTATATATATATGTATATATATATATATATATGTGTGTGTGTGTGTGTGTGTGTGTGTATATATATACATACACAGACATACACACACACCTATATATATATATATATATATATATATATATATATATATATATATATATATATATATAAAACGCTCAAACACTAATATTCCATGGTTATAATTTATTACATTGCAATCTTAATCTAATAACTTATTACATTTGAATCGAGATTTTTATCTTTGGAAGATGCAATAGTTCCCCTTCTTTTTACACACAGATACAGAAGCATACTGCACACACATGTTCTGTTTTGTATTAATTTTTCTACATATATTTATATATATATATATATATATATATATATATATATATATATATATATATATATAAGAATCAAGCCAATATTCTGAAAGTCGAATTTACATGAACGGGGGTATGTCAACCTGATAAACAAGAATGCATCCCAAATAATCTTCTCTGTGGCAAAAGCTCTGTAAGAGAAAAAGAAAGCCTGGTAGGCCATTGAAATGTTTCAAAGATTGCATGAATGTCAACATCGCCCACGCAACTGGAAGAGTGCACAGACGATCTAACTGGATGTCGTTCCCATGCAAAAAGGAGAGCAGTAGTAGAAACAGCCAAAACTTTAAGCCAATTTCTCTGTCCCCAGTACGGACGCCTTTAAGGTTCAAACATTAGACACTACCGTCAACTTCGTGTACAAACCTACAAAATATAAAAATTTATATATCGTTTTCACAGATAGATAGATAGATAGATAGATAGATAGATAGAAACAGACTGAGATAGATAGATAGATAGATAGATAGATAGATAGATAGATAGATAGATAGATAGATAGATAGATAGATAGATAGATAGATTTTTGAAAAGCAATATATCCCAAGGGGCAATATTTGGGGAATTCGGTGTTGTCGAACCTGAGAAATGTTGCTTTGGTCAAAAACTGCTGCACAAGCCATAGTCATTGATGGTGTTGTGAGACGAGCACACTCTACACACTTTCTTCCAAGAACTACTGTCAGCAATGGAAGTAAGCGAATATGAGTTCAAAGTGAATCTGTGTCAAGCGGCTTCACTCTGCTTTCTTGAGCTCTGTTATCATAGCAACAGTCCCGATACTTCTTGATCAGACCGCGTATGATAGATTCAGGATAGGTGCCATCCATTTCAATTCTGGGGCATAGTTTCCGTTTTGGAGATATTTATTTTGAGTCCTATTTCTTTAGAAGAAATATGATTCGAAGTAGATGCAGAAGAATTAGTCAAAGACTTTGAATAATGGCACCGATTCGTGAAGACGTTTTCGAATATATTCTTTCACCCAGGCTGATCGTCGCAAGGTTATCACTATTTCCATGGCAAATGTTCAGGTGAGTCCGATTCTTTAGTTCCGCAGTTCAGGCTTTTACAGCTAGGACACGTCATGTTCCTTCTTTTTATGCGCCATGTCCATTCAAGACGTAGGCAATCATGGCCTACCACTTACCCCTATCGCTTTTAACTTTCAATAATTTTTGTCCCTTTGACACTTCCCCCAGGCCGTATTCTGTCATCCACTTGATAAGCCCGCTAGGTATGTCTTGCGGTGCTTTCCCTTGTCTTTCTTTCTTTCTATTCGGCCTATGAGCATCGAATTCTCCAAGGCCTCCTTTCTCATTACGTGTCCCAGAAATGCCAGCTGCCTTTTTCTGATGTTAAGTATAAGATTCCTCCTTGTTTGCATCCTCTCCAAAACCTCATCGTTGCTAACACGCTCGGTCCATGATATCCTTAGCATCCATCTGTAGAACCATATCTCCGTCGCTATTCTATTCTTCATCTTTGAGGAGACCATACAACATTCGCTGCCGTGAAGAAGGACAGATGTGACGTAGCAACGCAATACTATTTCTTCTGTTATCAAAGAAATCCTCGTGTCTTGTAATATCCTGTCACGCATTTGGAATCCGTCTTTGGCCATCCAAATACGTCTTCGGATCTCAGCGTCGCACTTACCGTCCTCTGTCAAAACATTTGTTACAGGAATGCCAGTGTGTTTAAGTAAAAACACGCCTCCTGGAATATTTTTTATCCCGCAACATTTATTACGGACTCCTTGCGAGTCCAGGTAAAAAATGGATAGCAGAAAACAATATAAAACAAAAGACAACTGCATTGTATGTATTGACAAAAATAATTCGTTGTGATGTGGGGTCTGGCAAAACACAACACTTAACTCGACACAGACAGTCGTGATAGTAATATTCAGTCCTCAACTAGACAAGCCACTGCAATGGTATTATCTTCTCCCCTCTACACACACTAGACAATTACCCAGGACCACTTATGAATAGATCAGTAGATTTAGGATAGTAAAGAGAGCAATTGGCTCTTATGGTATCAACAAGAAAAAATGTCTGTTTAAAATACGACAGTTATTAGAAAACATATTCATATTGGCTAATAAGAAGTAACAAATAAACTATATTAGTCAGAAAAACTTCTGATTGGGAGATAGGAGGTTTTGAGGAGCATGAAGCCACCTCTTAATTGTTGTTGTTCCCAGGTCTAATTTGACCTAGGGTGGTAGCACCTGTTAGGGCCCCAGGTATGAGCAAAAAGTGGACCCCCAAACAAAAACAAAACACTATGAAAGTCTAAAAATACATTTTTATAGTAAAATTACTGGCAATGCATTTTTATATAACAAAAAATTACTAACAGTACCTATTTGTAGTAAAATTACCAACAATACATTTTATAGCAAACTGACTAATTAAATTGTTTTAAGAGAAAGATTTTATAAATTTCAACCAAAAGCAGCACAGTTTGCTTGGTCAATGAATGCCGAATGTTTCCTCATAAGGAAATGATTAATATTACAAGTATTTCCTGAAAACCCGTTTATAAAATTCCAACTGACAATAATGCTAACTGTTCAGTCAATGAATGTTGAATATATTCTGCATGGAAATGGTTGATTTTACCCTTATCATTCCATGCTTTAAGTTATGTAAACTTTTGGACAGCACTTCATATTGGCTAATAAGAAGTAACAGCCTGATAAATATGCAACCAGTCTCCAGACTATTAATTAAAAATGCTATACTTGTGTTTTAGAAGAAGAGTTGGTCGACAGAGCAACACAATATCAGATATAAGGTGGTCAGTACGCAGAAGAGCTACTTATATTTTCAACTTTATATGGGGGTGTAAAGATAGATACTGGGCAGATGGAACAGACCAAATGTGTGATTTTAAAAAATGTCTAGAAGATTAGAAATAACTTTTATTATTAATACAGATATATATATTTGAGTCCTATTTTGCTTTTAATACTGATAAAACATAGATTGTATGTTAAAAGAAATAAAAAGAAAGTATTTTGGCTTCTTTATTTCTAGACAATTACCCAGAACCACTTATCATGCATGGGCCAGTCCATTCATGATAGTAAGGAGGGTAACTGGCTTTAAACACAACAGTAGGAAAAAAAAATGTCTATTTAAAATATTACATTTACTAGAAAATATATTTAGTTTAAATATGGGATTCATAAAATGACTTCAAAAAGATGCACATTTTGTCTAATATGCTTTTCCTGTTCCCCATGAGTTGTTGCCAAATAGAAAATGAAATTAACTCTCACAACACAGGCATCTATCTCAATTTTACTTAAATGACAGATCTAAAAATACTTTTTGCATAAATATCTGGGATGGGGAGTTATTATTTACATGATTTACATGCTGACTACTGTCCTTTTTATTTTTAGCAAAACGTTTCAGACATTGTGCTCTTCAGCCTTCATCAAGTGTATATCGGCCTGGGTAACCTACAGGGAATTCTGTAACCGAACCCTTTATTAAATCTACAGGAATAGACTGTTCTTGTTTCACTACCAATGTCTAGGGATTAAAAATGAGTAACGCCAAACACTATCAAATAAATGACAATTTCATTGAATGTATTGACAAAAAGGAATTTGTTGTGACGTGGGGTCTGGTAAAACACAACAGAGACATTCGTGAATGTAGTATTTAATCATCAGCTAGACAAGCCACTTCAATAGTATTATATTCTTCCCTCCATAGACAATTATCCAGGACTACTTATCATGAATATATCAGTCCATTTATGATAGAAAGCAGGGTAACTTGCATTTACAAGAACAGAATTACAATTTCAATAAAAGAAGAAAACATTTAAAGATTTTTACATAGAAAGGAATTTAAACTGGCTATAAGAGAATGTGCGTTTTTGTGTGTGTGAAATTTGTATATGTGCTAGACACGTGTGTGCAAGAGTTCAAAATTAAAAAAAGAAAAAGAAAATCGAACGCGACCCTATTGGCCGCGTTCCGACTGTACGTAGACTATATCTTAAAGCCAGAGTAAAAAAGAGTCGAGAGAGAGAAAGGCACACCGTTTTTTAGGCTTAAGGAGTGCTCCCTATGAACGGATTTTAGCAAAGTCAGGTGGAATAACCCACGAATTCACTCTCATTTCATCTGTATATCAAATGTAAGGAGTAAGATCCACTCAGAAATGGTTTCTCTAAAAAAAGTGGACAAAATTCCGACATGAATTCATCTATGGATCCAACAATCTCTACCTTTGCTTTTTTGTTATATATTTTCTTTGTTTTCATAATGTCCACTTCCTTCCACATCCTCTTACAGATTACGTTTACTAATCCTCTACCTCTAGTGGCTGTCGGGCCTTATATTGGTTGAACATTAGTTTTCAAAAAGAGATATTCTTTATCTATTGTTCTGTTTACTACCGTTTCAGGTAATCTGAGTAACGCCTCAGGAATTAAAAAGAAAACATGATTTACTAAATAATTATCCCAAACGCTAAAGGGTGTGAAACAGCCAATTGAGATATGCCAAAAAGAAACCTTAAAAGGATTCATTTAAGTATAAATCGGAAAGATTTCGTAATTTTTTAACAAGTTTTGATTTGGCCTGTTAAAGAATAAATTAATATGAGACATTCTGAGGTTGTTTGTCCGTTTTTAACAGTCCTTTGTTCGAAAATTTATTTCATTGACACATGTAAACACTAAATATCTAAATAATAAACATCTAGACACTAAGCATCTAAACGCTAACAAATAAAATTATTTCATTGACACATGTAAACACTAAACATCTAAATATTAAACATCTAGACACTAAACATCTAAACGCCAAAAACTAAAATTATTTCGTGGGCATATGTAAATACTAAACATCTAAATAGTAAACATCTAGACACTAAACATCTAAACGCTAAAAACTAAACTTATTTCATGGCCATATGTAAATACTAAACATCTAAACACTTAGCATCAAAATCATAAACATTGAAAAAAATAAACACTAAGCAATTAACAAGTAAATTTATTTCATTGACACACGTAAACGTCTAACCACTAAACTTCGGAACAATAAACATCTAAAAATTTAATATCTAAACACTAAACATCTAAACGCTAAACACTAAACATCTAAAAACTAAACTAATTTCATCGACATATGTGAACATCTAAACGCTAAACACTAAACATCTAAAATCTAACTTTATGTCATGAACAAATATAAACGCTTAACATCTGAACATTAAACATCTAAAAACTAAACTTATTTTATGGACATATCTAAACACTAATCACTAAAAAAAATAATGATCTCAACACTAAAAACCTGAACACTAAAAATCTAAAACGTAAACTTATTTCATAGACACATGTAAACACTAAACATCTAAAGACTAAACTCCTAAACGCTAAACATCTAAATACCAAATTTTTAAATACTCATCATCTAAAATTAAACACTAAACCTCTAAACACTAAATATCTAAAAAAAACATAATTACTAAATACTAAACATCTAAAACTAAACAGCTAAAAATTAAGCATCAAAACACCAAACATCTAAACATCTAAACACGGGACAGGCACACGAAAACTAATTAGCAGCTAAATGATCATTTTTGACATTATTTTCAAATAGTTTTTTTTTATTTTTTATTTTGACGGAAAGTTGAAATTTGGAAAAAGTTGTGAAAGGACATCGAGAACATGGATGAGATTAAGGGGAGCGTGACAAAGAAAGAAGCAATGATGCATTGTGAAAGATAAAAGAAAAATATTTGTAGGAAAGAATGAAATTGTGGCTTGGACTTCTAAAAAGAAAGAAAGAAAGAAAGAATATGATAAAGATAAAAGAAAAAGAGGTGGAAGAAAAATAAAATAATTGTAAGAAAGAAAGAAAGAAAGAAAGAAAGAAAGAAAGAAAGAAAGAAAGAAAGAAAGAAAGAAAGAAAGAAAGAAAGAAAGAAAGAAAGAAAGAAAAAGAAACCAAGAGAAAATGAGAGGAAGGCTCGTAAAAAAAGAAAAAGTGGGAATCGATGGAAGGAAAAAAGGATGAAAGGAAAGAAGGAAAGAAAGAAAGAAACTAAGGGTAAAGAAAGAAAGAAAGAAAGAAAGAAAGAAAGAAAGAAAGAAAGAAAGAAAAATATTTAAATAACTAAGGGAAAATGTGAAGAAAGTGAAAACTATGAAAGAAAAAGAAAATAATTTTAAAACACTTAGAACAAAAAAGTAAAACCCAACCAGAAAATAAGGGGGGGTCTTTTAAAGAAATAAAACGTAGCGCTCGAACGAAAGAAGAAAGGAAAAGAAAGTAAGTGTAAAACATGCAATGAAGGAAAGAAGAATGAATGAGTGGAAAGAAAGCATGAAAATAAAAGCAGGGTAGAACGAGAAAGAAAGAAAGAAAGAAAGAAAGAAAGAAAGAAAGAAAGAAAGAAAGAAAGAATAACGAGTCAAATTGTAAAAATATGGACTTCTTCAAAGGACAATAAAAAAAAGGAAAGAAAGATTATAATCAAAGACGAAGAGAAAGAAGATAATTGAAAAGTAAAAACGAATGTAAAAGAAAGAAAGAAAAATCAACAAAATAATGCAGGAGATTTCAAATGATGAGAAGCTGTTGATAGGGTTGTGGAGCCGTGAAGGCCTGAAATGAGAAATTATAGGCGAGAGAAAGAGAAAAGAGGCTGGCAGGATTTCTGTGAAAGACAGAAAAGCTATTAATCGTCGATATTTCAATGTGTCCGCCATTTTTCTACAAAGCTAATAACAGGCGGGAAAATAGTCCCCCGTTACTCTCGCTTGCATTTCACCACACCACACCACACCACTATCTCACAGTTTTTAGCAAACAAAAATCACAGACAGAATACATAGCCAAAAAGGATTCTACCTCATTTTTATAGATTGACTCTCAGTATCACTTGTCAATTAATTATAATATTAATGATGAATATATCATTTCATATCTTTTCAAACAAAACTCTTGAAAATATTATCTCAAATTATAATGTCGTTTTCTCACATATGTTACTATGTGAGAAAACGACATTATTTTTGCACCAACCTAATATTTTTGATATACAATCGGCAACAAAAAAAAAAAAGACAGGAACAGAAAATATCATTTAATATCTCCAATGTTTTTAAGCTGGTGGATTTCGAAAACAAATAAAGTAAAGAGCGATTTTCGAAGCGTAGCTTAGATGTGGCACATGACTGAAAGTATGGAACACCCAGTGAGAATCGAACTCACTACTCACTCGTAATTGTTCTCGAGAGACAAGCTTACTATTACACCACCTTGGGGTGCCCAAAAGTTATTTTCCAAGCGTAGTTTGGATGTGGCACAAGGCCGAACTCACTACACAATCGTAATACTTCTAGTAAGAGACAAACTTGCTAACTATTACACCACGTCCAAGTGCACCGAATAAAATAAACAGAATGAATTTTGTAATGAAAAAATTTGTCCTATATTTAAGGTACATACCTACCTGTATTTTCTTGTCGATCATGGCTCTCCACAATTTCCTGCCCATTTGTAGCTCTTACATTTTTTATCTCTCCTAAACTCTGTTTTGCTATACACTTACAAAAAAAAATCTCATTAGGCAGTCTATGTATCGTTTTGCTCTCTCCATATTGTCTTTAATATGTCCTGTGAGTATAAAATTTTCCCAACCTTCTTTCCTCATTATGTTCCTTTAGACATTTCAATCGTCTCTTTTTGATATTATGTAGAAGTGTCCTTTTTTTCGCTAAAAGTTTGACATTTCTCACATGTTTAATCTATGGTATTCTCAGCATCCTTCTGTAGAACCATATTTATGTTGCTTCAAATCTTTCCGCCCTTTGAAGAGATTGTTCAACACTTACTAACATACTGATATTGCATAACAGTTCAGTAGTCTTGATTTTGTTTCCAATAACATTTTTCTGTTTCTTCATAATGTTCCCACATCAGTACTGGCAACAGTATCTACATTAAGTGGAAACATATTTTCCTGAAAAAAATATTTTAATAGAAATATTCTATAAATCACCACCGACAGTAGCATAGACTGCTAGGCCAATGAATGTCGAATATTTCTTTATTAGGAAAAGGCTAATGTTACCATTGTCATTAGAGATGATCCCAGCAAGTGAAGAAAAGCGAATCCCGAGTAGCACTGACTGTACGGTCAAGGAATCCCAATTTCTCCTAATAAGCAATCAACTAATATTACCATTGCCATTAGAGATCAGGCTAACAGATACTACACTTTGACACCAGCCTGATGGCCAGGGATTGAAGAAATCGAAACCCGAATTGAACTGGCTGAATGAATGTCGAATGTTTCCTTATAATGAACGGCTAATATTATCTCTAACCTTTAACCATTCTGTAACCTCTACCAGGATTGGTTCTCGAGCCTTGAATTCAGTGTTTTTTTTTTAATTTTTAGTTGAGTTAAAACGTTTTAATATTTGCGGTTGGCAATTTTGATCCAGAATGTTATTTTTCACAACAGTAATTGTGCAAAATAGCAATTCTGTGAATTATATACAAAGTGAGATAGACAGATAGAGAGAGAGAGAGAGAGGGAGTAGAGGGGAATTCAAGGTCCTAGAATTAAAAAAATAACAAGACTTCGTTATTTTGCAAAAATGTCAGACATATCCAAATTCGAGTATCATTTTTAATCTTGATGAAGTGTTAGTGGAGCCATTAATGGCAATTGACCTATTGATATATCTCTTTTTTTTTTCTTTTAGATTTGACTTATTGGGCAGATGTTTACGACAGCTCTGTATTTGTAAATGTGGGGGTCGGGAAGGATTCGCCTTCCTAACTGAGGTCGAATAAATAAATCAATTAAAAAATGAAATATTACCACTATCTAAAATTCCAACAATTTTTCTCCTTTACAATTGGCAAATTGTTGCCATATATATTTAAATTTTGCATTATCGTATCAAAAGTGTTTATCAGGCAAATATCAGAGATTTTTAATCATACAAAAGAAGCATCGAGTATCTATTCTATTATGCCTCTAGATTCTTTGGGGAATATAGAGCCTCAACAACACCTCTGTATTAGAAGTGTTTCATGGCGATCCTCTTCAGCTGGGCCTATGTCGTACCGGCTGCCTTTCCTTCTGCATCAACACTTTTGCGCCAAGCCTGTTTTCCAGACTTTTCGCTTGGCTTGCGGATTCCAGTCAAGGGCCTGCCTCGTGACAATAGAAGCAGGCTTCTGGAGTGTGTGGCCGATCCATACCCATTTCTGTTTCTTGATATCAATCTCGATTGGGGCTTGACTGGTCCTGTCCCACAGTTGATCATTGAAGATGATTTCGCTTGAGGATTCCGTTCAAGGGCCTGCCTGGAGACACTAGAAGGAGGCTTGCGGTGTGTGTGGCCGATCCATACCCATTTCTGTTTCTTGATATCAATCTCGATTGGGGCTTGACTGGTCCTGTCCCACAGTTGATCATTGAAGATGATTTCGCTTGAGGATTCCGTTCAAGGGCCTGCCTGGAGACACTAGAAGGAGGCTTGCGGTGTGTGTGGCCGATCCATACCCATTTCTGTTTCTTGATATCAATCTCGATTGGGGCTTGACTGGTCCTGTCCCACAGTTGATCATTAAAGATGATTTCGCTTGAGGATTCCGTTCAAGGGCCTGCCTGGAGACACTAGAAGGAGGCTTGCGGTGTGTGTGGCCGATCCATACCCATTTCTGTTCCTTGATATCAATATTGTTTGGGGCTTGTCTGGACCTGTCCCACAGTTGGTCATTGCAGATGGTTTTCCTTGAGGATTCCAGTCAAGGGCCTGCCTGCTGACACTAGAAGCAGGCTTGTGGTGTGTGTGGCCGATCGATCCCCATTTCTGTTTCTTGATATCAATCTTGATTGGGGCGTGTCTGGTCCTGTCCCACAGTTGGTCATTGAAGATGATTTCCCTTGAGGATTCCAGTCAAGGCCCTGCCTGGTGACACTAGAAGCAGGCTTGCGGTGTGTGTGGCCGATCCAACCCCATTTCTGTTTCTTGATATCAATCTTTATAAGGAAATAATCAGTATTCCATGAAGAGACACAAATGTGGTTCGAAATAAGGATGCTGAGGGTACCATCAAGTTAACAGCGACGAAGTGTTAGGGAAAATGGAAAATGATATTATGCTTAAAATTGGAAAGAGACAACTTCGCTTGGTCTGTTTGACTTTGGGACTTGCAGGTTGCAGGTCGCATGTCCGGGGGACAACTTGAGTTTTCTTAGTTGATTTTCCAACTTTGTGAAATTCTATTCGTCCGCCGAGAATGGTGCGCCTCTCACTGGCGGCCGCACCACGCCAACATGTGTTGCGCACTCAACCACTCTGTCTAAACAGCTAAATGTTACAGCTTCTTCAATTCCAACAGCTTCTTCTCTCACTTCCCGTCAGTGGGACTCCTTTCCTCTTACTTGCTTCCCTGGTGGCTATAATCTTCAAATATTCAAATGTAATGTCAATCAATGATGCTTTAAACTTGATCCCCGTCCTTCTCTATATCCTTTCCTCAAACACTCCTCTTAACTCCTGTTCTCACTCTCCGCAACCCCTTGCATGCTAGTGACACTCCCGCCTTGTTTGGGGTGAAATGCTTAAAAAATATCCCATTCTCTGATGAAACTTTAATAAAAATGATATATGTTAGATTGATAAACAGGGATTATTTTTCTTTTTTTTTTTTTAATCTATTGGAATAAACGTATATGGCAAGTGCTCTGACGAGCTACTTTCACTGGTACCCCAAAAGCATGAATTTAAGCCTGTTACTAGGTTGGCATCTCCGTCTTTCTCTTTAATTCCAACAGCTTCTCTCGCACTTCCCGACGATGGAACTCTCTTCCTCTTACTTGCTTCCCTGATAACTGTAATCTTTAAATATTCAAATGTAATGTCAATCGACATCTTCTGATGCCTTGATCTTGATCCCCGTCCTTCTCTTTATCCTTTCCTCAAACACGCCTCTTAACTCTTGCTCTCACTCTCTGTAACCCCTTCTGTGCTAGTGGCTCTCTCGTCTTGCTTGGGGTGAAATGCTATATATATATATATATATATATATATATATATATATATATATATATACTGAACGCAAGAGAAACAGAGGAAAACATTGCATAACCTACCTAACAGACTTGTGTAAATGGTTGGCAGAACAGGTGCTTGCCAAATGAGTGGTTGCCAAAAATAGAAAAAAAATAAGTCCACTAAACGTAATCACTCTTGACATACTGATAATGGCTTCCGTCCAGATCTTTTCTTTGTTTGTGAATCAACATCTTGATTACATCATTATTTTCTCTTCGATTTTAACTGACGACTGAAAGTGAAATCCGAAGACCCATTGGGATACTGAATGATTCATTGCAAACGCTAAGAATATTATAAATAAACAAAAAAAATCATTAGAAACGAAAAAAATCGTAGGCCTTCCGAATGGCAGTAAATGGACAATCTCCTCATAAATGAAAAAGGGATTTGAAGCAACAGACTATGGTTCTACAGAAGGATACTGAGAATACCATGGACCAAACATGTGAGCAACGACGAGGTTTTAGAGAAAATGGAAACAAAATGGGGCACTTCAACAGTTTATATTTCTAGGGCACATAATGAGGAAAGAAGGCTTAGAAAATTTGTACTAATCGAGCGTAATGTCAGCCCTAGTACTGTAGGCCCGTTGCTATATAGATTTATATATATATATATATATATATAGATAGATAGATAGATAGATAGATAGATAATATTAGTTGTCAATATACATACATATATATATATATATATATATAGTGGTCTGATTATTGCATATAGCATGAAACAGACTGTCGCCTTTAAGTGTTGACTTCTATGTTCACTTTTATATTTACAAACGCTCTATCTCTGATATTGAGCATTTTATCCTATAAATATAGCACACCTTAAGACTATATTTCTTCATATATATATATATATATATATATATATATATATATATATATATATATAGAAATAAATTTCCAAAAGGATAGAATCCAAGTAGAATTCAATGTCCAAGACATATGATAAAAAAGCTCAAACACTAATATTCCATGGTTATAATTTATTGCAATGGAATCGTAATCACGATCCAATTCATCAGACCTACAAATTCAAAAAGAAATTGGAAAATATAACTCCGGGTATAAAAAACAAAATTCTAGTGAGAGTGTATGTGTTCGAGTGGAGAATAATTGTGAAAGGGAAATGTATGAAAGCTCGAGAGAGAGGGTGTAACAGAAGAAAGAAGAACAGGAATCCCTAAAGGGGAAGGTTGTGATTAAAATTTAACAGAGAGATGTTTTAAACAGAGGAGTTAAATAACGGTTTAAATGAGTGAGATACAAATAAATATGAATTATTTTTCGATAGATAATTCGCTACCGAATCGCAGACCTACATTAAAATTAAAAAAAAAAAAAACAGACACCAGAAACGTGTGTATACATTTGTGGTGACACAGGAGAAAGACAGACGAAGCGGGTTAATAGGTGGAGGTGAATAATGACGTAGAGGAAAATTAGAAGAAAGAGGGGAGAAAGAAAGAAAGATGAGGCAAAGAAAAAGGTGGAGGTGAAAAATGACGTGGAGAAAAATTAGAAGAAAAACGAGGAGGAGGAGGAGGAGGAGGAGAAAGACAGACGAAGCGGAGGAAATGGCGGAGGTGAAAAATGACGTGGAGGAAAATTAGAAGAAAAAGAAGGAGGAGGAGGAGAAAGGAAGAAAGACGAGGCGGAGAAAAAGGTGGAGGTGAAAAATGACGAGGAGGAAAATTAGAAGAATAAAAAGGAGGAGGAGGAGAAAGAATGACGAGGCGGAGAAAAAGGTGGAGGTGAACAATGACGTGGAGGAAAATTAGAAGAAAAAGAAGGAGGAGGAGAAAGAAAGACGAGGCGGAGAAAAAAGTGGAGGTGAAAAATGACGTGGAGAAAAAGAAGGAGAAGGAGGAGAAAGAAAGCCGAAGCGAAGAAAAAGGTGGAAAATGACGTGGAGGAAAATTAGAAGAAAAAGGAGAAAGGAAGGTGAAAAGAAGAAAAAGGAGAAGGTGCAGAAGAACGAGGAGAAAAATTGGAAGGTTAAGAAGACAAGGAAAAGGTAAGCAACCCAAACATGCTTATTTCTCAAACACGTTTAAATTATATTATCAATTATTCAATGTGATTTGCATTTATCTTAATTTTTTTGTTGTATTTTATAGCAACTCTAAACAAATACACTGCCACTTCTTATCGTTTGGTTTGGTTTGGTTTGGTTTACGGCATATCAACCACAATGAATTATTCAATGCCGACAAGATTTTTATTACATGTAATATTTTTCTTCCAAAAATGTATTGCTGGTAATAATTCTATTGCTGGTATTAAAACCTACTTTTGCACTTTCATGGTGTTTTGACACCAGTTTAGTGGTTAACTATTTGCCCATAGCTGGGACACTAACAGGTGCTACCACCCCAGGTCAGGGTGAACCTGGAAACACTAGCAATTAAGAGGTGGCTCCACTCTCCTCAAAACCTCTTGATCAGAGGCCTTGCTGTTGGCCATATTTTATTGTCTTACCCTGGACGCGGATGTACCTTATCATCATACCCAGGAAGCTTCGATTGTCTTCAAAGAATATCAGCGCTATAATCCATAAGATGCGGATTAATAATGCCCACGTGGCACGTTCTTTTCCAGCATACTCGCTCTTAAACGATATTAGATGGTTAGAAAAGTTTTATTTTCGCATAAAGATGTTGAATCTAGTTAAAAAAAACTGAATTTAAAAATTACAGCTGAAGAAAAGAGTAATTAATGGTAGTTGCGCGCTCCTCAAAACCTTCTGATCAAAGGCCTTGCTGTCGGATGTAGTTTATCGTCTTACCCAGGACACATTTCCTATCGTAATGATATAAAAGATCTTAACGAAAGAACCTGATGGTCATGCGATCATTTGTGTTTTTTGTTTTTGTTTTTTTAATTAAAAAAATCACTTGCATAAAGAATATCTCAACAAATCACTTGAACTTACCTCTCTAAGATAGGTACACGGATCATATCTTTATATTGCTTCTTCATTTGATTTATTGACCAATTTCCCAACATTTTTCCAGTCAATATTACGTTGCACCTTCAGCGTTTCGAAACAATGCAAGTGCACCCACAAGCATGTACGTCGCTCCATAGTAGGATTGGTGTTGAATACTTGCTGAGCTGTCACTCCTGTTTGAAACTACAAACCACCACTTGTCCAGGCACGGAAAACAAAACAGTACAGAATGCCTGTAGAAATATGTCATGTTATCAGGAGCGACAGTCACTAAACCTTAGTGATGGAAATATCACCTGACACAAAGTTATTTCCCTTCGATTTTTCTTCAAAGAATAACAGCCTCATTACCCATAAGATGTGGATTAGTAATGCATACGTAGCACTTTTTTTCCAGCACACTCGCTCTTTAATGATATCAAATGGTTAGAAAAGTTTATTTTCGGATAGTGATGTTTAATGTAATTACCCGCGAAAGTAAAAAGGTGAATTTAAAAATTTCACCTGAAGAAAAATGTACTACTTTATTTTTTCATCAATTCACCCCAAGCAACACGATGACGCTGCTAAGACGCAAGAGGCTACTGCGAATGAAAGATTATGATAAAAACTTTAGAAGCAACCGGAAAGTCAGCCCTAAACAGGAAACAAGGGATAAAGCTCTACGCCTGTTCAAAAAACCAGGCAGGAGTGTGAACCAGATTTTAAGTAAATCTGTCTCCTTTTATTGAGGACGAAAAGAATAGTAAATAATGTTTTAGAGTTTAGGTGGATACGTTTTAAGTACAGAGCCAACTTAGGCTTTAAAAGGAACTGGAAAGTCAATCCTAAACAGGAAACAAGGTATACAGCTCTACTCCTGTTCAAAAGACCGGCAAGGTTTGTGAACTGGACGTTAAGTGAATCTGTTTTATTGAGTAAGAAAAGGATAGTAATTAATGTTTTATAGTTTAGGTGAATACGTTTGAAGTATGAATCCGAAGTAGGCTTTAGAAGGAAATGGAAAGACAATCCTAAACAGGAAATAAGGGATAAAACTCTACTCCTTTTCAAAAGACCAGGGATGAGTGTGAACCGGATGATACAATATGTCATAAAAACCTGTCAGAGAAACCGATATGATTTACCAACGCTTTAATCCAATAGACCATAACCAGAAAAAGCATCAACTTACTTTCGTTTAATAAGCCGAAAAATTACTTAGAGATCACCGTAATTTATCTTTACACAGTAAGTTATTAGAGTATTTTCCAGTGCTGTCTAATTCAAAATTCCAATCATTAATGTTATTTTATTTTATTCACGCTACTTCTGTTTATAAAAAGAGGTTTATAAATAACATTACTTGCCTTGATAATGTTTCTCGAAGAACGAAACGCGTTGGCATAAAAGATTTCGCTTGTCTTTTTCTTTGGTCTATATTGTATTTACAAATACATCTATATATGAATTTTTACACACACACACATACACAAGCACAAGCATTATATATATATATATATATGTGTGTGTGTGTGTGTGTGTGTGTGTGTGTGTGTGTGTGTGTGTGTGTGTGTGTCATAAAGGTAAAAGACAATAGGAAAACTGTATTATTAGCCGAAGCGTTTTCCTATTGTCTTTTACCTTTAAACATATTGGCTTTTTTTCTAGAAGTAAATTCTGTGAAATTTTTTCGTATATATATATATATATATATATAAACAGCAGTAAGATATATAATCTGGTGTTCTTATTGGTATTTTTATTTTTACAAAATAGTGCTCAATGTAAATTTACAGAGCATTAATATTATAAATTAACTGATTTGAAATATGGTTTTTTCGCTACACAGTATTAACCATGTTTCAAAAATGGAAGCTGAAAGTACTGAAGTACTTTCGATTTTTTTCCAAGATCAACTTCAGTGGGGCAAGTTATATAAAACTATATGTTGTTCATTGTAAGTACTTGGGAAATTAAAATAAAAGAAATTTAAACAGCTATAGCACATTTCTCTCATCTTTTAACATCAGTACAAGGAAAGTTATTCGGGATTCTAAACGGATTTTGTTAAAAAATAGCAGATATAATGTCTAATTTATTCAATCAGACATGTCTAAAAGAGAACTTGCTTCCTAAATACACAAATATATATATATATATATATATATATATATAAACAGATTTCTAGTACTGCCAAATCTAATCAAACATTTGAGGAATAAAAAATATGGGATCATATTAAACATAAGATACAATAATATCCACGTTTAAAATGTAAGGTACCTTTCGACCGACACATTTTCAAACACAATCGTCGGTAATCTAAAACGGAGTACTAACAAGAAAAATTTTTTATTAATACCGTAATAAAACAAGATGGTGAGGGGGGGGGAATTGTTTTACCTCAAATCATGTAACCGTTTCCCCGAATAAGGCCAACTTAAACTTCATCTCCCGTTGTACGCAAAGGGCCGGCCTACGTATGTTGATGATAACAGACTCCAAGATGTCGAGGTGGAGTCTGTTCCTAGCCCTATGCAATACCGAAAAGAAATGGGGAGAATACTCAGTCCTACAAACAACAGAATTTAATATATGTTCACCGATAGCAGAGGCATGAGTCTGCGAACACCCGGATGTCACAAGCTCATGCCTGCGCACACAGCCCGGGACATGTTAGGCGATTCTAACCTCAAGCCTCTGGATAGTTTTGCCCACATAGTCGAGCCCGCATCGACATTTAAATTGATAACTAAATTATTATGGTAGGTAGGCAAAACATCCTTACGGCAAGGGGGGAGCCCTCCTAGTAGTAAATATGTTCCTGACTGTAACGGCATTGTAACACCGTTTAATGGATGAAGAGATCTTATCGGCGTACGTCTGACTCTCAGGACCAATCCAAGGGAGCCTGACATATATAGGACATTTGGAAGGCCCGTATTTCTTAATTTCATTGAATTTCTTGATCTTACGTTCAATGACAGTTTTAATAACTAATTCGGGGTAACCGTTCTTAAGAAACAATTCCTTAATTGTTCTCAATTCGGCATCAAGTCTACACTCAGAACAAATCTTCAATGCCCTATGGGTAAGACAACTTATAAGGTTAACCTTTCTGGCTCTGGGAGCAAAGGAATCCCAGGCCAAATAAAGTCCTGTAAAAGTGGGCTTCCGGTACACGCTCGTTAAGAAACCCGAGGGAGTTCTCTCCACAAGGACATCAAGAAAAGGTAAGCAATTGTTCTCTTCAACCTCCATTGTAAATTTAAGTGCAGGATGGAGATTATTTAATGATGAAAAGAACACTTCCGCTATTGCAATATTAGTAAATGATGCGAACGTATCATCCACATAGCGGAAGTAACAATACGGTTTGTTAACCCTCTCAAATAGTCGCCTTTCATGAAAACCAACAAAAATGTTGGCCATCACAGGACCCAAGGGACTACCCATCGCCACCCCGTCGATTTGCTGATACATGCAATTGTCAAAACTGAAGGAGACAGACTTGATCGCCATCCCCAACAATTCAACAAACACACTCTCAGGAAACAACGGAGATTTACCAGGGCCGCGATACAAGAAGTCCGCACAAATGTCAATAGTTTCATCAATTGGAACATTCGTGAACAAACTACTTATATCAAACGACACAAAATACTCAGTGTCGCTGTTTGGATTTAAATTTTGTATATAATCAACAAACTTAAACGAGTCAGGCACACAATACTCAGAATAGAATTCTAAAACCGGATCAAGAACATCCAATAACCATTTGGCGAGATTATGTTGGGCGGAACCCAACATAGATAAAATTGGCCTAAGTGGAACGCCCTCTTTGTGAATTTTTGGTAACCCATACATCCTAGGACGTTGGGAACCAAAGGGACGGATATTATAAATTTCTTTCGATAGAAAATTACTTTTATAAAATTCCAGTAATTTTTTTTGGAATCTAGTTTCAGTTCTTGGGGTATCATCATGACTAATATCACCCAATTTCCGGAATTTACTACTATCCTCAAGAATAGATAGCATTTTGCCAACATAGTCGGAGTGGTTCAATATAACGACTCCGGCACTTTTGTCGAGCTTGGTAATACAGATGTCTGGGTTGGTTTTTAATGACCTAACTGTCTGAAAATGACTCCTCTGCCACACAAACCCAGAGGAGTTAACATTTGAGTCTACAAAGCCATATGCCAAGTCCTTTAACCAAGTCCAAGTCCTTTATATATACATATATATATATATATATATATATATATATATATATATATATATATATATATATATAAAAGTGGTCTTTGAAGTCAAAACCCAACAGCGAAAGTCTCTTTCATGCTTATACGCAATCGTCAGGCCATTAGTGATGTCTTTTGCTCGTCTATTTATATATACAGGCCAGTGATGCATTATGGGTAGTCTATTGTATGGTCTAACGGTTATTTTGGCGGGAGGCAACGGCTCTGTTTCGAATTATACACGGGGTTATCAAAAATGCTTTTACAAAATTTGGGGGCAGGTTTTTTTTCACCAACCAAGTAAAAAGTCCATATTAACATATCCTTCATTTCTGAGTTATTAAGTTTAAAGTTTACGGTAGACGTTGTGGAATGTATAATCCAAGATACAACACAAAAATAATTTTTACAAGGGGCTGGTTCCTGACACCAAAACAAGCTAAAACGTCCATCTAAACATATGTCCAAAAGGCCATCGATGTACACCAATTCATGACAACTGTTCAAATTTTTCCACCCTTTGCTTCTATACACTCATGCACCCGTCGGATCATTGACTGGTGGGTTCTTTCAAATACTTCTACACGGTGTCGTAGGCCCCCATGACACGTTTATGATGCGTCTCTACATTAGTAATGTCTTCTGCATAAAACAATTGTTTTAGGCAACCTAACTTAAAAAAAACAACAAATGATTGGGGTTGGAGAAACGTGCAGGGCCATGGGACCGGTCATCCCCTATCTATCCATCTTTCATTGTAGATGACAGCCAGTGTATCGTGAACAATGTGACTAAAATGTACTGGAGCCCCATCATGCATAAACTGCGCGCATCTTCGTATCAGCAGGTTTACATCCTCTAGCAGGTTGTTCGAAATAAAGTCCATGAAGACAGCACCTGTAAGACGTACTGGGAGAACATATGAACCTATCAGACAGTCATCTACAATTCCAGCTCACAGATTAATCGTAAACTGATGCTGGTGTCTGGTGACCCTATTCACCATAATCTATGAATATAGAATACAGCGCTGTACGTAATCTGTTCAATGAAACAACATTAAAGATAAACACTCACGAGTCAGACACTCTACTGAATCTGACTATATTGCCAATACCACCAGTAGCTGTTCAGTAATTCTTCACTCTTCGATATCAAAGGCTGGCTATCAGTGAATATTCGGGAAAAAACATGGCCGCCTTTATACACATCGCATTGAATATTTTGAGCCTTCTGATTGGTTAACCTTTCTATTGGTGAACTATAAAATGAGTCAGCTCATTTTGGCTGGCTCACTAGTACACCAGGACCCCAAAATTCCAACAGTGTCTACCCTGTATTGACCCATGGAGATTCCGATCCGCCCACAAATGTTGGCTGTGTAAATTTGTTATTCCATCTCTTTCAAATGTTACGTCATCCGTAAACAAGACTGTAGAAACAAACAACGGATCGGTACTTCGAGGAATAAATCATCGGTAAAAGTTCTCCCGTGGTGAGTGATCAGAAGACAAAAGACCCTGCACACGTTGAAAATGATACTTTTACAGGAGATGCACTTGAAATACCATCCATGTGGGACTATGTGACGAATAACATGCTAGAGCCACTTCACGTGTTCTTGATACGCGGTTCGCTTCTGACAGCCTGTAGTCTGTCGTGTCACGGATTTTGTCTCAGCAACGTAACGATAAACAGCCGCTAATGTTGCATTGCTCGGCACCTTCAGTCTGGAAACGCAATCAGATGCAGCCGTGCATTACCATATTTGCCTGCTCAAGGTATGAATATCCTGCCATTATTAAACGGAACACTTCTCGGTTGAATCACTGCTACACACGTTAAATGTTGATGACAGACTAGCCAAAAAATGTACACGAATGACAAATGTAACCTAGTCTACAAGCCAACACAGCGCCACCTACTGTAAACTTTTGAACCTTAATAATTCAAAAACGAAGGATTTCCAGACATATGTTTCTGTGGACTTTTCTTCTTGTTTTGGTGCGAGCAACCCACCCCCAAAGATTGTAAAAGTATTTTTGATACACCCTGTGTATATACCCTTGTAGAGAACTACATCAATAAGTCCTTTCTTCCAATATATAAAATATTTTTATTATATATACAGCGAGTCTCATAAGATGTTTACACATTCTGAAACCGTCTCAAGAAATGATTCAAGCATCTACACCCTTATGCAAAAGTAATTGAAACAATGGCTTCAGTTTTCTTTCATTCACTATACGGTCAGTCCACTGGAGTGGCAGGGTGTAGTCGATTTCTTTTTTTTTTTTTTTCTGAGATTAAGTCATTTGCAGTGGTTTGCTGTAATATGAATCTACTTTCAGGGTGTATGATGACATTTGTTTGGCCTTAAAAAATTCTGCGTCATCCATGATTACATCAGATTTTGATCATGCCCGGATGCTATTTTCTCGACTGTCGATTAGTTGTCCTACGGCCAATGTCTGCGACGGACGTCAGTCCAAGGAAGCGTACGAAATTTGTAACGCTGCACAAACAATCTGAAAAGCCTTAACAGTGAGCAAATAAAACTACTGTAGACTGGTTCGGAAGCTCTCCTGATTTAAATCCAATCGAAAATCTGTGGTCAATCTGCAGAGACATACGAAGTACTGACATGTGCACTGGGACATGTTTCATTGGAAAAATACAATAAAAGTAAATAATAACGGGATTATTCGTTTTGTTTCAGTTAATTTACAAGGGTGTAATTATTCAATAATATATTGTTACGATGGTATATAGATTTATTTACTCCAAGGAAGTGTACTAAAATTGTAATGCTGCACAAATACTCTGGCAAGCCTTACCAGTGAGCAAATCAAAGTACAATAGACTAGACCGGAAACTGTCCTGATTGGAAATCAATCGAGAATCTGTGGTCATTCTGCAAAGAAAGACTACGTGGAATAGACACACTAAGTACAAAAATGTACACTGCGTCATGTTTCATTGGAAAAATAAAAATAAAATGTAAGTAACGGAATTATTCTTTTTGTTTCAATTAATTTGCACAAGGGTTTAGATGCGGGCCAATATTTTCATTTCTTTTCATTACATTCATATTATAAGATGTGATGAAATTTGTATGGCCTTGAAAATTATTGCGTCATGCGTGATTGCATCAGATTTTTATCACGCCCAGACATTATTGTCTCGCTTATCAATTAGTTGTCCTACTGCCATTGTCTGCGATGGACATTACTCCAAGGAAGCGTACGAAAATTGTAAAGTTGCACGAGAACACTAGCAAGTTTTACCAGTGAGAAAATCAAAAGTAGAGTGGCCAGGAAAGTCTTCTGATTTAAATCCAATTGAGAATCTGTGGTCAATCTGCAAGGAACTACTTCTTGGAATGGACATAAGAAGTACTAACATGTGCACGGGGTCATGTTTCATTGGAAAATACGATAAAAAGTAAATAATAACGGAATTATTCGTTTTGTTTCTATTAATTTGCGCAAGTGTGTAAAACCAACTTTATCTAATTTAAATAATGCATATAACGACAATATTTATTATAAATATATGCTCTTGAGATTTGGGTTTGTTTTCAAATTGATGTCCGTTTTCTTGCAGACATTTCTGACAACGCGAGGCAATGAAATCACCAACAGCAATCGACATTTCGATAGGTTTCTTGCACTTCTGTGAAGACTTTCCATTACCCTTTCTTTCTTCACAGGGCGTGGTTTATATCCGTAGTCTTCCGGAACGGTTATTGTGCACATTGTCTACCGTCATCATTTTATCTCTAATTCGTGAGATTGTAAGCCGTGTGGGTGGATCTGATTGAAACTCTCTTTTATATCGTCTTTGAACTTCAACTGTATTTTCGTACATCCATTAACATTTCAGGATGAACTTTCTTTGTCTAAAGCTAAGTATGCATGACATTAGTAATACTAACATTTAAATCTGAAAAGAAAGTTTGACTTGAGCTATACACTATAAACCAATGTCTATATTTTTGAGATACTCTTTAATTATCGATTTAATATCCTGTCTTGTCAATGTAAATAAAGCAACAATTTTCCATTAATTATACACATACACAAACAAACACACATACAATATATAGCTGGCCACTCGTATTCTAGGATACCCGTCTACTAGCTTATCCCTATTGCAGACGCTTGCTTTGGCGCATTTGCGTTTATTCACCTACAACTATACTGAGCAGACATTACTTACAGTTTCTGGGAAAAAAACTACCCAATTTCATTCACAAAGCTTGGGTCAACCCGTGTATGATTTTCAGGCACTTTTCAAAGGCCCCGCACGCTGGGATCAACTCCCACCAATCCGCTAACATCATCAAGTCTACTTCCTGACAAATCGACCATGGTGAGATTTGAAACCGGGTCTCATAGTCAGCATGCAAATGTTCTAACCACTCGGCCACGTGCACATACATACATACTGTTGTGGCCTGTTTAGGGGCCAGAAAAGAAAGACACGGAAGACGAAGGTAGGTTGAACAAGTTTATTGAAATAACATATATACAAATCAAGAGTGTTAGTAATAAGCAGATAGAGGTGTACGTCCGAACGGTAGGTTAACATTGCGTCTACGCTATATCTAACAGCCCCCACCCCCACGAGGGTTGTATGTGGCACAAGACTGAGTTAACCGTCGGTTCTCCGCGCTCGTAGGTTCAGCCAAAAATATTCCCTTAGAACCCGTATAAACGGGTTCAGGGTCTGTCTACCTCTCCGGACGAAAGTCTGTACTTCGGCTTCGTCCGGGTTCCTCTCTGCCAAAGCAGAGAGTTCGACAGAAGTTGCAGACAGTCAAAGACTGTGTCTACGCTATATTTAACACCCACCACGAGGGTTGCATGTGACACAAGGCCGAGTTTACCGTGGGTTCTCAGGGTCAGTAGGCTCGGCCAAATAATATCCCCTTAGAATCTGTAAAAGTTGCACACAGTGAGAGACTGCGTCTACGCTCTCCAACCGACTCTTACAGTTAGTATTTATGAGAGTTCATTCTACTGTTTACCACACCACATACATACATGCAGACACTGACTAAAATTAAATGTTCACTTATCTTGTCCCTACTCTGTGTTTCGAGGAATTACATACAGCCTTCAGGAGACTTGATAGTAAAATTTAAATTATTTTCGAAGATTTATTTTCTGCAAAACAAATACAATCCAATTTTAAAATCAAATCTCCTGAAAACTGATTTATTATTCAAACAGTAGAGATAAGTGAACATTTTATTATTATTATTATTGTTATTATTATTATTATTATTATTATTATTATTATTATCATTATTATTATTATTATTATTAATGTAATATCTCTTAATATCAAGCGCTATAATTATAGAAACCGCTTACCTTTAAAAACATATATATATATATATATATATATATGTGTGTGTGTGTGTGTGTGTGTGTGTGTGTGTGTGTGTGTGATATGCCCTGGTTAACCAATGTTTTACAGAAATATAACCGTTGAAGGCTAACTCTGAATTCTATAATAGAGAGTGTGGAGCGACACCACCCGATAAAAACTAGGTGCTCCAGAAACCACAGCATCTGTGGCTATATAGTCGACGAGGCGCCAACAGGTCAACTACATAAAAACTGGAAGGTATCCGTTTACCTCGCGAAATAATTGCTTGATAAAAATCTATTCCTTTTTGTGGCATAAGAGTCCGAACAGTGTATGACACTCTCTTCTGCAGGTATGACAGAAAAAGCTAGAATATGAAATAGTCTGATATATATATATATATATATATATATATATATATATATATATATATATAAGAAGAAATATACTATATTTATGGGATAAAGTGTTCAATATCAGAGATAGAGCATGTGTAAATATAAAAGTGAACATTGAAGTCAACACTTAGAGGCGACAGTGTGTTTCATGCTTGATGCAATCGCCAGGCCTGATGATTGCATCTAGCATGAAACAGACTGTCGCCTCTAAGTGTTGACTTCTATGTTCACTCTTATATATATATATATATATATATATATATATATATATATATATATATATATATATATATATATGTTCACTCTTATATATATATATATATATATATATAAGTTTTCACTCTTATATATATATATATATATATATATATATATATATATTATATTAGCTCCTGAATTAATTCCAGTTGAGCACTCTCGGGCTGGGGTATGGGTTTGTAAACAGTCACTATTATAGCTATATAGCGAGACTCTTCGCAAGCCGAATTGAGTCACTGTCGGTCACTGGGGGTGTTTCCTAAAATAAATCCACTTTCATCCCAGCCGTGCGCCGACAGCTTAGTGGTATAATCTCCGCCTGTTACCAATTCAGTCGGGTTTCGATCCTATCTAGAGGCAACCGGATGTCTAGCCGCACTGATGAGCTGTGATACAGCGAAACAGTCTGTCTGTGGATGACATTATATATATATGTATATATATATATACGCAATCGTCAGGCCACCTAAAGATTGCGTCTAGCATGAAACAGCCTGTCGCCTCTAAGTGTTGACTTCAATGTTCACTTTTATGTGTGTGCTTGTGTGTTTAAAAATTAACCGTTAATTCAATTCTTTTATTTAATAAATCATCCCTATTTAAAGAACTGATAATCTGCATTTTCTCCTTAAAACACAGAAAACAAGGTTCATATAACGATTTGCGTATATCTTACCTTTGACCCTACGATCTTGCTAGTTTTTGAAATTTGATAATTGCTTTTTCTTATATTTTAGAATAATCTTCTTGTGACATATAAAGCGTAACTTTTTGTCTGTAAAATCAATTTCGACGTAATATTTTGGTACATTATTCTTCTAGTACTGCTAATAATATTTAGTATATATATATATATATATATATATATATATATATATATATATATATATATATATATATATATGTGTGTGTGTGTGTGTAGAGAGAGAGAGAGAGAGAGTAAAAATAATAATTTCACAAGTAGTGGATCAACTGTTCGAAGTTCATATTTTGTTCAAGTACTTTCGACCTTCACAGTCATTATCAAGAACTGATCTGGTGTCTGAGTCGTAGTTAGAATTACTTTGCCTATATACTGCTATTCTTTCTCTTTCTCTCTCTTTATATATATATATATATATATATATATATATATATATATATATATATATATATATAGATAGATAGATAGATAGATAGATACATATATATTCATAATAGATAGATAGATAGATAGATAGATAGATAGATAGATAGATAGATATATTATAAATTAATTAATTTAAAATATGGTTATTTTCGCTACACAGTTCTAACCATGTTTCAAAAATGGAAGCTAAAAGCCCCGAATTTAATTTTGTAATTAAATTAAAGACATTAGTTCCATTTCACCCTCAAGCGAATTTTGGAGTAACTTTTAAAATTACTGGGTTTTAAAGACAAAGCTAAAATCATAATTCACATTTCCAAGGTTACAGATAAATCCACTTCCACTAGACAGGGGGGTCTCCGTGTTCATTATGTCAGTATTTTGGTGTATCAGTTATTAGTTACGTTTTGGTAGGAGGTAGGGATGTATTTTTCAATGAAATCTAACATCCGTTAAATGCATGTCGTCTGGATTTTTTTTTAATTTTATTGTTAACGGCAAAAATTCTTACGGCATTTTTTTTTTCCTCTTTGTATATTTAAAGATTTTTGATGGGTGTTTAGGTTAGAATACGTTTTATTTAACTACGATTTGAAATATTTTCACTTTTAATTTTGAATTTTTAATATACTATATTTCTAAGAACAATTAAATGTAAGTAGAATCCCTTACAGTATGTAGAATTATTTTCACATCATGTAAATTATTAGGTTACAAATTTAAAAAAGATTTTTTTTATATTTAAATATTATTTAAGTAAAATTTATGACAATGACTGCAAAAATAGATACCTAATTTCACTGATTTAGTAAACTTTTTTTTTAAATAAACCTAGTAATATATTGTTTCTCATCTAAGTACAAAGTACATGGGTCATTCAAAAGCTTACATCTAGCATTACATATTAATTTCGTTTTAAAAAATATAAAATTCGGGGGTTTTAGCTTCCATTTTTAAAACATGGTTAGAACTGTGTAGCGAAAATAATCATATTTTAAATCAATTAATTTATAATATTAATGCTCTGTAAATTTACATTGAGCACTATTTTGTAAAAATAAAAATATCTGGAAGAACACCGGTTTATATATCTTAGTGTTCTTTCTTTTATATATATATATATATATATATATATATATATATATATATATATATATAGAGAGAGAGAGAGATAGATAGATAGATAGATAGATATTATCTTTCTATCTCCCTCTCAATTTTCTCGTTATATGTATATTGTTGTAACCTAGGGAAGGTTATTGAATCACACGAAGGTTGGTAATGACCGATAATACTTAGGACAAGAACAACACATATAAGATTCGACAGCGGAGTGTAGCGGAGTGTAGCGGAGTGTAGCGTAAGTAGTCAACTGCTAGAAGTGTGTCAAATGAATTCCACAATAAATCTCCAACTGCAGGACATCTACCAACCGCCCCACACGGTTAGAGGTGGCACAAGGCCAAAACTCCCCGTATAAAAAAGGATTCGGGTAGCTGTTTTCCGTAACGAGAATCTGACTTTCGACATAGCTTCGTTTGTGGATCCTCTCTGCCCGGAGGTGGACAGTTTGTGCAGCACAGCTAGAGACGAATCTCCAACTGCGGAATATTTACCAACCGTCCCACGAGCTTACATGTGGCAGAAGGCCGAATTTAATATGGGGTAACCGAGCGCGTAAATATTTATTATATAGGTATATACGTTTGGCTGACATTTCGACATTTCCACGAATTGGTTTTATTGACGCCTTATATAGTACCCTTATTAACGCCTTATATAGTACCATTATTAACGCCTTATACAGTACACTTATTAACGCCTTATATAGTACACTTATTAACGCCTTATATAGTACCCTTATTAACGCCTTATATAGTACCATTATTAACGCCTTATATAGTACACTTATTAACGCCTTATATAGTACCATTATTAACGCCTTATACAGTACACTTATTAACGCCTTATATAGTACACTTATTAACGCCTTATATAGTACCCTTATTAACGCCTTATATAGTACCCTTATTAACGCCTTATATAGTACCATTATTAACGCCTTATATAGTACACTTATTAACGCCTTATATAGTACCCTTATTAACGCCTTATATAGTACCCTTATTAACGCCTTATATAGTACCATTATTAACGCCTTATATAGTACCATTATTAACGCCTTATATAGTACCCTTATTAACGCCTTATATAGTACCATTATTAACGCCTTATATAGTACCCTTTAGGTAACAGCTGCATTTTTATTTTGTATGGTCTATATATTTTAATTAATTTCCTATTATCTATATGCTTAAAGTTTTTGTTTGATCTAGTTATTTGAATTTTGTGATTACTTTGCTTTTTCATGTTTTGTTTTTTTTGATTTTTTCATTTATTTCTTAAAAGGCCATATTATTTACCGACTCTACAATTGTGAAATTCTTTCAACTCATCTAAGCATGCGATTTGTCAAGAGCCTTATTAAATTATGTTTCCTTTCCCATAGGAAGCGTCATTTATATTATGATTACATTGTAGCAAACTTGAATGTATCAAATATAACGTCTAAGCTTACCTGGCTTATCTCAGAGGGTATCCCCCAGATGAGTCTCGGGAAACTGACTCCGTTTTTACGTGGTCTAAAGGGAATTTTTGCCCGAGCCTACGGACTCGGATATCCCACTTTAAACTCGGCCTTGTGCCACATCTTGCTGCCTGGGGCAGTGGGTAAATAATTTAACGTTTAAGCTGTCAACGATTTCAAATCTGGGTGTCATGACCTTTTACTTAACGTAGACCATTTTGATTGGTGGAACTGATTGTTTATAATCAGATCCACCAATCAAAATTGTCTTCAAATTTCACTGCTATCTCCTCCCGCTTCTGCCTTACCATTTTTTCCTTATTCTTCCTTTTTCCCAGGAAAAGTGAATATATTTTATGCTTTCTTTCTAAATCTTCTTTTTTTTTCTCCTATTTTTTCGTTGTATGTTGTTTTCTATTTTAAATTTCAATAAATCGTCTCCTAAGCATTCATTTACTAACGCCTGATGAGATGTGTTGGTATACATCGAAACATGATTGCATTTATATAGCGTTTATTTTAATTTTGTAATATACTAAAATAAAGTATATATATATATATATATATATATATATATATATATATATATATATATACATACATATATATATGTGTGTGTGTGTGTGCGTGTGTGTGTGTGTGTGTGTGTGTTTTCAAATTTCTTAGAGTTAACCTGTAGAAAAACGCGTGAAAAAGTACACATTGGATGAAACGCGTCAGCAATTACTACAGTTTTCCTATTGTCATATATATATATATATATATATAAATATATATATATATATATATATATATATATATATATATATATATATGTATATATATATATATATATATATATATATATAAAACTTTTCACCCCAAGCAAGGCGGAGTGCCACTAGAACGCAAGGGGTTACAGAAAGTCGCACCAAGAGTAAAGATGCGTGAAATATATATATATATATATGGGTCCAGCTTTTGGTCTCCCGTGTTGTGCTCTCACCTGGTGGTTAGACTGGACCTTTTGTTATTGTATAAGGAAGCCGTCTGCTACCCACGTCACAAGCCCCTCCCCCATCTTGGCCATACCCACAAGATTCAAAGGAATGCACCTTGGTTACACAGGTTGCCAGAAGTTTGCCAGCCAACCGCCACAAAAAAAAAAAAAAAAAAAAAAAAAAACAGGAATCATTTTCAGTCATTTTTAATCAAACCTGTTTGAATTAATATTTACTACCTAAATTTGCATCATTCATACACAGGCGCGCGCGTATATCTCTCTCTACCCCTTCTCTCTCTCTCTTTCTCTCTCTCTCTCTCTCTGTCTCTGTGTATCTATCTATTTCTATCTCTCGATATATATATATATATATATATATATATATATATATATATGTGTGTGTGTGTGTGTGTGTGTGTGTGTATACATACAAGTATAGGATTGGTGTATACGGAATAAATTCCAATAACCAACAAATACTATTCTTAAAATAGTGTTCAATACAGAGTAGAGCAAATATAATTATTTATTCGAAAATTATAACATAAATATGTTATAAAATCACTAAGAAAATAGGCATTTTGTTTCAACACTTCTGGTGTCTTATCAAGTAATGGTGTTGAATGTAGAATCCTCATTAAACACAATCACTTGATAAGAGATAGTGATTATATAACATATATATGATATAATTTACGAATAAATTATATATACATATATATATATATATATATATATATATATATATATGATAAAAATATAGCTATAAGTTATGTATTCATGGGTTAAAAGCTCAATATCAGGGATAGAAGGTATGTAAATATAAATGGACATTGAAGTCGGCGACAATCAGTTTCATGATTATACGCAGTCGTCAGGTCTAAAGATTGCGTTCACACAAACAAACTGGTGGCAGTCTATATATATATATATATATATATATATATATATATATATATATATATATATATATATATATTGTTATTTTCTTAACAAATCATCTCTTATTGTTTCACTTGTATTTAAGTTTGGCTAAAATGAGTGAAATGCTTTAACAAGATACTTTTATGGTATATAGAGATGAAGGTTGGGCTAATACATAAGTAAAGGCTATATTTACTGTCTATAGTAGCATTTTTATTATGTGGTTACAGTTATTAAAATGGGTGGCTATTGTTTTAGTTCTTTTGTGATTTAAGAGTTCATACAGGGTCGTTGTGTTTTGGGTTGGCAGAAATTAATTTGTTGAGTTTATCCTTTCTTTTTCTTTTTTCTTTTTCTTCTGGAGTTGTACGTCCGGTCAAGCTGATATTAGGTTGGTGTAAAAATAATGTCGTTTTTTCACATATGTTACTATGTGAGAAAACGACATTATTTTTGCACCAACCTAATATTTCGATGAATCTCCTTAGCGTCTCAAACTTCTACATCGAACCAATTTCCCCCCTTTTTTTTTTCTGGTTCTGCTGCGCACGTGTTACCGTTTGATTTTTGGCCGGACGTGTTGTCATTGGTTGATTTTTTTTTTTGATTTTTTTTCATGGCGTACATTGACCCACATAATCTATGTCCGGGCTCTGTCAGTTACCGAGGATAGGAACAATAGTGAAAAGGAAAGTTTATATTTCCATATGGTGTTACTACTACCTAATCCTACTACAAATATATACATATATATCCCCCCTTTATACGTTATTTTATTTATAGACATAATTTATTTAAGTAAATGCTCATTTCTTTTTAATAAAACAATATTAATTACAATTATCGGCCTGAATGTTCGAGAAATATGTGCTTCTCTGAGAGGAATCGAACATGTAACCTTTAATGTAACCTTTAATGTATACCATCATTTTGTCTGATGTGCTGCTAACCATTGTGCCATAAAGAAGCGTTCCGGTAGCAAAGTTCAAATTTCTGCTTATAAAGAGACACCTTCGACGATTTTTCTCGAACGATCATATCTGCTCACGAAACGTAACTTAACGTAAAAAATGACAACATATTATGAAAGGGATTAAGTCTGACAATTATTTTAATATATTTTCCGTTTATACGTTGTTTTTATAGATATAATTTATTTAAGTCAATGCTGTTTTTTTAATTAAACATTATTAATTACATTTACGTTCCTGAATTTTCGAGAAATTTAGTAGAAAATATATTCTAATATATATATATATATATATATATATATATATATATATATATATATATATATATATATATACGCGCAAGCCCACAACTAACAAAAATCACTGACGAGCTTGAAGGAGGTGATATCAACATTCAAATGTTTAAAATACGTGACAACAGGAATAGTAGATTATTCTTTCAAGATCATTGGTTGACCTGGTTTTTTTCATCTTTTATCGGTTATCAATCTTTTCTAGGTTATTTAAAGTCGAAACGTATTTTTAGAGCCTAAGAAAATTATCTGTGAATGAATATTGTACTAACAATTTTTAAAAGATAATAATGACTTTCATATAAATGTTCTACTATTTAACCCATAGATGGGGGTAGAAGAGGTGGATTTATACCTTTCTAAGCATATTTGCTCTCAAGAAGAACCCTAGCGGGCACCGGCCTAGGTACTAACCAGACTCGTCATTGTTTAATTTCAGTAATCGAAAGAGAACCGATGTTTCGACGTGTTATGGCCGTATTCTATTCTTACTGGGAACTGAATTTGAATAATACAAAAAATTTTAACGTTGTTGTTTTTGTTTTTTCAGGAGCTATGGCGATCAGTCACGCTTTCAAAATACCACAGATACCATAGAAAGACTCTTGAAAGGATATGACATACGACTCAGACCACAATTCGAAGGTAAGTACTGCTTATTGTTAAAGATTTTATTAGGAGTACAAAATTTAATGACCGCCATGAATAGAAACAAAATTGTATTTATTACTACACATGATAATAATTAAAAGGTAAAACTGAAAAACGAGCTAACCGGTTTCAAACCCCGCTCAACAGAGCTAAACTGAGCTCAATAAATATATAATTTTCAATATAAATAAATATAAATATAGAATTATCAATAAAACGGATGAACAATATGTATGGAAGAAAAATATATTTAAATGGAAATTAATTGTAGGCCCAGAACAAAATCATTCTGTTTGCATAACGAAGGTCTTAAGGACAAAATGTATATGGCATCAATTTTTTTTAAATTCTAACTCGAGTGGGACTTACTTAAAATGGAAAATGATTCCACACTGAAATTAGCAGCAACAATTATGTTAATTTATTGGGCGATCTGAGATGGAAGACCCGGATGTGTTGGTCATGACAGAGAATACTTAAGATTTCGGACTTTTGTTGGTACATGTTGTTTTATTCTGACATCCAGCATTTGGGTCGTTCTCCCTACGTAGTGTGAACCACAACTACATTTAAATGAATAGATCAAAGAACTATTATGAGGTGGAAGAAGAACGTCATTCTGCAGGGATTGAAGAACATGTGTGACAGAAAAAAACTACACGAGTGTTAGTAACAAAGGTAACAAAGTCGAACTGATTGAATTTTCTGCCTTAATATACTAAACCCCGATTTTGAAATGCTGTTGGACCTTATATTGGGTGGTACATTATGATAAATATATATATATATATATATATATATATATATATATGTGTGTGTGTGTGTGAGTGTGTGTGTGTGTGTGTGTGCGTGTGTGTGTGTGTGCTTATATATATATATATATATATATATATATATATATATATATATATATATTCGCTGATATTATTAAATATATATATATATATTACGGGCATTATTAAATGTATGTATACATACATATATATATATATGTATATATATATATATATATATATATATATATATATATATATATATATATATATGGGACATTATTAAATATATATATATATATATATATATATATATATATATATATATATTAAGTTAGTGCAAAAATAATGACGTAATAATGTCGTTTTTTGACGTATTTTTAACGTCAAAAAGCCACATTATTACGTGATTATTTTTTAACCAACCTAATATTTAATAATGTCCCATATATATATATATATATATATATATATATATATATATATATATATATATATGTTCGGCTTATACTAAATCCCTAATTTATTTGTGGACAAGTTGAATATTTAAATTGCTAACAAGCATTAAATCTATTTTTTGTGGAGTTTTTTAAGCATTTAAATACTATCAAAACGTTTTATCTAAATTGCTAAAGCTATACCACCCCTCTTTTTCCTCCAAAAACCCTACGTACATTTCTTATCTCTTTACTTTCCCCTTTTTTCTTTTTCCTTTTTCTCCTTTACCTTTCACCATATCATTTCCGTTCAGTTGTCAGTGTCTGATCCTTAACCACTCCTTCCTATAAATTAAGTATTATAATAAAAAGAAATATAAAAATAAATTTTAAAACTCTCCCTTCCCTCTCTAAACTCGACCATATCTCTCATAGCATCCCTCACCACCCTCTATGTCAAATTGTATAAGCTTAATACTGCCCGTCAAAAGTATAAATTTTAAATTCATTTTTCGTTTCACCTTTGAAAGTGAAGTCTGAAGGTCCAGAGAAAAGTAAAATTCTCTGGTGAAATAAATTATAACAATTATAGCATATACATTAAGGAATGTGCACAATACAAAATAGAAAAAATATGTTATGTATATGGTAAGTAACTGATGAAAGCTACCCATCTTTAACTTTCAGAAAAGAGGTAATACTTTGGTTTTAAATTTCCTTAAAAATCATTTAATCATCAGTTATTTAGCATCGCCTGAAGAATTACAATCATAGTATTGAAACATGAAAACTTTCGGGTAGCGATTTCAAAATGTTTTTATTATAATCTCTTATAATATATATATATATATATATATATATATATATATATATATATATGGTCTGAAAATTGTACTGACGAGTGAAACTGATAGTGACTATACAGTATTGATACCTACGCCCACATATATTGAAAGATAAAGAAGAGACTCGAGGCGACGAAGAAGTGGTTCTACAGAAGGATGCTAAGGATATCATCGGCCGAGCGTGTGAGCAACGATGATGTCTTAGAGAGGATGCAAACAAGGGGGAGGCTTATACTTAATATCAGGAAGAGGCAGCTGAAGTTTCTGGGACACATAATGAGGAAGGAGAGCCTGGAGAATCTGATACTCACTGGTCAAATAGAGGGAAAGAGAGACAAGGGAAAACAGCCCGTGACATTCCTGGCGGACGTGGTGTGGGGGGATGAAGCAGAAGGAAGGAACTTGTTGACAGCTGCAAGGTATAGAAAGAGGTGGAGAGCCATGATCGCCTATGTCCTGAAAGGACATGTTATATAAAAAGAATTCATCACGCTCGATAATTATTTCAATTGATTTCTTTTGTAACGCCATTATCAACGCATGAAAATAGCAAAATTATTTTCGTTATGATTATAGTAAAATGATTTTGAAGCAATTAACGTAAAGATATTTTCAGTTTATATATACAGAAAAGTCATTTTTAATGAAATCAAATTCAATCTAATACGACTGCAATATTATTTCAAATGCATTTCCATTGTAAAATCATTTCAACGCATTACTATAATAAAATCATTTCAATACATTACTATGGTAAAATCATTTCAATGCATTACTATTGTAAAATCATTTCAATACATTACTATGGTAAAATCATTTCAATGCATTACTATTGTAAAATCATTTCAATACATTACTATGGTAAAATCATTTCAATACATTACTATGGTAAAATCATTTCAATGCATTACTATTGTAAAATCATTTCAATACATTACTATGGTAAAATCGTTTCGAGGCTTTACTATAATAAAATCATTTCAATACATTACTATGGTAAAATCTTTTCGAGGCTTTACTATAGTAAAATCATTTCAATACATTACTATAGTAAATCATTTCAATACATTACTATAGTAAAATCGTTTCGACGCTTTACTATAGTAAAATCGTTTCAATAAATATCCACAGCAAAATCATTTTCAATGCCACACTATAAATTATTATTTTTTTACCCATTTCTATAGCAGTGTCTATCGTTAGTAAAAATGTGTACAAATATTTCAATGCAATTCTATAATAAATATATTTCAGTGCATATATATTCAAATCATTTTAATACGTATCTATGGTAAATCTATTTTCATGAATTACTATGGTTATAAATAAATGAATATAAAACTTGAACCGATTTTAAATGTGAATTAAGTTTAAGCGTGTAATGATTTTTTTTCTTTTTCGGTCCAAGTTATTAGAACGCCCCTTTATCTTCAAAATATAACCATAGTAAAATATTTTCAAAGCATTTGCCCTCATTTACCCCTTTTCTCTGCCTATCATCAGCAAAGCTAACGCTAGACTCCTAGAGAAACCGAGACTTCTTAGCCTCACGTTTTCAAACTTTTTCTTGTCAGAGTCCATCTTGCACATTTACAAATCTAACATTCGTCCGTCCATTGAATACTGTTGCCAAATCTGGTCAGATCTTCCTGCTGTACATCTGGAGATTCTTGATAAAATCCCAAAAAGGATCTGTAATGTAATCAATGCTAACCAGGCATCTTCAGGGACTTTCTCACCGACATGATGTGGCTTTTTCTCTGTCTATTCCACAAATATTTTCATGGAAACTGCTTTAATGAGATTTTTCCGCTGATACCTCGAATACATGAATTTAAGCGTGCTACTAGACTGATATATAGGTCCCACACGTTTACTGTTGAAATAAGCTAAATGCAATAGCCACTTCTACTCTAACAGTTTTCTGAGCTAGCTAGCTAGCTAGCTCTGTTATATATATATATATATATATATATATATATATATATATATATATAGATAGATAGATAGATAGATAGATAGATAGATAGATATTTTCAATACACACCTACATTAAAACCATTTCTGATGAATTTCAGCTATGGACTTATTTAAAGGTAATTCTATAGTAAAATGTTTCAAATCAAATCTATAGAAAAATATTGTTATAGCTTAGCTATAGGAAAATTATTTCAATGCATAACTATAGTAAGATATTCCTAGTGAATATATGCAGCATAATTTTTGTCAATGAAATGCTATAATAAATTCATTTTCATACCATAACTGTAGTAAAATTATTTAAATGCAATACTATACTAAAATATTCTTCAAAGCCTAATTATATTAAAATTGTTTCAATGCATATCTATAGTAAAATCATTTTCAATGCATATCTTTTTTTTTTAAGCTTAGCGCTCCGAGCATGGCATGATGCAGTGGGGTTGCAGAAGATTTGAAGCAAGAGCAGATAGGAGTGATAGAAGAAAGGATGAAGGGAAGGGTAGTGTGTAGATCAAGGTAACTGGAGATGTCGATTGACATTACATTTGAATAGTTGGAGATTATAGCTATCAGGGAAACAGTAATTGGGAAGGGTGTTCCACAGGCGAGAGGTGTGAGGGATGAAGCTATTGGAGTAGAAGAGACGGCTACATTTTAAAGTTTCTACAGTGTAAGGGTGAGAGCGGGATGCCAGCCTCGTAAGGCGCTTGTATTCATGGAGACTGGGGACCAGGGAAAGCAGCTCATCAGAGCAATTGCCATGAAAATATTAGTAGAAGAGACAGAGAGAGGCGACGGCGCGTCTGTGAAATAGTGGCTGCAGGAAAGACGCCAGATCAGGGCCAATCACATTACATATCCGTCTCTGGATCTTGTCAAGAACTCCGAGGTAAACAGAAGGTGCCCCAGACCATATATGGCAGCAATACTCCATGCAAGGGCGAATGGTCGTTTTGTATATTTGAAGTATCGATTCAGGGGAGAAAAATTTCCTGGCACGGCACAGAGAGCCAACTTTCCCCGCGGTGGACGATGCAATTGACTCAATGTATTTGTTCCATCTCAGGTCAGCAGTCAACGTGAGACCGAGCAGACGCAGGGAGTCACTCTCAAGAAGTTGACTATCAGACATTCTAATGGGGGGCAGGTAAGGATATCTATGGTGGTTAATGGAGAGTAGTTTAGTTTTTGTGGCGTTAAATTTGACCATCCAGTTGTTGCCCCAGTTAACAACCGATTGGAAGTCCATTTCAAGACGCGCGGCCAGGTTAGTTTTGACCGCGACACTAGATTTGGTTTTGAGGCAGGAGTAAATTGTAGTGTTTCCGCGTAGATGCCAACTTGGGAACCTATGGCGTCAGGAAGGTCGTTGATGAAAATAAGGAAAAGTGTGGGGCCAAGGATGGAGCCTTGGGGAACACCTGCGTTCGTGGGATAGGAACTGGAGGAGAAACCGTTGAGAACGACCTTCAATTCTCGGTTTGACAGGAATGATTGTATTAGATCAAACAGTCGACCAGTAATACCGTAACCCTGGAGCTTACGAAGAAGGCCGGCATGCCAAACCCTATCAAACGCTTTGGAGATGCCTAGGGCCACGGCACGAACCTCACCATTATTTTGAAGTGCTTGGTAGACGGTTTCAGTGATGGCCGTAAGCACGTCAGCTGTAGAACGGGCGTAGCGGAAACCATATTGCTTGTCTGAGAGAAGGTCGTGTGTGGTAAGGTGGTTAACCACTTCTGCGTTGATTATGGCTTCGAAGACTTTACCGAAGAGGGGTAGGAGACTAATAGGACGGTAATTAGCGGGGTCAGAGGGGTCTCCAGAGTTCTTAAAGACAGGAACAATGGATGAGGATTCCAGCAGTCAGGAAAGCAGGATTCCTTGAGGCAGTAATAAAATCGTTTTCAAGGCATGTGTATAGTAAAGTTATTTAAATACATATCTATAATAAAATCTTTTTCACTGTATGACAAAAATTATTTCAATAATTATCTATAGTAAAATCATCTTCGAAGCGTATGTATTATAACATTATTTCAATGCAGTTCTATAGTGAAATATTCTCAAAGCTTTTCTACGACAAAATTATTTCATTGCAAATTCTATACGATCATTTTGAAAGCATATCTATAAAGTGTAATTTAATGCATTTCTATAGTAAAATCATGTCTGAATTATATCTTCCATAACATTATTTCAGTCCATTCCTATAATGAATATTTTAATATATATCTATCAATAAATAATTTTCATATTTAATAAAATTTTAATGCATTTCTATAGAAAATTTGTTGGTGAATTTCTATAGATGGAAATATTTTCAAAGTATAGATATAGTAAACATTTGTCAATGCATATCTATAGTAAAATTATTTTCAATGAATATCTATAGTAAAATTATTTTATTGAATTTATGACGTCATCAATGTTATCAAAGCATAACTATAGTAAAATTATTTCATTGCATTTATGACGTCATAAAGTTTATCAAAGCGATACTATAGTAAAATTATTTCATTGCATTTATGACGTCATAAATGTTATCAAAGCATAACTATAGTAAATATAATAATAATAATAATAATAATAATAATAATAATAATAATAATAGTAAATAATAGTATAGTTTTTTTTTGCTCCTGTGGCAGTGTAGACTTCAGGGGTTATTGGCCCTCGTTCGATGGCGTTCCTTCGGAGGATTGGCGCGATTGCGTCTCGATTAAGGGACGAGCCTCACGAAACGGAGTGGCTCTTGCAGCGTGTCTCACTGGCGATGGTCCGAGGTAATGCTTTCTCCATCATTGCGGCTGGCAGAGGTTAGAAAAAAATTGTTTATTGTTACGTTGTTCTGGAATTGTCATCAGTGGTCAACTTGTTTCAATAAATTTTAATTTGTTAAAAAAAAACTATTATTAGTAAAATTATTTTATTGCATTTATGACGTCATAAAGTTTATCAAAGCATATATATAGTAAAATGATTTCATTGTATTTATGACGTCATAAATGTTATGAAATCATATATATAGTAAACTTATTTCATTACATTTATGACGCCATAAATGTTATCAACGCATAACTATAGTAAAATTATTTCATTGCATTTCTGATGTCATAAAGGTTATCAGAGAACATCTATAGTAAAATTATTTCATTGCATATCTATAGTAAAATAAAACATTTCCAAAGCTTGACTATAGTAAACATCTTTCAATGTATTCTATAATAAAATAATCATTCGCAATGCAGTAAGGTCTGTGTTATTTTCTAATAACTGGAAATCCTTCCTTTCCTATTTTCAAGGCATCAAAGCATAACATACAGACTACGAATTGAAATTTCTTCGGATTTTATATCACTTACCAACTTTACCATTAGCTGAAATGTTAGGCTATTGATTTTAGCTCTATAAACCTGTTTCACCTTGTACCAAATACCACTCAAATGTTGCCGATCCTTCTGCAAAGCGAGTGGTAAAAATCATTTGCCTACTTTAAGCAGGCCTCTTACGGTTGTGATTATGTTCTCTTGCCTAAGCAAACAAGTACTAACCTATCAATTCTAAATTTATATTTTTAGTAGGCTTGACATAGAAATCTAGAACCTATACTGGCTGCAAATCGCCTTCATACGGATAGAAAATAAATCCAGTGGGTATTTAAAAATAGAAAGGGCTGTAAGACAAGGATGTATCTTCTCAGGATTTAATCAACCTATAGAGTGAGGCAATTCTGAGAGAATTAGAAGTGCTACCAGGCTTCATTATTAGCGGCCATAGTCTTAACAACATTATGTAGATGACACGGCGTTGGTAAAAGATAAGTAAATAACAACAAAATAGAAGTTAAGGAAATTGAAAAAAAAAGATTAAACATTAACTTGAAGATAGAATTTTATAAGCAAAATGATCCAAAATACAAATTATGAATTGGAGATACCAAAATCAAAGTAGTGAAAGAATTTAAATATCTGGGAAGTGTTTTAAAATAAGGTGGAAAGGGTGACACTGATAACCGAGAGCGATAATCAAAGAAGCATTTCAAAAGCTAAACAGTATATTCAAAAAGAGAAAAATTTGTCTTGTTCTAATAGCAGTTGTAATATTAGCTGATTGCTTATGAAGAAAAATTGGTATTCATTGACCGTACAGTCAGTACTACTCGGGATTCGCTTGTCTTCACACCCTGGCAATCTGGCTGGGATCATCTCGAA
>OZ010613.1:55200587-55225587 GCA_963932145.1 Acanthosepion lycidas | reverse complement strand
AGGAACGGAAACAACAAAGACATAAATATGTGTATTACTTAAAAAGTAATGCATGATTAGCAATGAAATTTTTACCGAATAAAGATTAGGGTGTAATGCATGTAAATTTTTGTAACTTTGTATAATATTTATGCATTACACCCTAATCTTTATTTGGTAAAAATTTCATTGCTAATCATGCATTACTTTTTAAGTAATACACATATTTATGTCTTTGTTGTTTCCGTTCCTTATATTATGGCCGCTACTGTGTATATATATATATATATATATATATATATATATATATATATATATATATATATATATAGAAACTTTTAATCCTCTTTGTCATTCAATAAACATCAATATTTCTTAATTTCAACCATTAATCTTGTTTACATGTAAATAAACACTGCATCTAATATCATTTATAGAGTACATTTTGTGAAACATGGTAGATTGATATACGTTTCCTATTTGTTATATATATATATATATATATATATATATATATATATATCATCATAATATAATTAAAAATAAATATTTAAAATATCATAGTATATATTTATTTGAATGAAGTCCATAAAAACGGCTTCAAATCTTCAGACCTGTAAATGAAATGTACATTTGGTTAAAGATTTGAAGCTGTTTTTAATGAAATAAAATATCAAATTCTCTCTACAGTCAATTAGGTGCAGTGTGCGGACCACCATTATCATTTTCTGTTCCTCTTAGTTCCAAGGATAAGAAAATTCTACTAGGAAACCCTGAGCAAGTAAATGTGCGCTGCCATGTACACTTCAGTGTATTACTAAATTGTATATCTGAGGTTGACTTTGGAGCCATTAACACGTTATTTCAGTTGCCTCTCATTGCATAACCTGACAATCCTCCCGGCTTTGCTGAGGTTGGGACGGCCACTAAAAAAATGAACACTGGCAAAACACCAGGTAAAGAGGGGATAAAATCTGAACTTTTACAAATGGGTGGTGAAAACTGTGGTCGGACTGATGCACCTTATCTCGCAGCAGATCTGGCAGAAAGGGCTGATTCCTCAAAACTGGACGGATGCAATACTTGTGTCCCTCTTCAAGGATTTGGGTGATAACTATCATGGGCTCTCTCTTCTTTCGGTGTTTGCCGGGGTACTCCTCAACCGTCTCCTCAATTATATTGCCCCCATGGTTCTCCCGGAACCCTAATGTGGTTTCCGGCCAAACAGAGGGACAGTGGAGATTATCTTTACTGCCCGACAGTTGCAGGTAAAGTGTCAAGAGTAATATATAGACCTGTATCAATCTTTTATTGACCTTACAAAGGTGTTTGATACCGTGAACAGGTAAAAACTGTGGATATTTCTTTTGAAGCTTAGTTGCCCTGAGAAGTTTACTAGTCTACTCTGTTCCATGTACGATGATATGTGAGGTTGGATCTGTATTAGTGGAAAGTTGCTAAACCCCATTTCGGTAGAAACTAGGATGAAAGATGACCTTCTTGCACCTACTTTTTTACGATTTTCTTTGCTACAGTCTTTTTTATGTGTATTCAATGATATTGAGGTAGGGATCTACATACCGTATCGTACAACTGGTATGTTGTTCATCCTCCGCCGGTTTGATGTAGTAACCAAAACGCCCATCGCACTCATAAGTTGTTTTGTTTTTTTGTTTTTTTTAAGTGTTTCACCCCAAGCAAGGCGGGAAGCCACTAGGACGCAAGGGGTTACAGAAGATTTGGAGCAAGATCAGATAGGAGTAATAGAGGAAAGGATGAGGAGAAGGATAGTGGATAGATCAAGGCAACTGGAGATGTCGATTGACATTACATCTGAATAGTTGGAGATTATAGCTCTCAGGGAAACAGGAATAGGGAAGGGAGTTCCACAGACGAGATGTGCGAGGTATGAAGCTATTGGAGTAGAAGAGACGGCTACATTTAGTAGTTTCGACTGTGAAGGGGTGAGAGCGAGATGGCAGTCTCGTAGAGCGCTTGAACTCATGAAGTCTGGGAACCAGCGAATGCAGCTCCTCGGAGCAATTGCCATGAAAGTATTTGTAAAAAAGACAGAGGGAGGCGACGGCACGTCTGTGAGAAAGCGACTGCAGACGAGATGCCAGAACAGGGCCAATTATATTGCATATCCGCCTCTGGAGCCTATCAAGAACCCTGAGGCAAACAGAAGGGGCACCAGACCATATATGACAGCAATACTCCATGCAAGGGTGAATTGTTGATTTATAGATTTGAAGGATCGATTCCGGGGAGAAAAATTTCCTGGCGCGGCACAGGGAGCCAACTTTCCTTGCGGTGGACGAAGCAATTGACTCAATGTATTTGTTCCATCTCAGGTCAGCAGTCAACGTGAGACCGAGCAGCCGCAGAGAGATGCTCTCGAGAAGTTGAGCGTCAGACATTCTAATGGAGGGCAGGGAAGGATCTCTGTGGTGATTAATAGAGAGCAGTTTTGTTTTTGAGGCATTAAAGTTGACCAGCCAATTCCTGCCCCAGTTCACAACCGATTGGAGATCCTTTTCAAGACTAACGGCCAGGTTATTTTTGTCAGCGACACTAGATTTGATTTTGAGGCAGGAGTAAATTGATTTGCTATATACTGACGATTGTGATCTCGTTAACTATTCTGTAGCAGATATGCAATTTCTCGTGGATTATTTCTTCAGCTTGCACTGAGTTTGGCCTACAGGTTGCGGGCAACAGTAGTAATGTACTGACCGGCACCAGGCAAAGCTTATGTTCCACCTTCCATAAATCTGTATGGCAAGAAGTTAGAAGTCGACGCTTTTGCGCACTTAGTGTTGTGGATTCCGAGATTAAATTCGGTCTCCAATGAATGACAAACGCAAGAATAAAGATAAGAAATTAAATGCATTTACACAATAATACAATGGGTATATTGTTAGTAAATCCAGGAACGCCGTTAGTCGTAATAATAATAATAATATATATATATATATATATATATATATATATATATATATATATATATATATATATAGTCTCGAAGTAGGACTTCCTTAGAGTCTACGTGCTTGTAACTGACTTCTACAAGGGGTTACCTCACACTATTACTCTACCTCAATCACAATCACAATCTCTGCTCACTCTATCAATCTCCGTATATTCTGACTGACTCAGGGTATTTAACGGCAGCAGTCCCAGTAACACTTTGGTCGAGTCCACTTATATCAAAAAGGGGTGGACCCCATAACACTTAGGACGCGCACTTTCCAGAAGTAACACTCTTGATGAAGACATAGGTACAAGAATAGCTAAAGCCTGCGATGTCTACGACAAACCTGAAGCCAATTTTTGGACACAGTCAGCCATCACCATTGCAAAAAAGATCATGTGTATCAAGCAAGAGTGTTGGCAGCTTTTAATGTCTTCTATAAGTTATCCAGGTTCTGGATGACTTATAGAAGACATATTAAACGTCTGGAACGTTTCTATCAAAAATGTCTGCGGTCATTAATGAAAAACCTGTGGCAGTCTTATACCCCAGACACAGTTGTCCTTAAAAGGTCCGGCATTCTTAGCATTGAATCCATGACCCTGAAATACAGCCTCCGGTGGTGCGATCATGTGTTTCGATTTGAGGATGGTAGGATGTCTTATGCAGGTGTTGTTTGGTGAGCTAAAAGATGGCAGGAGACCGGTTGATATGCCCCGTACGCTGTATCAAGATTGTGTAAAAGATTCTCCCAGGAAACCGGCATTGATCCTAAGAGCTGAAAAGAGAAAACGAAGGATAGAGCTTTGGGGAGATGACTTTTAAACATATATACACATATATAGAGAGTGAGTATTACGGCTAATAATGCGAGACTCTTCGGTAAATCGAATCAAGTTCTCTCAGTCACTGTGTGTTTAACTAAAAATAGATACGCTTAAATTCACCTTTATCCTTGCCGTGAGCCAACGGATTAGTGGTAGAATCTCCGAGTGACGCCAATTCAGTCGGGTTTCGATCCTAGCTAGAGGCAACCGGACGTTTAGGCACACTGATGAGATGCGAAACAGTCTGTCTGTAGATGAAAATATATATATATATATATATATATATATATATATATATATATATATATATATATATATATATATAGAGAGAGAGAACAAACATGCATTTTTTAAGTGGCCGAAAGAGTTTTAAATACTGTTATTATTTATTCATTGATATAGACCCTATATCGGTATAAAAGAAATGCAGATGCGGTGGACAATGGAATCAACACTGCATAGTGACTATCAGTTTCAAGCCTCAGTTTGACCAATTTATTTTGTTGTCAAGATTCTATTGAAGCGTAGAACAGACTGTCACTATACTGTATGGATTCCTTTCTCTAGAAAGCGTTCTAAAATTTGCCAGGACGTAAACAAAATTTAGTCTGCTATACAGACAATACCTAGTTCTTGATAATGACTGAGATTGTCGAAAGTACTTGATAAATAAAAACAAAACCTGAATGAAGGAAAATGTTGATCCCGATGCACCGTGCGTTATTTGATCATTGGAGGAACACAATAAATAAAAGAAAGACCTTGACGTTTTAATTTAACAAAAGCTGTTTGACTGAATTCTTGCTTCTAACTATTCCATTAATATATATGTATAAACTTTCAGCATTGAATTCATGGTCTTGAAATACTGCCGATGGTGCGGTCATGTGGTTCGACTTGAAGATCACATGATGCCTAAGAAGGTCTAGTTTGGTGAGCTAAGAGATGGAAAGAGACTAGTTGTTAAGCCCCGTAGACAGTATCAAGACTTTTAATTGGTTAATCGTGACATACCCTCAAATATATTTTTAATTCTGATCTTATAACCCCATTTAATTTCCGGAGGGAGATAAGATCTGTTTTTAAATTTACATAATAAATCATTTTATCACAAGGTATCTACCAACGACTGAGGAAGAACAATCATATTATTGAAACATGAAAGCTTTTGTATAGCAATGTAATTTTTTTTTTATTATAATCTGTTATAATAAAAATATTATATATATATATGTATGTGTGTGTGTGCATGTGTGGTAAAAATATGATTTTAAGGTATGCTATACTTACAGTGCTCAATACCAAGGATAGAGCGTATGTAAATATAAAAGTGGACATTGTGGTCAACACCCACCACTGACAGTGTGTTTGATGTACATGGCATGACGACTGCTTTTAGCATAAAACAGAGTGTCGACGCTAGCTGTTGACCTCAATACACACACACACACGTATATATATATATATATATATATATATATATATATATATATATATATATATATATTCATACGTTTCATGAAATAATATAGACAAGCGTTGTCTATTTATTTTATGTAAATATTATATTATTTAATGAAACATGTATGAATGAAAAAATGCTGCCTAAATACACATAATTTAAATATATATATATATATATATATATATATATATATATATATATATATATATATATATATATATATATATATATATATAAGTTTCGTTGGTTACCCAACTCATCAGGCACAAGATATATCTTATGTTTTTTTGTTGTTGTTTTATTAAACATACAGATGTTCATGGGAGGAATGCCGATTCATAGCTCAAAAATTAAATAGTACAAAAAGTACAAAAAAGAATACTGGGGTCTAAATACAGAAAATGGAGTGAACGTAGGAATCATTTGAAAAAAAAAAAAATAAAAAATAAGGAAAAATTGGGGCACGTTTAAAATTTACACACACACACAAACACACACACACATATATATATATATATATATATATATATATATATATATATATATATATATATATGATATTGGATACAGAACTTTCGTACATATAGAGAGTGTAGACGTAAGAAGCAACAGTGAATCATTTTGACTAAATATAAGCGTGGGAGTATACCTATATATTTAGCTGCCCGTACAGTTGATTAAGTTTCCGTATTCACAAAAGAATTAAGCGTATTGATTCTGTAAGTTCTAATTCAAGTGATCATAAGGGTATCGATGAAATGTATCGATAAATGGGCCGATCATCGAGAGTGCTTTTGACGAATCGAACAAAAGACATTTGCTTTTCATTTAAAATAAATACTTCATTTTTATTTTAATTCCTTCTACATCTTCGTTGAATTTTAGTCTCCAAATGCAATGCATGTCAGGTAAAGTTCAATGTTTGAGATATCGATTCTTCATATTAACCACTCGGAGTCGCCTCGCCCTGAAAACGTGCGGAAAATTCAGTTTAAATGGAATTTTGTCATGGGTATTTTTTTTCTACTTGTTTTCTTGTTTATAGAGTTTAATACTGTTCGCTGTCTTCGCTGGCTTTTAGTTCAGCTTTTGTTCTAAGAAAGGACTTAACTGAAAACGCCGAACACAGCGAGAGACAGGGAATTATAATTAAATGCGCTACGGTGCCTGCGTAGATATGGTGTGTTAATATTAGGTTGGTGCAAAAATAATGACGTAATAATGTCGTTTTTTGACGTTAAAATATACATCAAAAAACGACATTATTACGTCATTATTTTTGCACCAACCTAATACCTATATACCCCGCTTCCCTGAAATAAAAAGTAATAATATTGATGCATTTTTCAATAAAATTTTGAAATTACCAGTCACAATTTCGAATTCACATAAAGAAAAATTTATATGAAAGAATATATACATGCAATTCGATATATTAGGTTGGTGCAAAAATAATGTCGTTTTCTCACATATGTTACTATGTGAGAAAACGACATTATTTTTGCCCAACCTAATATATGATGTTATATGACTACACACACACACATATATATATGTGTGTGTGTGTGCGTGTGTGCGTGAGGGTGTGAGTGTGTGTGTATGTATTTTCAAAATGCTGCTAGTGTAATGGATAGAAATCGGAGAAAATAAAATCCATTAATCCCATATATATATATATATATATATATATATATATATATATATATATATATATATATATATTTCAATAAAGGTGCAATTAATTTATAAATGGAAATTTTATTACTGAGAGTAACAGCAAGAACAAAATCTATTTCCATACCTGAGGATGTCTGTAGGAACAGACGAAGGCTTGTAAAAATAAAAAAAGACCTTATGAAACTGAAATTTATAAACGAGCATCATATCATACATATACAGGTTCGGGGTTTATGTATCTTATTTGAATTGTTTGCGATGATGTATTCTCGCCAATTCAATCATTAACCTCTGTATTTGTTTTTTGTATGAATGATTCATGAATTTATATATATATATATATATATATATATATATATATATATATATATATATATATATATAATTTCCGGCTCCATTTGTAATAATTTATTTCACCAGAGAATTTTATTTTTCTCTAGATCTTCAGACTTCACTTTCAAAAGGTGAAACGAGAAATGAATTTAAATTTACACTTTTGACGGGCAGTATTAAGCTTATATAAGTTGACATAGAAGGTGGTGAGAAATGGTGTGAGAGACATGGTCGGGTTTAGAGAGGGAAGGGAGAATTTTGAATTTATTTTTATATTTCTTTTTATTATAATACATTATATTGAGGAAGGAGGGTGTAAGGATTGGACATCGACCTATTTAATCGGTCAACTCAAACGAAACTGATATGGGAAAAGGAAAAAAAGAGAAAAAAAAAGAAAAAAAGAAAAAAGTTGGGAAGTAAAGAGACAAGAGATAAGAGATGTACGTAGGGTTTTGGGGAAGGAGAGGAGTGGAGAAGGAGAAGTATAGCTTTAGCAATTTAGATAATATATATATATGTCTGTGTGTGTGTGTGTATTAATGCTTTTTACCTACGAATAATTCACCTTAGTCGTGCAAGTTCCTCAAAAGTATTTGATTAGATACTTCGTTTAGGTATTAAACAGCATGTTTATTTTCGTCTTGAGGCCTGAATATTCGAGAAATGAAAGACAAAATGCAGCCTCCGTAATTTATTTAATAAGATTTTTCAGATATTTAGGCCGGTAGGCGAAATAAAATACTATTTAAAATAAACGTGGTGCCTTCTCAAAAATGATTTTCCACTAAAAATTATATATATATATATATATATATATATATATATATATATATATAAATGACAAAGAACAGATAGATCTGACTTTTAGTTGGTTAAACAAGACATACGCACAATTATATTTTTAATTCTGACCTTATAACCCCACCTTTAATTTTTCGAAAATGGAAACGATTTATTTTTAAATTTCCCTAATAAATCATTTTATCACAACGTATCTACCATAGCCTAAGGAATTGCAATCATAGTATTGAAACATGAAAGCTTTTGTGTAGCGATGTAAAATGTTTTTGTTATTATCAATTATAATATATATATATATATATATATATATATATATATATATATATATATATATGCTGTCTATTTATGATATTAGACATTACAATGGAAAGGAAGGGATGTCAGTACTTCTTAAAAATGTCTATTTTCGTTCAGAGGAAGGCAGTCTTCCTCATAAAAGCGGATGATGGTTTACTTTTTGAAAAGACTAAACATTTTTAGAATGTCGCTGAAATGCAAGTGTTTTTATTTATTACATCTGCGCATGCGTACATACCTGCGCATGCGAGCATGTCTTCACATCTCTCTCTCTATATATATTTACTAGTTACGTTCATCCCCCCCATTCTCTGTACGACAAAGTCATGAAAGAAAATAGCTGTAGTAGGCTATGTTGCCACAACGATATGAATTTTTAATGGCTAAACTAGAGAAAGTATTCATTTTAATATATGTACGCCATTTTTAGTGTACATGTAAATGGACATGCATGTGTGCATCTTTTTGTATTATTATTACCTATTTTTAATTTTTTGTTTTTATCATTAACTATTTTTAAATTCTTGTTAAAAATTTAACAGATAATTATTAAACGAATATTAATTGCAAGAATATGTAAAATGTATTTATAAGTCGACTGTTCTGTCGATTTTCCTAGTACCAGAGCATAACAATTTAAAACAGAACTACCAGATTACTTATAAATATATACTATATTATATTATAATTATATATTATATATTATACTTATATATTATACTTAAATATATTATACATATGAGCGCTTATTTAGGAAAAAAGAAAGAATTCTCATTTTTCGTAAGGTCTGACCACAAAGAAATTCTGAACTGTCTGTTAGGAATACTCCAAAAGGACATCTGTGTTTGTCTTCGCAGAAGCCCAAATCTGCTTTTCTATTGAAACTTCCAGCTTGTTGGGGCGGGGGAACATGGATTCATACCTCCCCCAGAGGTATTTGTATGAAAGTTAAAGCAACTTACTCGGACGGGAACGAACATGGCTTATCGATTTCTATTTCCAAGATTCTAACCATTACACAAACCACACATATTCTTTTATTTATTTATATACAGATAGATATATTCTAAGAACTTTCACACTGCTATATATATATATATATATATATATATATATATATATATATATATATATATATATATATGCACGAATAATAATGGAAATAGATTTTGTTCTTGTTTTTACTCTCAGTAATAAAATTTCCATACCTGAGGATGTCTGTAGGAACAGACAAAAGCTTGTAAAAATAAAAAAGACATTATGCAACTGAAATTTATAAACGAGGATCATATCATTCATATACAGGTTCGGGGTTTATGTATCTTATTTGAATTGTTTGCGACGATGGATTCTCGCCAATTCAATCATTAACCTCTGTATTTGTTTTTTGTATGAATGATTCATGAATTTATAAATTAATTGCACCTTTATTGAAATTAAATATATATATATATATATATATATATATATATATATATATATATATATATATATATATATATATATACACGAATAAATAAGGTAATTACATAGATACATACGCACGCACACACACTCACAGATAGATAGATAGATAGATAGATAGATAGATAGATAGATTTGAAATAATCATACTTAAGTTTCTGAAAGTATAATCATACTTAAGTTTCTGAAAGAAACCTCAACAGAACGCAGAAAGCACTGGATGGCCGTTTCGTCCTATATTTGGGACTCATCAAGTATAGTGCGCATCCAATACCGTGAATTGAAACCCGAACATTTTCGATAGAAGGAAAACCCCATACCAACTGAATTTCGAGAATCGAGGAAGATATGTGTTCAAAAGCACTATTCAAGCTTTGTTTGACCAGGAAGTCCCACGTGTCCGAAAGGTCAAAGCACGGCAGATCTAATCACTAGGGGATGAAGGTTCATAACTTTCCAGAGGGCGGATATTTTTCGAACAAGATTTCTCGAATATTTGGCCGGTAGATATAAATAAAAAAATATAATGTTTAATAATAAAAACAGAGTATCTACTCAAATATGAGTCTCCATTAAAAGCATTTAAACAAATAAATATATATATATATATATATATATATATATATATATATATATATATATATATATATATATGTATGTATGTATAAGAAAAGATACTGGAGCCAACACGTGGCTTAAACGCAATCGGCAGGCCTGACGCCATCATATGTATGAATTAAATAAGTAAAGGTTTATTGTAAAAACCAGTACAATAAGAATAAAGGTAAGTTATGCACAAGGTTGTTGCAAGTCAATCCAGTAGTGTGTGCTACTATTGGAAGGTCGGTAGTCGGTAGTTCTCGCGTAAATCTGAGTCGTACTTAACAGATCCCAGCTAGACAATATTTACCAGCCTTCCCACGAGGTAGGATGTGGCACAAGGCCGAATTTAATATAGGGCAATCCGAGCCCGTAGGCTCGACCTAAAATTTCCCGTAAGTCTACATAAACGGGTTCGAGTTATTCTATCTCCCCGAATGAGAATCTGCCCTTCGGCATAGCCTCGTCTGGGTTCCTCTCTGCCTTCTGACAGAGAGTTCGACAACAGCTAGAGGCTGAATAACAGATTCCAGCTAGACAATATTTACTAGCGCACCCATGAGAGTAGATGTGGCACAAGGCCGAGTTTAACGTGGGTCTTCCGAGCCCGTAGGCTCAGCCAAAAAATACCCGTAGAAACCGCGTAAACGTTATCGGGTTGGTCAACCCCAAACGAGACTCTCTCCGTCGGCAGAGCTTCATCCAGGTTCCTCTCTGCTCAGAGACAGAAAGTTCGACCAGCTAGCCGAAAAGATTACGGCTAGTATATTTAACCACCCGCCACGAGGGTTGCATGTGGCACAAGGCCGGGTTTAAAGTGGGTTCTCCGTGCCCGTAGACTTGGCCAAAAATATTCCCTTTCAAACGCGTATAAACGGGTTCAGGAGCAGTCTACCTCCCCAAACGAGAATCTACCCTTGGGCGGAGCCGCACCCGGGTTCTTTGACAGAAGACAGAGAGTTCGACTGTTTAGCTGAAAAAGATTTCGGCTAGTAAATTTAGCACCTCCCACGAGTGTTACATGGGGCACAAGGCCGGATTTAAAGTGGGTTCTCCGTGCCCGTAGGCTTGGCTAAAATTATGCCCGTAGAACCCGCATAACGGGGTCAGGTTGGTCAACCTCCCCGAACGAGACTCTGCTCTTCGGCTGAGCCTCGTCCGGGTTCCTCTCTGCTCAGAGGCAGAGAGTTCGACGGTCTAACCGAAAAAGATTTCGGCTAGCCTCTGTGGTCCGTTGACTTACAGATACTAATAGCTAGTTACTACCTATAGTGTAGTCACTCATGGGGATGACAGGTTATTCTATTATATCGCTATACCACTGTTTGACCCAAGCACTGTGAGTGAAATTGTGTAGACGACACTATTTGAGACCCGTCGATGGCTAGCACGAAGTCTCAAGTAATCGTGACTGCGAATATGAACGCACTGTTGATCACGCCAGGTAATGTGTTATCTTCCAGAAACAGTAACTAATGCTACGCTCAGCACAGTTGCTGTATAAAACACAGGCGGGCTCTGTGGATGTTGAACAAATACAAGTGTGCCTGAGCGAGGTGTCTGCAACAGGGAGTTGGCTAGCCACCCTAGATATCAGGCATTGACTTTGTACGTCAGATGAATTGGACCCTAGTTACGATTCCAATGTAATAAATCATAACTATGTAATATTATTATTTGAGCCTCTTATTCAGTCGTGGACATTGAGTTCTACCTGGATTCTGTCCTCTTGGGAATTTATATATATATATATATATATATATATATATATATACGAATTCCAACCGTACACATCGCAACAAGACTCGGAATTAACCCTCCAATATTATTAATCACAAATAATACACAATCCACACAAATAATACATAAACCACACAAATAATATATCCCACTCATTCAAAACACGAAAAGAAACTAACAACAAGAAAAACCCGCCTTGAAAACAGCTAAGGAAGTGTCCGAAAGCGTTTGGGACAATGGACAATTTTTGTGCTCCTACGAAACGGAAAAATGTAACACCGGGGAAAAAATAAACGGATAAAAAATTAATAAAATAAAAGATTCGAAATAAGGGGGTATAAAAAAATTCAAATAATTTTGATAAATCTTAATTATTCCGTTTTCCCTGAGGCGAACACCTACAGATAGAAAAGGTTGAAATAAGCCCTTTATTTCCCCGTCTAAAGACCTAAACAAAGGGAGGCTTGAGTTCACATAGACACCTGTCATGGAATTGGAAACGATCCGAATGAGGCCAAATGTGTTAAGTATTTAAAAAGTTAGTGTCGAGGGAATGATTTTACTATAAAAAAATATCAAAGAGAAAATTGACCGATCTTCTTTTTCCTGAGCATATGTACTCAGTGCTGCATTACGAAATCAAGACTTGTAGTCACTTTTTATGATATTGCCTTTTTTATTTGGTTGATGCTCCCTTATTTTTTTCCTACATATCCTTTTAATCGATTCTACTTGCCTCTTAATAGCAACAACCTCAATCAGTAAACCTCTAGCTTGAGTGTTTTGTATAGGATGAACAATTTGTCAAAAAATGTAAAATGGCTTTGAAATAAAGATCTTTTAAAAATAAAAATACTACATAATGGATATATAAAAAAATAATAATAATATTAGTAATATAAGGAATTCATTGAAATCTTTAGATGTCTTCATGGAAATTAGCTTTGGAGTAATTTTACAGAAAAGAAATTATTTTTGATAAAATAGTACTTCTATCAGTAAGGACTTTTTTCGTTGTATTTCTATAATAATTGCAATGAATACCCATTGTGAAGTTAATTCAAATTATTACATAAATAATTTCTCTGTTCTCCTAATTTCTCGTATTAAACACTGTTATACGTATTAATTTTTAACTATTAACTTTTTTTATTTACCTTTCTTTTCGAACAAAACTATCAAATCAATATTCTCATCATCATTAAATAAGACATATGGATAGTAACTCAATAATAACAGTAGAGAATCGATGAAAATTCAATAATAAAAGACAACAAAGCTTATAATAAACTATTTTATATAATAATGGCTTATTTCAATTCGAATATACTAGGGTCGTTCAAAATGTTCTTGTTGTAACCTAGGGAAGTTTACTGAATAGAATAATCAAAGAAAGATAGGTAAAGAACGATAATACTTAGGACAAGAACAACACATATAAGATTCGCCAGCGGCGCGTAGAAGAAGTAGTCAACTGCAAGAAGTGAGACAAGTGAATTCCACAATGAATCTCTAACGACAGGATATCTACCAGCTCCCCACGCGGTCAGATGTGGCACAAGGCTGAATTTAATGCGGTGTATCCGAGCCCGTAGGCTAGAAAAAATGTTCCCCGTAGATCCTGTATAAAACGTGGTCGGGTAGTTGTTTCCGGAGACGAGACTCTGCCCTTCGACATAGCCTCGTCTTAAGATCCCCCTCTGCCCGGAGTTTGACCTAAACCCAGTGGAAATATTAATTGATTGATTCGTTTTTATGGCTCGTCAACCTTCTGCAGAAAATAGCTTTAGCTTGTAAATTTTTACTTTTAAAGATAATAATCGTTTAGTGATACAAGTCTTACTAATTAATCCATAGGTGGGGGAAGAAGAGCTGGATTCGCACCTTCTCCAAGGGTATTTGCACGTAAGTGAATATAACGAGCCTAGCTGGAATTGGAACTCTCTGATTAACAATCTTATATTATCCATTACACCACCCGCACATCTAAGCTCACAGCAGTTGTATTCCCAAGCGGTCAACCATCAAGCTTCTGAAAAGAATCGGCGTTGCTTAACTTCGGTGATCATACGAGAACAGGTGTTTCAATATGATATGGCCGTAAGCCTCATTGGAAATATGGTGTGCAATAACTGAATACGAAAAAAAACAGTTATCTCTTCTAGACATGGACAATTGAATGGGAACAATCTACCTCGTAGATTAGATAAAGGCTTTTGTTAGAAAACCTGAGCGTTACAAGGATCAACAAGCACCTGAAGTCAGCCGGAGGAAACAGCGACTGAATAGTTGTGATAATAGCAACTATGATGAGGACAATAGTCCAGGATGAATAATGTAAGCAACCCCTAACTGGTGCGGTGAGGCTTGATTTTAATTATGTATGTGCTCTCATTTTTTCAATGATAATCTTAACAATAAATTCTTTCACAAGAAATGAAAGTAAAAATGAAAGTGAAAGTGAAAGTGAAAGTGAAATCAAAGACTGCGAATAGGAAGGATTGAGAAAAGGACAAAAGATGACCAAGGTTCCAGAAGATGGCGATTGACGTTGAATTTAAATTTTTGAAGATTGTAATTATAAGGGAAGCAACTAAACGGAAAGGAGTTCCACAGGCCGGAAGTGCGAGAAGAGTAACTGTTCAAGTAGAAATGGCGGTTGCATTTCGCTATTTCGACAGTAAAAAGGTCAGACCGGGATGCAACGCTTAAATTCATATAGTTCAGACACCAGGGAAGAAAACTCGTCAGAGCACTTGCCATAAAAATGTTTTTATTCTATCCTCTAATAAAAAGATAAATCGTAAATATTTAATTCCAAGTAATCATTAATCTGTCGAGTTTAAGTCAGTAGTTTTGTTTTTGTTGTTGCCATTATATACATACGTAGAATATACTGTAATTTAAATGTAACGCCAAAACACACAACACCTATAACAGATCCTCTACAAACTATATATCTAGAAAATATATATTTAGCCTGAAAGTAGAAAATTGCGTTCAAAATATTTAAATGTCGACATTAAATAAGCCATAGAGTTTGATATGCCGCTAAACAAAAATGACCAAACCAAACCAAATACTGAAATGCAACGCCAATCGCCATCTTTTGTCTACATTATGTATGTCCCTTTATTGTTCTTTCCCCTCACTAAAGTCTTCTCATTCTATTTCTCTCCCAGTAACCCTTTGCGTTCAGGTTGCAATATCACTTTGCTTGGGATGAAATGATTTTTTTAAAATCCCAACAACTTTTATGTTGAGATTTATTGTAAATAAATTCCAATTTGGGCCCAAATCCTAACAGGGGTGAAAGGTTGAGGCTGGTCGTCACTTACTATCTTATAGCTAGCTAATCAGATTCACGATCTATTGACTCATTACAATTTGCACATCCACCATAACAACTCATCCATCATCATTCAATCCTCCATATACAACAATACCGCAATACTCTTAGGGGACTTCGAACCCCCGTTTCATCATGGAAATATGTTCATTGCTATGGAGCCCATGCTGCAACATTTAGTCGCTAATGATTCGACAATGCAGTAGATAGCAATGGGTTATTTGGTACTAGTAACACTCATAGTGAAAGCCGGAAAATATATTCATTCCTGTGTAGCATGTCTTGGTCAAGTAGACCTGGCGATGTCCATCCCTTACAGCTCAAATCACAGCAGATGTCAAGATTTATTGTAAATAAAATACAATTTATGGCAAATGTCCTAAATAGAGGAAAGGGTTGAGGTTGGTCATCGCTTACTATCTTATAGCTAGCTAATCAGATTCACGATCTATTTACTCATTACAATTTACACATCCGCCATAAGAACTTTTCCATCATCATTCAATCCTCCATATACCATAATACCGTAATACTCTTAGGGAACCTACAAAAACACCCCATGACATGAAATTTTAATGAGCATAAAAATCTATATATATATATAAATCTGTAAATGATACGCGATGACTTGGGGGAGGATATGAGTCCAAAAAACAAACTAAAAATATCAAAAAGCAAACAAAATAAGATAACTGATGTTAGTTGGACCCGTCATACCCTGAAAAGATTTTGATGTCTTTGGCGTTAGAAAAACAATCCATTTTAAATGACAGCCGTTAGCGCGCCAAAATGAACAAAGATTACAAAGAATTCAGAAAAATGTAACTACAAAGGAAAGGAACCATTATTTTTAGATACTTAATATTTCGATGTAGCTGTGTTATAAGGAATTTAAGAAAAGATACTCGCCAATACAGGGAGTAATTCATGAGTTTAAGAATTAACACCTTATAAGCGTCTATAATAGATAGTGTCTAGAAATGCGAATTTGGAGATCCGAGTTCGAATTCCATCAAAGTTCGTTATATTCACTTGCGCACAAATACACTTGGGAAAGATATCAATCGAGATCTTCTACACCTACTAGTTATGAATTAAATAGTAGATGTTGATTTTTATATCCACAATGTCTATAGCTATAAAAGCACTATCTCCTATATGGATTATTTCTCTCTAATAAATATGCACGCCTAAGCGCGCGCACACACACATACACACACACGTATATATATATATATATATATATATATATATATATATATATATATATATATATATATATATATATATATATATATGTGTGTGTGTGTGTGTAAGTGTGTGTGTGTGTGTGTGAAAAGTGTGTGTATATAAATATAAATAAATATATATATGTATAATTATTTATATATTATATGCGCGGTACTTATTAGAAAGCGCTCAATATCCGAGATAGAGCTAACATATAATTTTTTAAAAATAAATATAAATAATAATAATGTTTACCTATCATAATTTCCCACAAACCGCACCACACGCATATACATACATGCGAGGAAATATTATTCAGCGGAAAAATAAAATATATGACATGTATCCATTCACGAGATATTCACGAGACATTTCCGCCACACTTCCAATCTTTAAATTTCAACATACAAATGCGTATGTATAGACACAACACCACCCGTATACATACATATGTCATATCCGAAACTGCCCACATATGTTTATATATGTATGAGTCCCGACGGACGACCAAGTATATATATGTGTCTGCATACATCGATGTTTGCGTCAGTACGATGAAAAAACGACGACGTTTCCCCCCCCCCACTTCCATAATAACACCAATACACGCAATCTACATAAACCCAAATTTTTTAAAAAATTAATCAGTTTGTCTGACGATCGCTAAAGCGTGAAACCCAGGGTCACAAACTCACATCTATCCAACCAAATATATATATATATATATATATATATGTGTGTGTGTGTGTGTGTGTGTGTGTGTGTGTGTGTGTGTGTGTGTGTGTGAAAATATTGTAGAAAATAGGAAAGAAACTGGTTTGGTAAATAATCCAAAGTTCCTTAGTATTTTTGTAATTATTTTTAAAAAATAGTGCTCGATACGAAAGTAGAGCATAAATATAATTATTAATTTAAAAATATGATTCCAGCTCGCTACATAAGAGGTCTCATGTTTCAAAACAAGAGCCGAAAACTTCAAAATAATATTTGAATTAACTTGAGCCAACTTTAACTCAAGTTAATTCGAGCCTACTTTAACTCAAGTTAATTCAAATATTATTTTGAAGTTTTCGGCTCTTGTTTTGAAACATGGGACCTCTTATGTAGCGAGTTGGAATCATATTTTTGAATAAATAATTATATATATATATATATATATATATATATATATATATATAGTAAAAGATTACTTAACTGAAAATATCAATTTTTGATGTCTCCCCAACTTCGAAGTTTCTTGGAATTATCCGATCTTCAAAGGCACTTTTATTTCAGACAACAAACAAATGGACAATTTCAAGAAGCGTCAAAGTCGGAAAAAATACCAAAAATGATACTTAGAGTTAAGTAATCTTTCTCTATATAATACAATAAATGTTCTATTTTTAATTGCAATATTAATTTAGTATTTTTTAATATTGAGCATTATATGAAAATATTTGATTTACTTTTGAAATGTTATATTCTTAAATCTTAAATATATATATATATGAGATCTTGATATATATATATATATATATATATATATATATATATATATATATATGAGATCTTGATATATATATATATATATATATATATATATATATATAAGGAAATCTTTATATATATATATATATATATATATATATATAACTATGGACCTAAAGAGCCAGGCAACCTACCTAAGTTTCACCTACAGGATCGTCAGGGTACACTGGCCGATTGAGGTGATAGTTTTCTTTTCAGCATCACTTAAACTACTTTTACGGCCCACCTTTTCACTAAATTCCTACACGTTTCTAATAATTTGGCACTCTCAAATTACCGTGCTAACAAATACGGCGCCAGGTTGTTTGCATTGCGCAAATCAGTACGAAAATTTCAGTGATTGCGCAGGTGTGTGTTCCCGACATTGTGTGAAAATTTTGTGTCAATTGATTGGAGGGTTTTTGAAATATTAGAAAAAAGTTATCTAGATAATAATTTGGCACGCAGTATATATATATATATATATATATATAGATAGATAGATAGATAGATAGATAGATATAGATATATAGATATATATAGATATATATATATATATAAGGAGATCTTGATATATATATATATGTATATTTATATATATATATATATATATATATATATATAAATATATATAAGATCTGACATATATATATATATATATATATAGATAGATAGATAGATCTAGATATATATATATGTGTGTGTGTGCTGTGTGTGTTGTGTGTGTGTGTGTGTGTGTGTGTGTGTGTGTGTGTGTGTGTTTCGTAGATCTGATTTTGAAGTCCAGTCTAATCTATTATATTAACTTATGTGCTAATACCCTTGGAAAAGGTATTAATCCTCTTCTCCCTCCACCTATAGGTAAATAGCAGGATAGACTGGGTTCTATAGCCTTGGATGGCAACTGGTCTAGGAAAAAGACTACTCTGAATTCAAAACTTGCGGAGGGTCGTTTGGGGTCCTTGTGGCACCAGGTCTCTGTAATCGGCCCTTTCAAAAAGTGTGGATGGTCCTGCACGAAGTCTTCACCACTATAATCAAGTCATATGTGCTTGCGTCTGGGCTGTTGGTTACTAGGAACTGAGCTGCTTGACCCTCATACGTCGGCACATTTCATTTATATATATATGAAAATATATAAAATGTCAATATAGGAAATGAAAATAAAATGAAATATAGGAAAATGTCAACAAGAATGCGTAATTTACCAAGTGAAGATTTACAAAAATAGTGAGGATACTAACCCTAAAACATACATAGGTGCTACTCAGAATAATTAAAAAAAAAGATATTATAATCATTTGAGTAGTTTCAAGAACGAAAAAATAAGCATAGTACCACGCTATCTACCTATGTATGGAGAACCAAACAAGAAGATAATGTAGACCCCATCCTTAAATGGGAAATACTAAAAAAATGCCCCAGATATAAAGCAGGCCATAAATTTTATAAATTATTTGCAGAGGAGAAATTAGCCATAGCTTTATTTGATCAACCTAGCCAATTATTAAACTCTAAAACTGAAATCCTTAACGTATGTAGACACAAAAAATCTTAGTTACTTATTTAGACGGTTTCCACCTTAGATTTTTTTTTTACTCCCCCCCTTCCCATTTTGTTGAATAAATTTTACCCCCCCTCCATCTACTTAGTTTGTGGTTCTTCGGTCACGTGGTATGGTTTTAATTATCGCCTATAATTATGTGTTTCTCTTTACCTCGTTAGCCATACTTTCCCTGACGATCCGTTTAGGTGAAACCTAGGTAGGTTTGTCTAGCTCACTAGGTGTATCTAGGTCTGCTCTACGATTGTATTGAGCTCTTTTGTTAGTTAGTTGTCTACTCGTATCGGGGTTTTTTCTTTGGGCTTCAGACCTGCATCTGTGCGACAGTAGTTCATGTTTATAGCTCTTTCTTTTTTTAAAACCTTTTTTCCCTCGAGATTGATTATTTGCAAATCAAAAATTCGAGGGTTTTTCGAAACGAGTCTAGTTATCTAGATAGATAGATAGATAGATAGATAGATAGATAGATAGATAGATAGATTATGGGGATAATACGTTCTACCATCTTTCTCATACGAAACGCGTAAAAATTGAAATAAACCGAAGTTTCCTCAACGCTCGTCTGGCATATGAGGCAGGCTGCCAACAATAAGAAGGCACATGTTTGCTATGCGCGTACGCATGCGCGCCCGTTTACGTACGCATGCCTGCCTGCTCACGTGCGCATGCGCGCTCGCACCTACCGTGAATGAGAGAATGCACACAGAGAGTAAGACGCAGACGCAAAATCACGCGACCGCCGATACTTAAACTAGGGAGGAATGGTTAAAAAGAAACGCGCCAAATTCTCTGTCTCTCTTTCTATCCTTATCTATCTATGTATCTATCTACCTCTACCTCTCTCGCTCTCTTTCTATTTATCTATCCATCTATCTACCTCTACCTCTCTCTTTATCTATCTATCTATGTATCTATCTATCTATCTATCTATCTATCTATCTCTACCTCTCTCTCTTTCTATTTATCTATCTCTATCCCTCTCTCTCTCTCTTTATTTATCTATTTATCTGTCTATCTCTACCTCTCTTTCTCTGTCTATTTATCTATCGATCTATCTATCTCTTCCTCTCTCTCTCTATCTATCTATCTCTACCCCTCTCTCTCTTTATTTATCTATCTGTCTATCTCTACCTCTCTCTTTCTTTCTATTTATCTATCTATCTCTACCCCTCACTCTCTCTATCTATTTATATATCTGTCTATCTCTACCTCTCTCTTTCTCTCTTTCTATTTATCTATCCGTCTATTTATCTATACCCCTCTCTCTCTATCTATTTATCTATCTCTATCTATCTATTTATCTATTCGTCTATCTATCTCTAGCTCTCCCTCTTTCTACCTATCTATCTCTACCTACCTACCTCCCTTCCTCCCTCTCCCTCCCTCTCCCTCTCTCTCTCTCTCTCTCTCTCTCTCGCTCTCGGTTTGTCTCTATCACTACCTCTCACCATTTCAATGCACTCCGTCATTACGGGTCGATATTACTGCTACCTGTATTCAATTTCAGCTCGGCTCCCACCCACGCTCCTCCTGACGTATCGTTAACTCACCCTTCCACCCTTTACCGAAGTCACCCCCACCCCCACCCCCGCTGCCCTTCCTCCTCGCCACAGGATTTGTTTCTTGTCTTACTCTTCCATAATATTTTTTTTTCCTTTCATTCATTCATTCATTCTTTCCAAAAAAAAAATGATTTCTACTTTTCTATCTGCTTGCCGATACTGTATTTGTTTTCGTCCCCCCCCCCTTTCTGTAATGTTGTTGCGAACGTGCCTATATCGATAAACAAGTAGGCCGCTAAGCTTACCGTTATGGTTAACTACCTAAATTCTCGTGACTAATAGGCTGATGTCGTCATTTGAATCTTCCTGATGTATCTCTCTACGAAAGTCTTATGTCACACTAGGTTAGGCTTGTAAAATAACAGTATCAATTCAAAAACACTGACCCTTCAATAAGGCCGTTGGTTAGACACTATTTTCTGCGGGTCAGCAAGTGCAAAGTTCACGGTCGTCTCAAGATAGTAGTTTTATAGGAGTATGTAAGGCATGTGCTCTTTAAAACAAAGTTCCTATTCAGAAACAGTGTACCTTCTCCAACACATTGGTTAGACAATATTTTCTGCGAACCAATACGGTAGTGCCATAAATTCAACGTCCACAGTCTTTACAAGATTTGTGTAATTAATAGAACAGACATGAACAGACTCAGATAGATAGATAGATAGATAGATAGATAGATAGATAGATAGATAGATAGATAGATAGATAGATAGATAGATATGAGAAAACTGAGATAGATAGATAGAGAGAGAGGGGGGTAGAGATTACTGAAATAGAGAGAAGAATTCGATAGATAGATAGATAGATAGATAGATAGATAGATAGATAGATAGATAGATAGATATGAACAGAATTCGATAGATAGATAGATAGATAGATAGATAGATAGATAGATAGGGTAGAGATGACTGAGATAGAGAAGAATTAGATAGATAGATAGATAGATAGATAGATAGATAGATAGATAGATAGATATGAACAGAATTCGATAGATAGATAGATAGAGAGAGAGAGAGAGAGAGAGAGAGGGAGGGTAGAGATGACTGAGATAGAGAAGAATTAGATAGATAGATAGATAGATAGATAGATAGATAGATAGATAGATAGATATGGACAGAATTCGATAGATAGATAGATAGATAGATAGATAGATAGATAGATAGATAGATAGATAGATAGATAGATAGAGGGTAGAGATGACTGAGATAGAGAAGAATTAGATAGATAGATAGATAGATAGATAGATAGATAGATAGATAGATAGATAGATAGATAGATAGATAGATATGAACAGAATTCGATAGATAGAGAGAGAGAGAGGGTAGAGATGACTGAGAGAAGAATTAGCTAGATAGATAGATAGATAGATAGATAGATAGATAGATAGATAGATAGATAGATAGATAGATATGAACAGAATTCGATAGATAGATATATAGAGAGAGAGGGTAGAGATGACTGAGATAGAGAAGAATTAGATAGATAGATAGATAGATAGATAGATAGATAGATAGATAGATAGATAGATAGATAGATAGATATGGACAGAATTCGATAGATAGATAGAGAGAGGGTAGAGATGACTGAGATAGAGAAGAATTAGATAGATAGATAGATAGATAGATAGATAGATAGATAGATAGATAGATAGATATGGACAGAATTCGATAGATAGATAGAGAGAGAGAGAGAGGGTAGAGATGACTGAGATAGAGAAGAATTAGATAGATAGATAGATAGATAGATAGATAGATAGATAGATAGATAGATAGATAGATAGATATGAACGGACTGAGATTGATAAATAGCATCGGATAACGCCTCTTTGAAATTCTGGAAGCAGCCAGAATTCTCATAGTGTCAAATCACTCCTGCATAATAGATGTGCATCAATTGCGAATTTAAGGCCTTCCAATGTCTGTGTAATTTGTTGATTGTAATACGCCATTGGGATTTACTATTGAAGCCACAAAAAAAAAAAAAAAAAATTATTTCACCCGTAGGCCTTATTTAGCAGACGGCTTGTTTGAGGAACTCGCTAGAAGACATTACTTTTATACGTCAGTGAATTTAGATGGTGCTAAAAATTCAACCATAGATCAACATTTTAAATGCCAATCGGAAGTAGTACATATAAAACGCTATTACACAGTGTCATCACAGTAACTCATTTAAACGGGAAAAAGGAAACGCTGCTAGAGAGAGATAGCAAGAGAGAGAGAGAGAGAGAGGGAGAGAGAGAGAAAGAGTGATAACAACTGCTGGACTTGAAAACCCTATTTTTCATAAAAATTTGCTTGGAGAAAGATTTTTTATAAATTTCAACCGACAGGAGTAATTGCTGCTCAGTTAAAGAATGCCAAATGTTCCCTTAAAAGGAAACTGCTAATATTACTATTACCATTATATACTATGGAATAAATGTTCAAAAATGTTTTATCTCTGTCTATATCTCACAGATTACATTATTTACATTATTCGGACTGTTATCCTCATCTTCATTGCCATATTCACACCGTTTCGGCCTCTATATCTCTGAGATGAGGTATTATAATTACTTACATTATTTACATTATTCGGACTGTTATCCTCATCTTCATTGCCATATTCACACCGTTTCGGCCTCCATATCTCTGAGATGAGGTATTATGATTACTTACATTATTTACATTATTCGGACTGTTATCCTCATCTTCATTGCCATATTCACACCGTTTCGGCCTCTATATCTCTGAGATGGGGTATTATGATTACTTACATTATTTACATTATTCGGACTGTTATCCTCATCTTCATTGCCATATTCACACCGTTTCGGCCTACATATCTCTGAGATGAGGTATTATAATTACTTACATTATTTACATTATTCGGACTGTTATCCTCATCTTCATTACCATATTCACGTTTCGGCCGTTGTGCTCTCCGGCCTTCTTAAAGTGATTGGAAATTTGAACTCGAACCCTTTATTTCGTCCACCGGGGAAGATTGTTCTAGTTCCACGTGCCATGAAGAAGGCTGGAGCGTACAACGATCGAAACGTTGTGAATATGGCAATGAAGATGAAGATAAAAGTTCGAATAATGTAAATAATGGAATGTTGAGCTAAAGCGAAATAACTGAAACATCCGGAAGAGGCATGGCATATGGAACTAGAACAATCTACACCGCTGGGCGGACTAAAGTGTTCGGTTCGAAATTCTAATCAGCTGAAAAAGGCCGATGTGTATAACAGCCGAAACGTTATGAATATGGGAATGCAGACAAAAATAACAGTCCGAATAATGTAAATAACGCAAGTAATCATAATACCTCATTTCGGAGATATAGAGGCCGAAACGTTGTGAAGATGATAATGAAGATGATGATAACAGTTCAAGTAATGTAAGTAATGTTAGTAATCATAATACCTCATCTCGAAGATATAGAGGCCAAAACATTGTTAATATGGCAATGAAGATGAGGATAAAAGTCCGAATAATGTAAATAATGCGAGTAATGAAAATACCTCATCTCAGAGATATAGACAGAGATAAAACATTTTTTAACATTTATTCCGTAGTATATAAAGGTAATAGTAATATTAGCAGTTTCCTTTTAAGGGAACATTTGGCATTCTTTAACTG
>OZ010613.1:55168087-55198087 GCA_963932145.1 Acanthosepion lycidas | reverse complement strand
TATATATATATATATCAGTCTGTTTATATGTATCTATCTCAGTCTGTTCATATCTATCTATCTATCAATTTATCCATCTATTTTAGTCTGTTCATATCTATCTATCTATTTATCTATCTATATCAGTCTGTTCATATCTAATTTTGTTTATATCTATCTATCTATCGATCTATCTATCTGTCTGTCTGTCTCTGCCTCATCTTGTTAATATCTATCTTTCTGTCTATCAGTCTGTTCATATCTATCTATCTATCTATCTATCTGTTTAGATTTATCTAAGTATTTATCAGTGTTTTTTTTATATCTATGCTCGTCATGTAGCAAACCACCGAGGTTCGTTTGCTAACATCTTTACTGTTGCTATATATCCGTTTCTCCACTTCTCCCCTCAGTTACTGTCTTCATCAAACTGCCATTAACTAGGAACCATTCATACTAATTTCAAGCCTCATTGGGTGTGACCTAAAGGCCGCCTACGCTCGGCTTCATAACTTGCAATTTGTAAATGTATCAGAGTATTCCTCTTACTATTACACACTCCCACTCTTTCTCTGTCTGTCTGTCTTTCTCTCTCTTTCTCGCACACTTGCTCTCTCTTTTATCTCTCTCCTTTTAACCAATTCAAAAATCACTCCCCCTCTGTTTCCATTATCGTAACATATGCTTCACAAAAGTCTTCTCTCTCTCTCTCTCTCTCTTTCTCTCTCTCTCTCTCCATTCTGTTATGGTTTTCTTTCTATCGATATATGCTAAATTATTTTTTTCTATCCTTCTTCTCTCCTGTGTCTTTCCTTTCTTGCTAGTTTTATCTTTCTGTCTCTCTCTTTGCTGCCTTGTCTTTTGTATCTTTTCTTTTCTCTCTCCTCTTTCTCTCCTTGCTTCTCTCTTTTCACGCTTTAATTTCCTTTTCTCTTTTTTGCTTCATTTCTCATTTATTCTCCTTTACTTCTCTCTTTTCTCTAATTCTTTCACTTTTCTGCTCTATCATTTACTTCTCTCCTCCTACTTCTCTCCCCCTACTTCTCTCCCGTCTCTCTCTACCACCTCTCTCTTTCTCTCTCTCTCTCTCTTCTTACTTTCAATGGCTGCTTATCTCAGCTTTCTTTATTTCTTTCTCAACTTTCTTTCTTTGTCTCCCTCCCTTCGTTCTACTTTCTTTCTTTCTTTCTTTCTTTCTTTCTTTCTTTCTTTCTTTCTTTCTTTCTTTCTTCAGCATTCAATCTTTGTAAGTCCGCCTTCGTTCTTTCTTTCTTTCTTTCTCATTTTCTTTCTTTCTTTCTCAAGCTTCGTCCTTTCTTTCTTTCTTTCTTTCTTTCACAGCATTCTCTCTTTGTTAGTCCCCTTTCGTTTTTTCGTTCCTTCTTTCTCAAACTTCTTTCTTTCTTTCTCACGCTTCGCTCATTCTTTCTTTTTAACTCAACCTTATCTCTTTGTCCCATTTTCTTTATCTTTTTTTTCTCAAATTTCTCTCTCTGTCTATCTATCTTCGTTCTTTCTTACTTGCTCGACCTTCTCTCTTTGCCGCTCACACTTCCACCTTTTTATTACATAGATTCTCTCGTTGCATCTCTCTCTTCGTTCTTACTTTATTTTTTTCTCAGCCATCTCTCTTTGTCTCTCTAACTTCACCCTTTCTTTGATTAGATTCTTTATTTGCTTCTGCCTCTCTCTACCTTCGTTCTTTCTTTCTTTTTTCTTTTTTCTTTTTTCTTTCTCAAAATTATCTCTTTATCTCTCTTCATTCTTTCTTTCTTTCTTTCTTTCTTTCTTTTACACGAAACTTCTATGTTATCTCTCTCCCCTCACCTTTTTTTTGCTCAGATTATTTCTTCCACAACTTTCTCTCTTTATCTCATCTACATTTGCTCTTTCTTCGTTTCTTTCTCAACCTTATCTCTTTGTCTCCCCCTCTTCTATCGTTATTTCTTTCTTTCTATTTTCTCATCTTTCTCTCTCTCTCTCTCTCTCTCTCTCTCTCTATTTCTCTTCCTTTGCTCCCTTCATTCTTTCTTTCTTTCTTCTACTTCTTGTCTGTTTCTCCCTTTGTTCTTTCTTTCTTTCTATATAAAACTACTCTCGTTGTCTGTCACCCTTCGTTCTTACTTTGCATAGATTCTTTTAACTTTTCTTTCTAATCTTTCTCTCTGTCACTTTCCATTCTTTCTTTCTTTCTCAAACTTCTCTCTTTGTCTCCCTCCTTTCGTTCTTTCTTTGCATAGATTCTTTTGCCTTAATTCCTTCTCATCCTCCTCTTTTTGACTCGCCATTCTTTATCTTTCTTTCTTTTTTCTTTCTTTCTTTTGCAAACCTCTCTTTTTGTGTGTGTCTCTCTCTCTCTCTCTTTGTTCTTTCTTTGCATAGATTATTTCTTTTATTCTTTCGCAAACCATTCTCGTTGTCTCTATCCCTTTGTTCTTTCTTTGTATAGATTTTTTCTTTCTTTCTTTCTTTCTTTCGCAAACCTCCCTCATTGTCTCTCTCCCTTTGTTCTTCCTTTGCATAGAATCTTTCTTTCGCAAAACTCTCTCTTTGTCTCTCTCCCTTTGTTCTTTCTTTGCATAGATTCTTTCTTTCTTTCTTTCGCAAAACTCTCTCTTTGTCTCTCTCCCTTTGTTCTTTCTTTGCATAGATTCTTTCTTTCGCAAACATCTCTCTTTGTCTCTCTCTCCCTTTGTTCTTTTTTGCATAGATTCTTTCTTTCTTTCTTTCGCAAATCTCTCTCTTTGTCTCTCTCTCTCCCTTTGTTCTTTCTTTGCATAGATTCTTTCTTTCTTTCTTTCGCAAAACTTTCTCTTTTTCTCTTCCCTTTGTTCTTTCTTTGCATAGATTCTTTCTTTCTTTCTCAAATCTCTCACTTTGTCTCGCTCTCCCTTTGTTCTTTGCATAGATTCTTTCTTTCTTTCGCAAAACTCTCTCTTTCTCTCTCTCCCTTTGTTCTTTCTTTGCATAGATTCTTTCTTTCTTTCCTCCTTTCTTTCGAAAACCTCTCTCTTTGTCTCTCTCCCTTTGTTCTTTCTTTGCATAGATTCTTTCTTTCTTTCCCAAAACTCTCTCTTTGTCTCTCTCCCTTTGTTCTTTCTTTGCATAGATTCTTTCTTTCATTCTTTCGCAAACCTCTCTCTTTGTCTCTCTCACCCTTTGTTTTTTCTTTGCATAGATTCTTTCGTTCTTTCTTCCTTTCTTTCGAATACCTTTTTATTTCTCTCTCTCCCTTTGTTCTCTCTTTGCATAGATTCTTTCTTTGATTCTTTCTCAAACCTCTCTCTTTGTCTCTCTCTCGCTTTGTTCTTTCTTTGCATAGATTATTTCTTTCTTTCTTTCGCAAAACACTCTCTTTGTCTCTCTCTCTCACTTTGTTCTTTCTTTGCATAGAATCTTTCTTTCTTTCTTTCGCAAAACTCTATCTCTCTCTACCCCTTTGTTCTTTTTTTGCATAGATTCTTTCTTTCGCAAACATCTCTCTTTGTCTCTCTCTCCCTTTGTTCTTTTTTGCATAGATTATTTCTTTCTTTCTTTCGCAAAGCTCTCTCTTTGTCTCTCTCCCCCTTTGTTCTTTCTTTGCATAGATTCTTTCTTTCTTTCGCAAATCTCTCTCTTTGTCTCTCTCTCTCTCTCTCCCTTTGTTCTTTCTTTTGCATAGATTCTTTCTTCCTTTCTTTCGAAAACCTTTCTCTTTATCTCTTTCCCTTTGTTCTTTCTTTGCATAGATTCTTTCATTCATTCTTTCGCAAACCTCTCTCTTTGTCTCTCTCTCCCTTTGTTCTTTCTTTGCATAGATTATTTCTTTCTTTCTTTCTTTCTTTCGCAAATCTCTCTCTTTGTCTCTCTCTCCTTTTCTTCTTTCTTTGCGTAGATTTTTTCTTTCTTTCGCTAACCTCTCTCTTTGTCTCTCTGCCTTTGTTCTTTATTTGCATAGATTCTTTCTTTCTTTCCCAAAACTCTCTCTTTGTCTCTCTCCCTTTGTTCTTTCTTTGCATAGATTCTTTCTTTCATTCTTTCGCAAACCTCTCTCTTTGTCTCTCTCACCCTTTGTTTTTTCTTTGCATAGATTCTTTCGTTCTTTCTTCCTTTCTTTCGAATACCTTTTTATTTCTCTCTCTCCCTTTGTTCTCTCTTTGCATAGATTCTTTCTTTGATTCTTTCTCAAACCTCTCTCTTTGTCTCTCTCTCGCTTTGTTCTTTCTTTGCATAGATTATTTCTTTCTTTCTTTCGCAAAACACTCTCTTTGTCTCTCTCTCTCACTTTGTTCTTTCTTTGCATAGAATCTTTCTTTCTTTCTTTCGCAAAACTCTATCTCTCTCTACCCCTTTGTTCTTTTTTTGCATAGATTCTTTCTTTCGCAAACATCTCTCTTTGTCTCTCTCTCCCTTTGTTCTTTTTTGCATAGATTATTTCTTTCTTTCTTTCGCAAAGCTCTCTCTTTGTCTCTCTCCCCCTTTGTTCTTTCTTTGCATAGATTCTTTCTTTCTTTCGCAAATCTCTCTCTTTGTCTCTCTCTCTCTCTCCCTTTGTTCTTTCTTTTGCATAGATTCTTTCTTCCTTTCTTTCGAAAACCTTTCTCTTTATCTCTTTCCCTTTGTTCTTTCTTTGCATAGATTCTTTCTTTCATTCTTTCGCAAACCTCTCTCTTTGTCTCTCTCTCCCTTTGTTCTTTCTTTGCATAGATTATTTCTTTCTTTCTTTCTTTCTTTCGCAAATCTCTCTCTTTGTCTCTCTCTCCTTTTCTTCTTTCTTTGCGTAGATTTTTTCTTTCTTTCGCTAACCTCTCTCTTTATCTCTCTGCCTTTGTTCTTTATTTGCATAGATTCTTTCTTTCTTTCGCAAAACTCTCTCTTTGTCTCTCTCCCTTTCTTCTTTCTTTGCATAGATTTTTTTCTTTCTTTCTTTCGAAAACCTCTCTCTTTCTCTCTCTCCCGTTGTTCTTTCTTTGCATAGATTCTTTCTTTCTTTCCAAAAATTCTCTCTTTGTCTCTCTCCCTTTATTCTTTTCTGCATAGATTATTTCTTTCTTTCTTTCGCAAAACTCTCTCTTTGTCTCTGTCTCCCTTGGTTCTTTCTTTGCATAGATTCTTTCGTTCTTTCTTTCGCAAACATCTCTCTTTGTCTCACTCTCTCCCTCTGTTTTTCGCATAGATTCTTTCTTTCTTTCGCTAACCTCTCTTTTGGTCTCTGTCTCCCTTTGTTCTTTCTTTGCATAGATTCTTTCTTTCTTTTGAAAACATCTTTCTTTGTCTCTCTCCCTTTGTTCTTTCTTTGCATAGATTCTTTCTTTCTTTCTTTCGCAAAACTCACAGTATTTGTTTCTCTCCTTAGTTCTTTCTTTGCATAGATTCATTCTGTCTTTCTTTCGCAAACCTCTCTCTTTGTCTCTCTCACCCTTTGTTCTTTCTTTGCATAGATTCTTTCTTTCTTTCTTTCGCAAATCTCTCTCTTTATCTCTCTCTCCTTTTGTTCTTTCTTTGCATAGATTTTTTCTTTCTTTCGCTAACCTCTCTCTTTCTCTCTCTCCCTTTGTTCTTTCTTTGCATAGATTATTTCTTTCTTTGGAAAGCTCTCTCTTTGTCTCTCTCCCTTTGTTCTTTCTTTGCATAGATTCTTTCTTTCTTTCGCAAAACTTTCTTTTTCTCGCTCTCCCTTTGCTCTTTCTTTGTATAGATTCTTTCTTTCTTTCCTCCTTTCTTTCGAAAACCTCTCTCTTTGTCTCTCTCCCTTTGTTCTTTCTTTCTTTCGGAAAACTCTTTCTTTGTCTCTCTACCTTTGTTCTTACTTTGCATATATTCTTTTTTTCTTTCTTCCTTCCTTTCTTTCGAAAACCTTTCTCTTTGTCTCTCTCCCTTTGTACTTTCTTTGCATAGATTCTTTCTTTCTTTCGCCAAACTCTCTCTTTATCTCTCTCCCTTTGTTCTTTCTTTGCATAGATTCTTTCTTTCTTTCGCAAATCTCTCTCTTCGTCGCTCTTCCTTTGTTGTTTCTTTGCATAGAATCTTTCTTTCTTTCTTTACTCCTTTCTTTCGAAAACCTCTCTCTTTGTCTCTCTCCCATTGTTCTTTCTTTGCATAGATTCTTTCTTTCTTTCACAAAACTCTCTCTTTTTCTCTCTCCCTTTGTGTCTTTCTTTGCATAGATTCTTTTTTCTTTCTTTCTTCCTTTCTTTCGAAAACCTCTCTCTTTGTCTCTCTCCCTTTGTTCTTTCTTTGCATAGATTCATTCTTTCTTTCTTTATCTCATTTTTCTCTTTGTTTCACTATCTTCCATATTATCCCTACTCTCACTGTCTTTCGTATTTTTCTCTTTTTTCTTCTTTCTTTCTTTCCTTTTTTCGCAAAATTCCGTCTTTTTTCTCTTTACCTTTGCTCTCTCTTTTTACCTTCTCTCCTTTTTTCTCACTTTAATTTTTGTTCTCTTTACCTTCGCTCTTTTTTATTACTATCTCTTTCTCTCTCTCTCTCTCTCTCTCTCTCTCTCTCTCTCTCTCTCTCTCTCTTCCTCTCTCTCTTTAATTCTGTTCTCATTCGAACTTGTATCTGGTTTCTTTTACTTTTTTTCTTTTTCTCTTTCGTTCACACGTGCCCTCTCATTGATATTCCTTCTCTGATCGTCTCTCACCGTTCGCTCTTTCTCTCTTTCTTTCTCTCTTTCTTTCTCTCTTTCTTTCTCGGACATTTCTCTTTGAATCTCTCGCATCGTCTTTCTTTTCATTTTTTACCTTTTTTCTTCTCTCTCTCTCTCTCTCTCTCTCTCTCTTCTTTATTTATTTCTTCATCACCCTTCGCTCTTTGTCTCTTTCCATTCACCTTTATTTGCTTAGATTATTTCTTTCTCAAACTTCTCTCTTTATCTCCCTCCCTTTATTCTTTCTTTATTTCTTCCTCAACCTTCTGTCTTTGTCTCTCACCCTTCCATTTTTCTTCCTCACATCCTTCTCTCTTTGTCCCTATCCTTCCAACTCTGTTTGCACAGACTCTATCTCATTTGCTTTCTCAAACTTCTCTCTTTCACTCTCTCCCTTCTCTCTTTCACTCTCTCCCTTCTCTCTTTCTTTGTACATATTCTTTCTCTATTTTTTCTTGTCTTTCCATTTCTGTTTCTCTCGTCACGTTTTCTTTGCTTTGTCTCTCACCATTCGTTCTTTCTTTCTTTTTCCTAACTCTTTCTTTGTCTTTCTCTTTCCCCACGTTTTTTCTTTCTTTCTTTCCATCTTTCTTTCTCAAACTTCACTCTTTGTCTCAATCCCATCGTTCTTTCTTTTTTTTCCCAAATTTATCTGTCTCTCTTCCTTCACCCTTTTTTGCATAGACTATTTCTTTGTAAACATTCTCTCTTTGTCTCTCTCTCTCTCTCTCCCTTCATATTTTCTTTTTTTAATTCTCAACTTTTCTCTTTGTTTCTCTTCCTTTGCTCCTTTCGTTCTTTCTTTCTTTTACTTATCTCTCACGCTATTCATTCTATTCTTTCTTTCTTTCTTTCTTTCTTTCTTTCGATATGAACCTTCTATCCTTGTCTCTCGCCCTTCGTTCTTTCCTTGTATAGATTTTTTTCTTTTTTCTTTTTCATCCTTCTCTCTTTGTCACTCTCTTTCTTTCTTTCTTTCTTTCTCAAACTTCTCTCTTTGACTCTTTCTCTTCGTTCTTTCTTTGCATAGATTCTTTTTTTCTTTCTCATCCTTCTCCCTTTGTCAATATCTTTCTTTCTTTCTTTCTTTCTCAAACTCTCCCATCTCTCTTTCTTTTTTTCTCGAACTTCTCTCTTTGTCTCTTTCCCTTCGTTCTTTCTTTACATAGATTCTTTTTCTTTTTTATTTCTCACCCTACTCTCTTTGTCACTCTCCACCTCTCTCTTTCTTTTTTCTGATCTTTCTCTTTTTGTCACTCTCCCTTCTTTCTTTCTTTCTTTCTATCTTTCTTTCGCAAACCTCTTTCTTTCTTCGTTGTTCTTTGCATAGATTCTCCTTTTGTTTCTCAACTTTCTCTCTTTGTATCTCTCTCTTCTTTGCTTAGATTCTTTCTTTCTTTCTTTCTTTCTTTATCTTTCTTTTCTCTTTGTTTCTCTACCTTCTATTCCATCCCCACTTTCAATCTGTCCTTCGTCATTTTCTCTGTTTTCTTCGTTCTCTTTTTTTTCTTTCTTTCTTTCTTTTTTCTTTCCTTCTTTCTTTCTTTCTTTCTTTCTTTTTTCTTTCTTTCTCAAACTCTCTTTTTTGTTCTCTTTACCTTCGCTCTTTTTTATTACTCTCTCTCTCTCTCTCCCTCTCTCTCTTTAATTCTGTTCTCATCCGAACTTTTATCTGGTTCCATTCATTTTTTTCTTTTTCTCTTTTCCTTCACAAGTGCCTTCTCATCTAGTCTGGTTGTCTCTCACCCTTCGCTCTTTCTTTCTTTCTTTCTCAAACTTCTCTCTTTGCATCTCTCCCTTCGTGTTTCTTTTTCATTCTTAACTTTCTCTCTTTGTCTCTCTTTCCCTTCACCCTTTCTTTCTTTTTCTTTATCAATCGTCTCTCTTTGTCTTTCTCCTTTCGTTATTCTTTCTCTTTTTCTTTCACATCCTTCTCTCTTTGTCTCTCTTCCTCCTTTCTTTGCTTAGATTCTTTCTTTCATTTTTTTATCGCACTCTTTTTTCCACTAACTTCCTTTCTATCCCTGCTTTTATTCTTTCTTCTTTCTCTTTGCTTCGTATTCTTTCTTTCTTTCTTTGTTTTTTCTTTCTTTCTTTCTTTCTTTCTTTCTTTCTTTCTTTCTTTCTTTGTTAGTCCCCCTTTGTCCTTCTTTCTTTCTTTCTTTCTTTCTTTCTTTCCCAAACTTCTTTCTTTGTTTCTCAAGCTTCGTTCATTCTTTCTTTCTTTCTTTCTTTCTTTCTCAGCATTCTCTCTTTGTTAGTCCCCCTTCGTCCTTCTATCTTTCTTTCTTTCTCAAACTTCTTTCTTTCTTTCTCAAGCTTCGTTCATTCTTTCTTTCTTTCTTTCTTTCTTTCTTAGTATTCTCTGTTTTTTTAGTACCCCTTCGTTCGTTCTTTCTTTCTTTCTTTTTTCTTTCTTTCTCAAACTTCTTTCTTTGTTTCTCACGCTTCGTTCATTCTTTCTTTCTTTCTCAGCATTCTCTCTTTGTTAGTATTCTTTCTTTCTTTTTTCTTTCTTTTTCTTTCTTTCTTTCTTTCTTTTTTCTTTCTTTCTTTCTTTTTCTTTTCAAACTTGTCTCCTTGATCGCTCTACCTTCTCTCTTTCTTTTTTACAGTCTGTCTTTCTTTCTTTCTCCCCCCCCTCTCTGTTTGTCTTCTTTCGTTTTAATCCGTAACACCTGCCATATTGTCCTTAACTTCTATTTACATTCCACATCAATTCACTAACCTTCTTTCGCATCTTGCTCGCTTCTCTTTCTATCTGCACCCTCCTCACACCGTACCCCGGCACTTTCACTATTCCATTCCGACCTCTCTACACTGCGTTTACTTTCTCCCTACTCATTGTTTTCGTCTTTCTATCTCGTCTCTATGTACCAAGCCGTTTTCCGTATTCCTTTCTCGATGTTCGTCAGCTCTCCCCCACAGAACTGCTCTCCGCACCGCTTACAACCTAGCTCTCCACTCTTCCTAACCTTACTCTCCCGACATTGTCACTCTTTATTTGGCTTCATGTCAGACGCAACTCTGGCTGCTCAATAATTTCTGGAAAATACCGAATCTTAATCGTCTTAGAGATCGATCACTGTGAACCTGTTAGATCAGAAATAATTATACTCTACTCATATTCTGAGTAAACAGTGACTAGAACGTCTGCTTTGAAGAAAGCTTTTTACATAAATTATATATAAACAAACAATATTTTGCTACATTATACAATATATGATACGAGTATACGATGCTCGGTATAAACATGAAATGAATGTTTTCATATGTGAGTCGTTATCATGTATTATATTAATATGTAGTCATTTTTGACAGGGACCAGTTAACAACTTGATCGCTATATAAAATCGATCCTCCATTTTATGTCCAACTGAATCTTCTATCAATTCAAATATACTCACGACATTGAAAATGACAGCATCTCTGAAACTGATATTTTATTTAACCCTTACTATCGTTGGAGTTTCACGTGTGTATCTCTCAATATATATTTTCCAATTATTATATTAATAAGTAGTAATTCTCTTAAGGTTTTCATTTATTATTTAATAAGTCTAGAAAACAAATCTTCATTATATGCCCAATAGTAACTTCTATAATACAAATTTATTATGATTATATATTGTTAGGTCATTACTATTATGAGATTTTCATGCGTTTTTTACTCATATATTTTAAATTATATTAATATGTAGTAATTCACCTTAGGGTTCAGTTTATTATTTAGTAGTTATATAAAACATTTCTCTCCCAATAATTCATACTATTCAATTTATATTTTTGGAAATTATTAAGTTAATATGTAGTAAATAGAAATGATATCTGTTTTTTAATCATTTCTCCCCATGCAAGGCAATAAAGTTATATCCAGTTTTTTCCCTCTCCTTCACTCTCTGTAATTGCCTTCATCTTAGTGACATTCTTGCCTTGCTTGGGGTGAAATGATAAAAAAATTTAAAAGAAATGACATTTGAAAAAGTGATAAAAAGAGAATGATTTGCTGACCTTTGCTTGGCTGAATTCTAATTGTGAAATCTCCAAGCAGGGGGAAGTTTTAGTGAAATAACAGACCCGATTAACGAATGTATAAAGGCTGGATGAAAAAGGTCACCTTAGTCACATCTCTATCTCTCTCTCTCTCTCTCTCTCTATCTCTCTCTCTCTCTCTGTCTTCCTGTCCCTTCTCTCTCTGTGTGTTTTCCTTCCCCTATCTGTTTCTTGTTTCTCATTCTCTCTCTATTGTACTCTCTCACTCTGTCTTCCTTCTATCTCTCTTTCTGTTACTTCTTTCTCACTCCCTTTGCCTTCTTCCCTCTCTCTCCCTCTCTCTCTCTCTCTCTCTCTCTCTCTCTCTCTGTCTTCATTCCTTCATTATCGCTTTGTCTTTCTATCTCTCTCTCGTACTCTTTCTCTCTCGCTCTGTTCTTTCCTTCTCACACTCTCTCTTTCTATATATCTCTCCGTCTTCTATCTCTTTCTCTCTCTGTATATTTCTTTTCACTCTCTCTCTCTTAGTCTCTCTCTCTCAATATCTTCCTTCTATCTCACTCTCTTTCTCTTTCTCTAGATATACGTAATATAAAATGTTTAATGAATAAAAACGAGAGGTCTATTTAAAAAAATCGAATTATATATATATATATATATATATATATATATATATATTGTCTGTCTGTGGATATATGTAGTCATCCACAGACAGACTATTTCGCTGCATCACAGCTTATCAGTGTGGTTAGACATACAATTCCTTCAAACCGGAATCGAAACCCACACAATTTGGTACCAGTCAGAGATTCTACCCACTAGCTATCGTCGTACAGCAGGCAGAAATGGAAATTTTAACGTTTTTACTATGCGAAAGACCTCAGTAGGAAGGAGAGCTCAATTCCAGTAGAAGAGCATTGCATTAACAGCAGCAGCCACTATTTAAAATCACCCTTTCTCTCCGAGAGTTCATCGAGTTAAATATATATATATATATATATATATATATATATAACTCGATGATTTATATATATATATATATAACACGATTATATATATATATATATATATATATATATATATATATATATATATATATATATATATATATATATTTCATATATATATATCTATAAACATACATAACTCGATTGAGCTCTCAGAGAGAGAGGGTGATTTATATATATATATATATATATATATATATATATATATATATATATATATATATATATATATATATATCTGCAAACGTTACTATAGTAGTTAGCTGAATAGACACTGTGAATATATGCCTCATTTTACTTTTATTATTTTGTCTTCCGTCTACTGGCCTCCGCATTCGGAAAAACTTAAGATAGAAAATGTGCTCTCCGGTAGGGTTTGAATCTGTGTCCTCCTTTGTAGGAGATACCAACTTTTGTTCCGGCCTATCTTATTTAGGGCGCTTGGCACAGGCCAAAGCCGTCTAAAACCCGACGCATCAGACAATGGTTTCTTCTACCAATGTGAGCCCCTGTTCAAATCCTGTCCGAGAGTATCTTTTCTATATTAAGATTTCTGGAATTCGCAGGCCGGTAGACGTAATTCAAACTGACTCAAAAACACGGTATCTATTCAAAGACGTGTATTACACTATATATAACGATTGAAGTCATAAAATTATCATATTATAGATAAATCCATATACATATATATATATATATATATATATATATATATATATATATATATATATATATTGAAAAGGCATGGCACGTGGAACTAGAACAGTCTACCCCAATGTAAGAAATAAAGGGTTCACGACGAAATTTCAATGTATATCACCTGGAGAAGACCGGAGCGTATAACGGCCGAAAAGTCGTGAGTATCACAATAAAAATGAAGACAACTGTCCGTACAATGTAAATAGTGCAAATCATTAAAATACCCCATCTCAGAAATACAGACAGATCCTGAAGAAGGCCGTGGCGTACAACGACCGTAACGTTGTGAATATGGATAAAAAAAGATGAGGACAACAGTCTGAACAATGTAAATAGAATAAATATCTACAAAACCTCACCTCAGAAATATAGACAGATTCTGAACGAAGGCCGGAGCATACAACGGCCGAAACGTCGTGAATATAACAATAAAGATGAGGACAACAGTCCGAACAATGTAAATAGTGTAAATAGTTCAAATACCTCATCTTAGATGTTAATATATTTTTATTCTGATTAAACTTTTCAACCGACCCTCGTACAATGCTCTTCCTGATTTTGGTGAGACAGAGCGTGATGGATAAATTGGCGTCTAAATGATGCCAAAATGGAAATAACACTGACGTCTCATTTTAACAGATATGCAGGGTGTGATAAATTGTCGTCTAAATTGCACAGATATCTCATTTTAACGGATAGATTTACACAAAAATATCTTGAAATACTAAAGAATAAATTTATTCTATAAAATCACCATATACTCTACCACGGCCTCTAGACGACTTCGAAATCTTCTGGACTGTTTGCCTGTTTAAGTTGGGGAATGCTGCCATAATCCTTGCCTTCATTTCATCTTTGGTGTTACAAGGAGTTTTGTTGATCTCTCTGCGCACGCACATAATAATCAAGGGCGTTGCAGTCTGGGTAGTTAGGTAGCGAGATGTAAGCAATGATGTGGTCGAAGAAATTGTCTGACAACCATATCTATCTTCTCCTATTTGTGTGGCATGGAGCAGAGTTCTTTTGCAAGATATACGGTCTTCCAGCAGCCACTCTCTTGAACCAAGACAACACAACCTCTTCAGGGCACTTGTCGGCAATCTTGTTGTGTCTGAAGCTCTCAACAACAAATTCGAGAGTTCTTTTCTTATCTTTCCCGCGCTGTAATGCCTTGGTAATCACCATTAGACTCGTCCAACTCTTTCCGAATCCCCTGAAATGTTCATATTGGAGCTTCGGGCCTGAATGCCAAACAGTACAGCATGCCGTTTTTAAATTTCTGGCCAAGTGACTTGCGTCATGGTGCTCTTTTTTCTTACATACAGTTCCCAACTGACTCTACTATACTGTACTGTGCGAAATTAAAATATAAAATGGCGACAATTTATCCTCGTAATGACCCTTTTGCTGCTACTTTGCGTTACAAAATTGGCCTTCCTGAATATGACAACTTGTTTTTATACAACGAACGACCGGAAACGGGACGCAGAAATCCAAAGATGCATTGGAATACCGGAAGATGCTTCTAAAATCTAAACAAAATTTTGAGAAACAGGAAAGACTTTTAAAAAAAAAAAAACTTTTCACCCCAAGCAATGCAAGGGTGCCACTAGCATGTAAGGGATTACAGAGAGCAAGAGTAAAGAGGGGGGTGTTTGAGGAAAGAACGAGGATCAGGATCAAGGCATCAGAAGATGGCGATTGACATTATATTTGAATATTTGAGGGTTATAGTTATCAGGGAAGCAAGTAGAGGAAAGGAGTTTCACTGTAGGGTAGTTTGAAAGAAGCTGTGGGAGTAGAAGAGACGGTATCATTTAACCGTTTTGGCAATGAAAATGTGGGACTGAGACACCAACCTAGTAGCCCGCAAGAAGTTGGGGTACCAGTGAAAATAGCTCGTCAGAACAGTTGCCATTAAAATATTAATATTAGTAGAAAAGACCGAGAGAAGCCACGTCAGGTCTGTGAGAAAGTGACAGAAATAAACAAAAACAGCGCTAAACTCTTATGCGATATCAACCGAGGGATAGAGGAATGAATGCCGGACAATTTCCTTGTAACGGAAGAAGAGATCTAAGGCAACAGAGCAGTGGTTCTACGAAGAATACCATAGACGAAACATATGAGCAATGAGAAAGTTTTTAAAAAAAAAATGGGAAACAAAAAAAAACAAAAAAAAACAGAACGTCAAAAGTTGAAATTTCTGGAGCAGAAAGCGAGGAAAGAAGGCTTGAAGAAATTAACACTGGCATGTTATTTTGAAATTAAAGGAGCAAAAGCAAACAATATGAAACACAATTAGAGAGCTAATGTACATAGGTAGCAGAACAAGCACTGGCAGATATAGTAAATGGACATACATTGTTTAGAATTACAAATGATAAGAAGTTGCGGAGAGCCATGATCCCCTTAGTCCTGAAGGGAAATGACACATAAAAAAATGAAGTAGTGTATTTGTACGTAATTTGATGTAATTTCAGGCACGGTGTAGTAATCGTTAGCGGCTCCGATTGTGGAATCGGAGAGCCGAGTTCGAATTCCAGTCGAGTTCATTATTTTCACTCAATTGCTTATGCCCTTGGTAAAGGTATAAAGCCATCTCTATTCTTACATCTATTTGTAAAGTATCAGGACAGACAGTATCCTATAGCCTTGGATGGCAATCAGTCTAGAAGGAAACTGGATTCAAACCACCTGTTGTCTTGTGGGTCCTGCCTCTTTTAGCGAAGTCTAGAAGGTAACTTTAAAAACAAATCCACCTCTGATTGTTACTGAGGCGAGTGGTAAGTGAATGCTATCAGAAAAAAATAATAAATGAACGTGGAATAAAATTTATTAAATATTGAAATCATCTGAAAAATCATGTTTGTCGAAATGAAAATCAGGACAAACAAGAACCGTGAACCTCGTAGTTACCACTCCTGTAGTTTGTCCATCTGGCTATGCCCTTAAACCATTCAAAAGCGAAATTATAAATGCCATTGTTCAGAACCGTTGACTCAACAGAGCCGTCTCTGTGTTGATTAGTTTGTAATGATTTTTCACGACCGTGGGCATTTCTTTTACCCGTGGGGTGTGTTAATTACCAACCGGTGATTAGTGCAAATGAACTAAACCTCAATCACCAATTTACCAACAGCTTTTTTCTGATTCTTCACTTTTTCTTTTCTTCACAAAACTGATCATGCTTCTGTTGTTGTATCCATAAATCATAACTAAGTACGCATGCGTAAGAACGCGCGCATGCGTAAGAACGCGCGCATGCGTAAGAACGCGCGCATGCGTATTTCTGGGCTATTTTTTATGTTGATGCAACCAAATCAGATCAGTGCAGTTAATACTGACGACTGATACAAAAGAATATATATATATATATATATATATATATATATATATATATATATAATTTCAATACACACTTTTATATTTATATGTACATACGCTCTATCTTTGTTATTGAGCACTTTATCCCATAAATATAGCACATCTAAAAACTATATTTCTTCATATATATATATATATATATATATATATATATATATATGTATATGTATACATATGCATATATATATATATATATATATATATATATATATATATATATATATATATATATATATATATATGACAATTGGAAAAAATACCAATCTGTCTTGTCCACAGAATTGATCTGGGAATTTACTATATATATATATATATATATATATATATATATATTTTAAAGAAAAACAGACCACTTTAAGGTACCATTATAATAATTTATTTCACCAGAGCCCTTTTAAAAGACGCCCGATCATCAGGTAGCACTTCCAAAAATGAAATGAAACGAAAAGTGAAATTAAAATTGATGGGTAGTATAAGTTTTTCTAATTTAACACAGAGTGTGAAAGGGATAGTTAAAGAGACATGGTAGAGTTTAGGGAGTGGTTAATTTCATATCTCTCTCAATCATAAGTATTACCAAGTTTTTCATAACGTAACTATATATATATATATATATATATATATATATATATATATATATATATAGCCAAGTTCCAATTCCCTTTGGTATCATTATATTCAATTAGGAGCAAATATCTTTGACAAAGGTATAAATCCACTTCTTCTGTGATGTCAATCTTTATCTACTATCCTACTGAATACTCTTTTATTTTTCTCTGGCCTTAATAATATTTCTCTTTTCTTTCTTATTCTTTCACACTCAGTAACCCCTTGTGTCTTAGTGGCTTTATTACCTTGTATGGGGTGAAATGATTAAAGGAAACAGGAACAACAAAAAGAAGGAATTAAAATTTTGGGGACACCTGATGAGAAAAGAAGGTTTAGAGAATATAACACTCATGGGACATATTGAAGAGAAAAGGAATGGAAGAAAATTGCGGAAAACCCACTTAACGAGTTTATGTATTTTTTGTTATCATTTCACCCCAAGCAAGGCGGTAATGCCACTATGTCGCAGACTGTTACAGGGAATGAAATTGAAAGAGAGCTCTGGTAATAAGGGGTATTGAAGAAAGAATAACCAGAAGAAATGGTAAAGGGACAAACATCTCTGTGTTACAATTAATAGGAAGTCGTGGAGAGTCATGATTGCCCATGTTCTGAAGAAACACGGGACATAGAATTAGATTCCTGAACAGAAGTTGAAGATCCTTGATACGTATGCAATCAGAGCAAGATGGCTACTTTATCTGAATTCAGTATCAAAAATGAAATTAGAGATGACTGGGGGTTATGTAGAACCACGGTTTTTTGACGTTCTTTGGGGATACGGCACATAAAGAAAAAGTCTTCGAATGCTTCATAAGATCTTATAAAAGAAGTGTAATTTCTCCTGCACTTTTAATCTCTTTGGAATTAGTATCTGTTTTGATCCAGTGAACATACGACATTAGCCCACTGGATTTCTTTACGTTCGTTGTTATTAACTGTCAAACAAGTTCGAATCTACTTGCCATTAATATTATGACAAAACGACCCGTGTATATATATATATATATATATATATATATATATTAGGTTGGTGCAAAAATAATGATGTAATAATGTCGTTTTTTGACGTATTTTTTAACGTCAAAAAACAACATTATTACGTCATTATTTTTGCACCGACCTAATATATATATATATATATATATATATATATATATATATATATATATATATATATATATATATTCTTTGAGTTGATTCTCTATTTTTTTCTTTCGATTTCTGGATTTTCCTTTTTGACTTTCTCTCTCTACCATTTGTCGTTTGCCGTTATGGGGTCGTGACTTCACAATGTTTTTCCGCGTCTAGGTTTTATTTCAGCTATTTCTCTTTGCTTTTCGACCTTTCTATAAATGAAAAAAAAAAAAAAACAGGCGAAAAAGAATGCAGAAAAAAAAAGTCAAATTTTCGCATTTTCGTGCAACAGAACTTTCCCGGCATTTTCTTTTTTTTTTTTTTCTTTTTTTTTTTTTTTTCTTTTTTTTTTTTTTTTCTTTTTTTTTTTTTTTTAATATTGTAATGCATTTTCCTGGTGCTCCGATGTATTGAATACACTTGCCGAAACCAAAGAGTAGGCGTTTTTATCTGAGACAGTGCTTTCGATAGCCATTTTAATTCTTGTAAATATGGACAAGTCCTACCTATCTCTTGTTCGCAGAGGACACCATTATTTTGTAGGAAAGGCTCTTCTAGATAATAAGATTCCTGAGTTCTGTGAAGAAGAGTAGAACCTAACAGTCTACCTCCACTAAAGTGAATTCAATCCTCAGTGGACGCACCACCATGCTGGTTTTGTGTCGAACTCCGGAAGCTTCGCAAATATTAAATAAGTAAAAAAAAATGCCCTGACATATTTTACTATGATAACTTTCATAGAATTGTAGTTTGCTTATAATTAGGTAGACATATACATCTATGCGATTTCCCTCATCGGTCAAAATTCTCACATATTGCATATTGTTATTTAAGAACAAAAATACTTTTCACTGAACAATGCTGATTGCTAAACGTGCAACTTTGTTTCACTCCTGGCCAATCATAAGCGTTGCGAGTCGAGTAGACTGCTTACAAACTTCTATATTTGCTACCAGGGATTTGTTATATTTTTGTTGTGTGTGTGTGTGTGTGTGTGTGTGTGTGTGTGTGTGTGTGTTTATGTGTGTGTGGCTGCATCTTAGCTGAGCGTAGCCTACAGCTTTCTAAGAAATTATGGTTAATTAAGACCATCTATTCGGCTTTACAATCTAAATTAGCCTTCTGAGGTTTTTCCTTTTCCTCTTTCAAGAATACGTGATAGGTTGAATTGTTTTTTTTTGTTAATGTTTGCCAAATACAAGGCTCGAGAGCCCCTCAAATTAAAGGGTCACTCAATTAGGTGCGTGACACGAGAGTAAGGAGAGAATAAGGAGGATAGACAAACATTGATCCTTAATTGAGGAATTCAGTATTGCGTCAGATAAGAGGAAGAAGTAAGGATAAGGAGGATTGACAAAGATTAATCACTAAATTGAAGAATTTAATATTGCGTGAGATGTATGGAAGAGGAAGATAGACAAATATTAAACCTTGAATCGAGGCATTTAATGTTGCGTGATATGAAGGTTGGTGGATCATCTATTTGCAAAATAGCTGTATTGGGGAAAAACCTGACTGAGTGAAACTTTCTACATTGGAATGGAGAGGGGAATCTGGTTGATTTGATTCCGAGTTGTAAAGGTCTGAACTCGTCAAACTAAAGATTGGAACTCATCTGAGCAGTTGCTACAGAAATAGCCTTTGAGTAGCTACAAACATCGTGTCTATGGACAAAAAAACTGAAGCCTAAGAAAATAATTATCACCCACCAAAAACAAACGCGAAAATAATTTTGAACTCCATCAAGGCTATTTTTTTTTTTTTTTAGATTAGATAAACATAAAAATTAGATAAAAATTAGCTCAACAGGTTCAGAAAGGGCTTGCTGCAGAATTGCCGCAATTATTAGCACGGTCTATGGAAGTACATTTCTTCTTCTTCTTCTTCTTCTTCTTCTTCTTCTTCTTCTTCTTCTTCTTCTTCTTCTTCCTCCTCCTCCTCCTCCTCTCCTGCTCGTCTTCTTCTTCCTCCTCCTCTTGCTCCTCTTCTTCTTCCTCCTCCGCTTCTTCTTCCTCCTCCTCCTTCTCCTCCTCCTCATCTTCTTCTCCCTCCTCCTCCTCTTGCTATCCTTCTTCCTCCTGCTCTTCTTCTTCTTTCCTTCTTCTTCTTCTTCTTATTCTTCTTTTTCTTCCTCTTCCTCCTCCTCCTGCTCCTCTTCTTCTTCTTCTTCCTCTTCTTCTTCTTCTTCTTCTTACTCATCCTCCCCTCCTCCTCCTTCTCATCTTCTACATCTTCCTTCTCCTCCTCCTTCCTCCTCCTCTTCCTTCTCCTCGTCTTCTTCTTCGTCTTCTTGCCGCGACCCTTTAAGACATGAGCGATCATGGCTCTCCCAAAACCCTTATCCTTCGTTTGCTCTTAGCGGTTTTTTCACCTTTCCCAAAGACCTACGCCCACACGCCCGTCCCACCATCCATTCGCAAAAGCTCGGTTCAATGCCTTCCCCTGTCTCCCTTGCCCGCAATATACGCCGTGAGGACCAACTTTCCAAGTCCCCTTTCCTCATTATGTATCTCTTCCTACTTCTGAGTATAAGGCGGTTCTTTCTCTTGTCATTTTCTTTTAACCTTGTTTAAAGACTTACTTGGTCCGAACCACATTTCTGTTCAGTTTATTCCTCATCCGTGAAGAGATTGACTAGCATTCGCAGACATAAAACATGTCATATTCCAGCACTCTCTTCTTTGTTTCTAACGGTTTTCCTCTTGTTACCTAGCCATTTACGAACTGTCAGAAGAGCCCACCATAGATAGATAGATAGATAGATAGATAGATAGAAAGAAAGAAACGGACTGAGATAGATAGATAGATAGATAGATAGATAGATAGATTCTATTTATTATTTTAAAATACAATAATTGTGGCACATGGCCTAAAAAGTGAGTAGTGGGATTGAGGTTAGTCATCCCTTCCTATCATATACAATAGTGATTTTCCAAGCGTAGCTTGGATGTGGCACAAGGCCGAAACTATGAGGCACCTAGTGAGAATCGAACTCACTACTCAGTCGTAATTGTTCTAGCGATACAAGCTTGCTAACCATTACACCGCCCCAAGGTGCCCAAGATAGATAGATAGATTGTATGAACAAGACAGATCGATAGAGAGGGAGAATAATGAAACAATAGATGGAGATAGAGAGAGATAATGAATTAATAGATAGATAGATAGATAGATAGATAGATAGATAGATAGATAGATAGATAGATAGATAGATATGAACGGACTGAGATAGATAGATAGATAGATAGATAGATAGATAGATAGATAGATAATGAAATAATAGATAGATAGATAGATAGATAGATAGATAGATAGATAGATAGATAGATTGTATGAACAAGACACATCGATAGAGAGAGAGAGAGAATAATGAAACAATAGATGGAGATTGAGGGAGATAATGAATTAATAGATAGATAGATAGATAGATAGATAGATAGATAGATAGATAGATTGTATAAACGATACAGATAGATAGATAGATAGATAGATAGATAGATAGATAGATAGATAGATAGATATGAACGGACTGAGATAGATAGATAGATAGATAGATAGATAGATAGATAGATAGATAGATAGATAGATAGATATGAACGGACTGAGATAGATAGATAGATAGATAGATAGATAGATAGATAGATAGATAGATAGATATGAACAGTCTGAGATAGATAGATAGATAGATAGATAGATAGATAGATAGATAGATAGATAGATAGATAGATAGATATGAACAGTCTGAGATAGATAGATAGATAGATAGATAGATAGATAGATAGATATGAACAGTCTGAGATAGATAGATAGATAGATAGATAGATAGATAGATAGATAGATAGATAGATAGATAGATAGATATGAACAGTCTGAGATAGATAGATAGATAGATAGATAGATAGATAGATAGATAGATAGATAGATAGATAGATAGATATGAACAGTCTGAGATAGATAGATAGATAGATAGATAGATAGATAGATAGATAGATAGATAGATAGATATGAACAGTCTGAGATAGATAGATAGATAGATAGATAGATAGATAGATAGATATGAACAGTCTGAGATAGATAGATAGATAGATAGATAGATAGATAGATAGATAGATAGATATGAACAGTCTGAGATAGATAGATAGATAGATAGATAGATAGATAGATAGATAGATATGAACAGTCTGAGATAGATAGATAGATAGATAGATAGATAGATAGATAGATAGATAGATAGATATGAACAGTCTGAGATAGATAGATAGATAGATAGATAGATAGATATGAACAGTCTGAGATAGATAGATAGATAGATAGATAGATAGATAGATAGATAGATAGATAGATAGATATGACATGAGAGATAAAAAAAAAATAGAAATACTTTTATATGTCTTATGAAGGTAATAGTTTGACTCGAATGCTACGATTAGAGAACAGAATGTCACTTGTCGTTAATCACGCTGGTATTTTTATTTTATTTTATTTTATTTATTTATTCTTTTTATTTACTTATTTATTTTTATTTATTTATTTATTTTGCAATCGTTCCTGTCAGATGTAAATAACAAGATGGAACTTAGCAAAAGAATAAACAAGGTCTCCTCACTTCTTTTCGCATATTTTTCAAAGACCGAGTTATTCCTTTGATGCTTAACTAATTTTATTTGGTTTTGCACATAAACTGATTATTCAAAACTTTTTTTTTTTACAGAAAACAAACAGAAAGTTATTAACCCAAATCTGGTTGATATAACGAATTCACAATAAGTGTCTATCCAACCAAATTACTATCTAAGATTACATGATAATTTCTGGGGAAATGCATGAACTTCAAGACAAGGCTGTTAAGGAAAATATGAAGAGAGGAGAAATACCTATAAAAAGGCATGGTTGCCATCAGGTCTCCTGCTACTAATGCACATTTTGCATATATATATATATATATATATATATATATATACATATATATATATATATATATATATATATATATATATATATATATATATATATATATATATAAGTGAACATTGAAGTGAAGTTTTGACGATTGCGTCTAGCATGAAACAGCCTGTCACCTCTAAGGGTTCAATTCAATGTTCACTTTTATATTTACACATGCTCTATCTCTGATATTGAGCACTTTATTCCATAAATATAGCACACCTTAAGACTATATTTCTTTATATATATATATATATATATATATATATATATATATATATATATATATATATATATACATATATATATATATATATATATATATATATATATATATATATATATATATATATATATATATATATATATATATATATATATATATATATATATTAAGGCATTAAAAACAAGAAATTTTATATTATGGACCATGATAGATTTAAAATAAAACAAACACCAGTCGACCGGTTTCGTCCCCTCTCATCAGAACTGTTAACGGGGAAATTATGAGGAAAAGAAAAGAAGTCATAATTTCATAATTTCCCCGTTAACAGTTCTGATGAGAGGGGACGAAACCGGTCGACTGGTGTTTGTTTTATTTTAAATCTATCATGGTCCATAATATAAAATTTCTTGTTTTTAATGCCTTAATACGCTTCTGTACCGTTTCAAATATATTCATATATATATATATATATATATATATATATATATATATACCCCTGGTTAAAATCTTAAGACCAGATACAAAAGGGTTTTTAAAAAAATATATAAAATACTATTACTTTAATCACGCGCAAGCGAATTTTCGAAGTAATTCACAAAAATGCAGGAGAGACGGACAATTAAATTGTCGTTGTATTAAATTGTGTCCTGTATTTGCTATTTTTATTTACATGGTCTCATCGTCAGTATCTGTCTATATTTCTGAGATGAAGTATTATATACACTGTTTACATTATTCGAACTATTGTCCTCATCTTTGTTGCCATATTTATTACAACGTTTCGTCCGTTGTACGCTCCGGCCTTCTTCAGATGATTGGAATGTCGAACTGAACCCTTTATTTCGCTCACTGGGGTAAACTGTTCTAGTTCCACATGCCATGTCTAATGGATGTCAGTTATCAGTTATCTCCTGTTAATTCCCCTCTCCAAGTTAAACTCACACTGTAAATAGGTATCACTAAACTTGAATTTTATGGATTTATTTATATTTCAAATGTATATTTCCGGGGCTTGTCACTGGATCTAATTAACGCCGTTATCCACTGTGCCATGTGTCCTTAAAGACATCTGTGTATGAATTTCTGGGCATTACAAACATAATGTCTTTAGCAACGATTTTTTTACCAGTGCTCATATTGCAATTTTTGCTGTTATCATTGCATTAATTGTCTTATCTTTATGACCAACGCAAAAAATCCTTTTTTCAATATTTGTCTTAATTAATCAATTAAAAGCTTAAAATGATCACCTGATGGTTGGTAAACTACATTTTCTAATTAAATGTAAATGTTACGCAAATATATTTCGATTAAAGTAACAGTATTTTATATATTTTAACCCTTTTGTATCTGGTCTTAAGATTTTGACCAGGGGTGTATATCGTGTACCATACTTTCGTTCTTATGTAATATGTAGACTACGTAAATATATAACTGGGATCCTAAAAGTTGCTGCCAGTCTAGATTCGGGTGGGCCCGGGAACAGAATGTAAGAGGTGGTTTCAGGCTCCTAAAAACCTCCAATCTCCTTATCAGAGGCCTTGCTGCTCGATGTTGTTTATCTTCATAACAAGGATGAATTAAACATTGTAAGAATCTGGACGCAAATTTGATGTCGATAACCTATTGAAGCCTTTTCTTAAAAATTTTCATCCCAGTGAATTGTTTTCTCTTTTAATTGGAGTAGTAAATTTTATGTCAAGATTGTGGTCAGTCTCCTTACGGTAGGGAACTAATGTGTTTAATGTGTTGATATTTTTTTTTTAAATGTACATGTTGCCTTCATATAATCCTTTATTTAAAGATCTAGAGTTATTTTCTAAATTTGAAACACTGAACGTGCCCCGTTCGTGCGCATCTTTCGAAGGAAAGATGCATGACAAAGTGGAAAAAAAAATATAACCGAAGACACATTATGAAAAAAATTTTCTAAAAACAATTTTTCAAAAAAGATTTTTAAGATTTGAAATTCCCAGCGTCTGCGGCTCATGCGCATGCGCAGTCGCATCAACGAAAAGAAACGTATTACGATAATGTCCTAAAGGGCTTAACGCGTCACGCGAATATATTTTTTTACACTTTTTCATACATCTTTTCTTAAAAATTGTCTTTGATATACAAAAAGATCTATATCGGAATCCCATATATATATTAGGTTGGTGCAAAAATAATTTCGTTTTCTAACATATGTTACTATATGAGAAAACGAAATTATTTTTGCACCAACCTAATATATACATATATATATATATATATATATATATATATATATATATATATATATATATATAGGATTCCAATATATATATATGTGTATGTATGTGTGTGTGTCTGTGTGTGTGCGTGTGTGTGTGTCACCTTCCATCACCTTAATACTACCTTTCAATTCATTTTTTCACCCTTAGAAGTGTGGTCTAATGAGCCAGTGAAAAAGAAATTCCCTGGGGAAATAAATTATAACCAACGAACCTTTATAGTTGTCTGTTTTCATTAAATCATATATGTATATATAAAGATATTTTTATGTTTATACATTCTTTTTATAGATACAAATATTTAAGTAAATGCTCTGTTTTATAATAAACAGTATTAAATAACATTTACCGGCCTGAATGTCCGAGAAATTTTCAAAGAAAAAATTCTTCCTGCGACAGGATTCGAACCTCTGTCCTATACGGAACCGTCATTTAGGGTGGCGTGCCTTAACCGATTTGGCCACAGAGGAGCGTTCGGTTAACGAGGTCGATTTTACTGTATTTGAACTTATCTTCTATGAATCTCTCACGTACATTCATATCTGCTCATGGCGTATCAAATATAAACAAATGACGTCACACATTATGAAATGAACAAAGTCCGACAATTATTTTAAGATATATATATATATATATATATATATATATATATATATATATATATATATATATATATATATATATATATTGCGATCTTGTCGTGGAGTTCTTGCAAAGTTATTTCAAAAAGTGCCTTCTAGTGATGGATATCTGTTGTTTGAGAGAGTCAATACCTTCATGCATTCATTGTGACTTCCAGTTCACCTTCGGTGGATAGTAAAAAAAAATTAAATTCGGTCGAATGACTCAGGGAGAAAGAAACCTTCACTGAAAGAGAGCTTGCGGGCTGTTGATATTTTTTTTTCGTGAAATTGTCCCAAATATTTCCGCCTGTTGAGTAAACAAAGGTCATCCGTGTACAGTATTTATATTTTTATATTGTGCTTGAGATTACTGACGGTAACTTGAATAAGCAAATGTCTGACGTCTGGTCGAGAAGTTTTTCTTTCTTTTTAGTTTTAGTTTTAGGTTGATTTTTTTTTTCCTATTTAGAAAATTCAGAAAACGATTGCAGATTCTGTTTGATGGCTAAAAATGAAGGGAATTGCCTCAATCGGTACGAGATTCTTTTTTTTATTTAGCTTATATTGTTCACTTTTGGTATTCACGTCTTCTTTGCAAGACGGCAGTAAGTACATGCTTAATTTGACTTACATTCGCCGTACAGACAGTCTCTAAAAATCAAACATTAAGAGATGGGCGAACTAAAGGTAGATATAAAAGGTATAAAAGTTCAATATATATATATATATATATATATATATATAAGTTATGAAAAACTTGTTAATCCGTATAGGTAGTCCCAAGGAAGATGAAATTCTGAGAGCTCAATGTAAAGCTAATAATTTAAAGAAAAAACAGACCACTTTAAGATTCCACTATAATAATTTATTTCACCAGAGCTCTTTTCCGTTTCATTTTTTGGAAGTGTTATCTGATGATCCAGCGTCTCTTAAAAGGGCTCTGGTGAAATAAATTATTATAATGGAAACTTAAAGTGTTACGATATATATATATAGGTATCTCCAAAAGCGCACACACACACACACACACACACACACACACACACACACACACACACACACATATATATATATATATATATATATATATATATATATATATATATATATATATATATATATAAGTGTGCAGGTATGCAGAAAATAGAAAAGAACACGTTGGGTGCATAATCCGGAGTTCCTTAGTATTTTTGTTTTTATTTTTAAGAAGACAGTGCTCCATACATAAGTAGAGCATTATTATAATAATAATATTTTTTGTTTAAAAATATGATTCCTTCATAAGAGTTCTCATGTTTCAAAAACGAGAGCAGGCTGACGACTACAATAAATTAATTAGAAAAAACTTTACTAGACTTATAAAAAAAACAGAATAACAATATAAATATGGTTGATAGTATCAATATAACTATTAAAATGATTAATGAAAAATTAAAAAATAGTGATGGAGTTGGCAAACTCTTAAGGACCACAAACACGATTTTGAGGAAGACCCCACTGCCAGAATGATAAACCCTACTAGACCCGACATAGGAAAGATAAGCAAAAAATCCTGGAAAGGATCACTAGCCAAATTAAAAAACAACTTGGATTAACACTCTGGATTAGCACCAAAGAAGTCATAAACTGGTTTACCAACATCGACAATAAGACAGACTGCACCCTTATTCAGTTTGATATTGTTGATTACTACCAGTCAATATCAGAAGACCTCTTCACGACTGCCCTGGAGTTTCCTACAGTATAATCTGACTTAACTAAGGAAGAAACAAACATAATTCTCAGTGCAAAGAAATCTGTCCTCATCCATAATGGGGACCAGAGGATTAAAAACACTCATGACAATTTTGACATCACCATGAGATCTCGAGACTCTGCAGAATCTTCGAAACTTGTCGGTTTATTTATACTGTACAATCTAAACGCCCACTGTGAACTAGACATTGGGGACATCGGGCTATACAGAGATGACGGGCTCATGGTAGTGAGGAGCTCCACAAATTTTAAAACAGAGAAAATTAGTAAGATAATTTATAATGAATTCGGAAAAATAAATTTAAAAACAATAGTCAGCACTAAATTAAAAAGAGTAAACTTCCTAGACGTAACCCTGGACTTAACGAACAACGTTCACCTACCTTACATAAATCCTAATACTAATCCCCTGTATGTACACCCTAAGTCAAACCACCCTTCATCTATAATTAAGCATATACCCACATCAATAGAAAAAAGAATCAGTATGAACTCAGCAAATAAGGAAATATTCCGACAACACAGTAGTTTATATAACACAGCCCTGAAAAACAGCGGATACAAAAACTTTGACATAACCTATAGAAACGTTTGTACCGATAATAAGAGAAACAGGAAAAGAAATGGTCAGCACCAAACTAGGCCATAAGTTCCTAGCTTTAATTGAAAAGCACTTTCCCACTAATAGCAAACTTAGCAAGATCTTTAACAAAAACACCTTAAAATTGAGTTACAGCTGCACTGAAAATCTAGAAATAATCATAAAATGACATAATAAGAAAATCCTAGAAAAACACGCATGCCAAAACTGTAATAAAACTCATAAACTAAAAGTAGAGAAAAATAAAGAAAAATTATGTGATTGTAGAAACCATAAAAACTGCCCGTTGGTAAATAAATGCCTCACAAAATCCGTGGTATACCAATGCACTATCTCATCCATTGAGAGTCCTAATACTGATAGGATATACATAGACTCAGCGAAGAATAATTTTAAAATTAGATGGAGGCAACACAAGATTCAAAATAGAAATCAGACATCTCTATCCCAATATTTCTGGCATCCAAAGAAACGAATAAAACACCAAAAGTAAAATGGAAAATAGTATATAAAACAAGAACTTGTAAAACCTGGGATGACCCATGCTCTTTATGCCTACACGAAAAACTACACATCATTAAATTTCTAAATAATGAAAAAATATTAAACCATAGGCAGGAATTAACGGTTTTTCCGACATCAACAAACTTTCGCATTAAATAATTAGCATAAAAAAATCCCATAGCTTAATAAAAGTCTTAAAAGCTTAGCCAAATTATTAAATAGGAAAAACCCTTTCTGTAGTCGTCAAAAAACAAACAAAAAAAAAAACAAATTGAAATTCAGTGCAATACGGTTTGTAAATAAAACAACCACTTGAATAAACAAATAAATAAATAAACAATCAGATGGACAATAATAAAACACAATCCTCCCGACACATAACGACTTGTAGGCGCGCCATAAAAATATCCGGCACTGGGAACCAACTAAAGGATGATCGCCAGTATTAGCTTTGAAATAGATACCCTAACCAATCTTAGCAAAACCTCTCAGAAGATGATGAATCTATAGATAAGAATTAACTCTCTGATCACTTAACGAAGAAAACTAGCATAGCCAGGCCCACAAAAACGAATGTTGTGACGGACCATGTCTAAAAACACACGTAAACCAAAAGATAGCTTATTCCTAAAATTTCGCTTGAAGACGAAACAACTTAATTTTAATAATTATTTGGATGATTTCGTCTCTCGTTTTTGAAACATGAGAACTCTTATGTAGCGAAGGAATCATATTTTTAAACAAAAAAATATTATTATTATATATATATATATAGAAATGGACATTGAAGTCAGCACTCAGAGTCGATAGGTTGTTTCATGAGAGACGCAATCGTCAGGCCGCAGGTGTTGGTTTTTTTCTCGATTATTTATATATATATATGTATATATATAGATATATATAGATATATATATTTGTGTGTGTGTGTGTGTGTGTGTGTGCGTGTGTCAGTGGTGCATTGTGGGTAGTCCATTCTGTCTAATCACATTGTGCACTATTATGTCTACACCTCTTGGTTAAATTTGTTAATTTGCTTAATAATGTATGCACGACAGGAGGCAGATATACGGTCGCTAATATCTAGGTATATGTCATATTGTTATATATATATATATATATATATATATATATATATATATATATATATATATATTGTCATTATGTCATATATGTGTGTGTGTCTGTGTATCTGTGTGTCTGTCTATAGCTCAGCTAGGAATTATTAAGTTGGTGCAAAAATAATGTCGTTTTCTCACATAGTAAGATATTTTAGAAAACGACATTATTTTTGCAACAACCTAATACTTCAACACAAACCGAAACCATCCAAATACCATCTGTAATATAAAACAGAAAATCCAAAAAATGTAAAAATGACTAAATATAATGGAAGCACTAATAATAAAAAAGAAAAAAGCCAACACTCAATACTATCGACGCTGAACATGGCCAAAATATGCTGACCGTGTTTGGAAAATCAGAATAAAACATTCCTATAACTCTCGGTATATACATAAAAAAAATCCATAGATTCAGTTAAAAATGAAAATAAAAATCATCCATGATAATGGCTAAAAGAATAGCCGAAAGCGCTCGCAATATACAGAACATTCGGGGAATTTTTCCACATTTTATGTCTAGAAAAGA
>OZ010613.1:55145587-55160587 GCA_963932145.1 Acanthosepion lycidas | reverse complement strand
CGATTCTTCTTCTCTTCTTTCAATCCTGAAATTTCTTCTTCTCTTTCTTTCAATCTTTGTATTCTTCTTCTCTTCTTTTAACCTATAAATTTCTTCTTCTCTTTCTTTTACCGCTTGGATATTTCTTCTCTTCTTACAATCTAGAAATTTCTTCTTCTTTTTCTTTCAATTTTTGGGTTCTTTTTCTCTTCATTCAATCCAGAAAATTCTCCCTTTCCTTCTTTCAACTCTTGGATTCTTTTTCTCTCATTTTCACTCCTTAAATTATTTCTTCTCTTTCTTTCAATCCATAAATTCTTTCTTCTTGTTCTTCCAATCCCTACATTTCTTATTATTTCTTTCAATTCTTAGATTCAATCTATAGATGCCATTTTCTCGTTCCTTCCATCCATAAACTCATTTGTCGCTTTTTGAATCTATGTATCATTAATATCTTTCTATCAATCCAAACAACTCTTTTCTTTTTCTTCCAATCCATACATTCTTTCTTTGCATCCATATATTTATTGGCCTTTTTCTTTCCCTCCATAAATTCATTCTTCACTTTTTCAATCTATGAATTTCTAACTTTTTCTTTCAATATATAGACTATTTCTACTCTTTCTTTGAATCCATAAGTTCTTTCTTCGCTTTCTTTCGACCCATAAATGTATTCTCTTTCGTGAAATCCAAGATTTTTTCTTGTCTTTCTTTCAATCCATATATTCTATCTTCCCTTTTCTTTTGGTACAAGAATTTATTCCTCTTTTTTCAATCCAACAATTTATTCCTCTTTTTTGAATACATGAATTTTTTCTTCTCTTCCTTTCAATCCATATTTTTATTCTATTTTTGTGTCTATAAGTTCTTTATTCTCTTTCATTCAATGCATAAATTTATTTATCCTTTTCTTTCAATTCATAAATTCATTCTTCTCTTTCTTCCAATCCATAAATTTATTCTCCTCCCCCTTTCTTTCTATACATGCATTTCTTCTTCTTTATTTCAATCCAAGAATATTTCCCCCTCTTTCTTTCAATCTATAAATTCTTTATCTTTTTCAGTCTACGAATTTCTCCCTCTTTCTTTCAATCCATGATTGATTTCTTCTCTTTCTTTCGATGCATAAATTATAGCTTCCCTTTCTTTCAATATGAAATATTTTCTTTTTCTTTCAATCCATCGAGTCTTTCTTTCCTTTCTTTCATTCCATAAATTTCTTCTTCTCGTTCTTTGAAACCGTACATTTTCATTACTCTTTCGATCGAATCGATAAATTCTTTCTCCTCTTTCATTCAATCCATAAATTTCTCGTTTTTTAAACCCATAGATTTTTCTGTTTCTTTCAATAGATGAATGGTTTCTTTTTTTTTTCAATCCATAAATTTCTTCTTCTCTTTTCTCAATCCATTAATTTCTTCTTCTCTTTCTTTAAATCCATTGTTTTTACTTTTTTCCATCCGATAATTTCTTCCTTCACTTTTGTTTAATCCATAATTTCTGCTCTCTTTATTTTAATCCATAAATTATCTCTTATCTTTGTCTCAATCAATAAATTCTTTCTTCATTAACGTGTCATCCATAATTTTCCTCTTCTCTTTCATCTAATCCATAGATTATTTGTTCTTTTTCTTTCAATCAGTACATTCTTTCTTTCAATCCATAGATTCTTCTCTTTTTTTCACTCCATAAATTCTTTCATTCAGTCCATAAATTTATTCTTCTCTTTCTCTCAATCCATAGATTCTTTCTTCTCTTTCATTCAGTCCATAAATTTATTCTTCTCTTACTCTCAATCCATAGACTCTTTCTTATTTTTCATTTAATCCATAAATTTATTCTTCTCTGTCACCCAATCCATAGATTTTTCCTTCTCTTTCTTTCAATCCATAAATTTATTCTCTCTCTCTCTCTCTCTCAATCCAGAGATTTTTCGTTTCTTTCTTTTAATATATGAATTTATTCTTCTCTTTCTTTCAATTCATAGATTCTTTTTTCACTTTCTTTCAATCCATAAATTTATTCTTTTCTTTTTCTCAATCCAAAAATCTTTTCTTCTATTTCTTTCAATTTATAAATTTAGTTTTCTCTTTCTCCTCTTGTTTTTCTTCCCATTCTAGTACATTCTTTTTCTCATTCTTTCAAACTAGAAATTACTTCTATTTTTGTATGCCTTTAAATTTCTATCAATCCGTAGACTTCTTATTCTCTGTCAATTAGTCCATTAATCCATTGTTCTGTTTCTAACAGTAAGTGTTGCTTCATCTTTTTCTGTTAATATATAAATTCGGACTTTATTTTCTTGTCATTCATATATTCTCTTCGTTTCAATTCGCATTTTTAATTTAGCTTTTATTACAACCTAAATATTTTCTGTTTATAATTCATAATTTTTTCTCAGTTCTTCATCATCACCATCGTCATCATCATCATCTTCTTCTTCTTCTTCGTTTTCCATACGCCATAATGAGTAACGCCACAATCTCATCTTCTTCCAACATTATTTTCGCTTCTAGAATAAGCATAAAAATAAAAATAACGTCGATTGCTTTTCACATGCAAAGTTCACTTACATCATCTTCTCCGCCTTTCGCCGCCACCACATGCTGCCACACTTAGCAGAAACACTTGACAAGGCCAAACACTGACATCACTTCCGGTAGCGTATGCACTACGCAAAGGTTAGAGGAACCTAATTGTAGCAAGGCAAAGTAAACAGTACTATTAGTAGTCACAGCACTGGGTGAGGCAGAAGTAGATATTTGAAACGCTAAAGTACACAATGGGTTTGGGTCTTTGTTGTCCTTGGTAACTGATGTCGCCGCGAAGACAGTGCGAGTTTCCACCGTAAGCCACTCCCAGGATTCTTTCAACCAACTGTGCCAACTATGAGTATGTTAGTTATGTTCAGTTGCGTTTGTTGTGGGTGGTGACATACAAACTTATTAGAACGGAAGAATTACACATACAATCATATATATATATGTATACATAGCTCAGAGGGAATTATATATATATATATATATATATATATATATATATATATAGTGTAACCCGGATATAAGAGAGTTGTCGGGACCAGAGAAGAATTCTCTTATATCCGGGTTTCTCTTATATCCGGGTTTGGTCTATTTTGTTTCGGTAAGTATGGCTCTAATTTGGAACCAGAGACAATCTCTCTTATATCCGGGTCTCTTATATCCGGGTTACACTGTATATATAATTCAATATAAACAGAAAACTTTGAGGGTTCATTGGTTATAATTTATTTCCTCTGGGAAATTTATTTTTCCCTGGCTCATCAGACCTCACTTACAAGGGTGGAACAATTAATTTAAATTTACATTTACCTTTTATACACTTTTGAGGGGTAGTATTGAGTTGATATAAGGTGATATAGAGAGTGTGGAGAGATGGTGACAGACATGGTCGAAATTAAAGAGGGAAGGGAGAGATAGGAATGATTTTAAAATATTTTTATTACAATACTTAATAGCGAGGAAGGTGGGTAGGGACCAGACATTGACCTTTTTAATAGGTCATCTCCCAGGAAACGATACAGAGAGAAAAAAGAGAAGTAAAGATCTAAGAAATAAGAGGTGGGATGAGGGTTTTAAGGAAAGAAAGCGGAATAAAGATTTGGAAAGGGAAATTAAGACAATTAATGTATGTCGGCATATGCCGGCTAATTTGGAAAAATTCAGATTTATAAATTTTCCCTTAACGTTTGATAGTAATTTAAGCGTTTTAATTTTTAAACAAATTAAACTAGGAACTAAATATAATTTGAATATAATATCAATAAACAAAAAATATTACTGTCTATATTTCTGAGCTGAAGTATTCTGTACACTATTTACATTATTCGGACTATTGTCCTCATCTTTGTCGCCATATTTATTACAACGTGGGAAAAATCAGGCGTGGCTGACTACATATGGGAGATCACCGTCCTAAGTGGGATCAGATTGGGATCATAAATAAAGAACACCATTGGAAAATTCGTAAACTTAAGGAATCGGCACATATGCTAGGCCACAAAAATCTCCTGAGCCGACCAAGCATCGAAATTTATACAATATGGGAACCAGTAATAAGGAGTGCCAGAGAAAAGTGATAACAACAACAATAATTGCAATATGAGCTCTGGTAAAAACAGTTGATAACAGCAAAAATTGCAATATGAGCACTGGTAAAAAATGGTTGCTGAAGACATTAGCTTTCTAATACCAAAAAATTCATACACATGGTACATAGGATTAAGGTGTTGGTTAGATCCAGTAACAGGACCCAAAGAATGTGAGTTCAATACCTAGTTAAGGTGGTGGAGAACTTGGCGAGGGGAATTAACAGGAGATAACTGATAACTGACAAACATTAGACATGGCACGAGGAACTAGAACAGTCTACCCCAGTGAGCGAAATAAAGGGTTCAGTTCGACGTTCCAACCACCTGAAGAAGGCCGGAGTGTACAATGGCCGAAACGTTGTAATGAATATGGCGACAAAGATGAGGACAATAGTCCGAATAATTTAAATAGTGTACATAATACCTCATCTCAGAAATATAGACAGATACTGAAGGGCCGAAATGTTGTGATAAATATGGCAACAAAGATGAGAACAATAGTCCGAATAATGTAAATAGTGTACATAATACCCTCATCTCAGAAATATAGACAGATACTGAAGGGCCGAAACGTTTTAATAAATATGGCAACAAAGATGAGGACAATAGTTCGAATAATGTAAATAATGTAAAAATATTAATATTTTAACATTGTGAATAACAGTTAATATATATATATATATATATATATATATATATATATATATATATATATAACATTTAATATATATATATATATATATATTACAATTAATATATATATATATATATATATATATTTGTTTTGTAATAAAGAATACCCTGATGATGACATGGATATGTCGAAAGTACTTGTAAATAAAAGAAATATGTATAAACACTGCGATTTTCTCTCGTCTTTCAATAATGACCTAAAAAGATAACCCGCGTGTATTAAAGGATCCTATCAAAATATGCTGATAGAACATGTCTAAGCTATACAACGAAACGTTTATATATATATATATATATATATATATATATATATATATATATATATATATATATATATATATATATATATATATATTCGTGGAGCGATGCCCTAATTCTCGAGGCCCTGTAAATCAAAATCAAGCAACCCTCACTCAACAAAATTTATAACGAAGATAGCCACAATCTACTCAACTGCATACAAGAAACACTTTTATATTTCTACCAGTTTTCGGTCAGCACATTTATATTAGGACGCTCGTTTTACGAAAAAAATCCATAACTGCAATGGATAAAATTTAAATATCTTTAATTAATTTACATTAAGAATTTGATTATATTTAAATGTATAAGCAGAAGTTGAAACAGATAAATGGTGTTGAGATTCTTCCACATCCACCATTCGGTCCCAGTGTTGTTCCGAGCGACTATGACCTATTCCTCACAACGGCAGACTTCCTTCGCGACCAGCTATTCGATGCTTTTGATGAAGTGAAGGAAGCTTGTGTACAGTTTTTTTATTATTATTATTATTATTATTATTATTATTATTAAAAGCCAGCGGACTGGTATCTAGGACAGATTCGGATCCTAGCTGATCGTTCTCAGAAGATCGTCGACAATAATAGACTTTATCTTGAAGAATAAATGTCGGTGTTGCTCCATAAAATAGTGTTTTTTTTGTTTTTTGTTTTTTTTTGTTGTTGTTTTTGTTTCCTTTCTGCTTCTAGCCAATCTAATAATATACATTTATCTTGATAGCACCAAATTCAATTTTTTTTTTCAATTTAGAAACGCCCAATATAATGAGCTTGATGAAAAAAATTCTGTTGAAATAGTTTAAGCATATTTTAATGGCGTTCATTTGCACCTTCGACTAATTTTCAGTGTGTCCGTTTTATTTGTTGCATAAACACACGCACAAGAGAACACATTTTCAATGAACGCTTTTGATTAGATTTGGAATTGTTCACGACTTTCTTGTCGAAATTGATTTTTTAGTCTTTTTTTTCTTCCTCGGACTTGTTTGTGTCCCCTAAGACATTAACGATGAACAACAACAAACATTTGTCTCGCAATGTCAACTTACTTGTTCTATTAACAGGTTGCTAATTATTCGAACTAAAGCGATTGGAAAAGCAATTTCAACATCATTAACAACATTCCTGAAGACCTGACATCCAAATGACTCGTGATACGACTCAAGTGTATTTATACTGAATGTCTGGAATTATTTTTTATCGGGTTCCTTTTGTATCTGTCTATATTTTCCGAGATGAGGTATTATGTACACTATTTACATTATTCGGATTATTCTCCTCATCTTTGTTGCTATATTTATCACAACGTATCGGCCCTTCAGTATCTGTCTGTATTTCTGAGATCAGGTATTATGTACACTATTTACATTATTCGGACTATTGTCCTCATCTTTGTTGCCATATTTATCACAACGTTTCGGCCCTTCAGTATCTGTCTATATTTTTGAGATCAGGTATTATGTACACTATTTACATTATTCGGACTATTGTCCTCATCTTTGTTGCCATATTTATCACAACGTTTCGGCCCTTCAGTATCTGTCTATATTTCTGAGATGAGGTATTATGTACACTATTTACATTATTCGGACTATTGGCCTCATTTTTGTTGCCATATTTATTATTACGTCGAACTGAACATTTATTTCGCTCACATCTTCTAAAACCAGCCTTGTACAAAACCAGTATGAGTCTAATACAATCAGTTTCCCATAAATATCTTCACATATAAGCTTAAGTGAAAACAAACATCTTCAAAATGGACCCGAGCTATCGATGTAGAAAAAATTATATATATAAATATATATATATATATATATATATATATATATATATATATATATTCTTTACACATATACATAGATAGATAGATAGATAGATAGATAGATTTATTCCAATCTAAAATTGATATATATATATATATATACATAGATATATATATTCTAAAATTCGCTTTAAAACATAACTAGGGATTTTAATTATATAATTAAATTTGAAGTTTTCAGCTTCTTATTTTGAAACATGGTAATTCCTGTCTATGGAACCATATTTCTAAATAAATATATTTATAATATTTATGCTCTGTAGATTTTCACTGTTTTGTAAAAAATAAAATTATTAATAATACCGGATTATATATGTTACTGTTCTTTCTCTTTATTATAACATATATATATATATATATATATATATATATATATATATATATATATATATATATATATAGAGAGAGAGAGAGAGAGAGAGAGAGAGAGGGAGAGGAACTATTTCTTTTCGTTTTTTTTTTTTGTTTTTTTTTTGTTTTTTTTTGCTATTTCCCTCTCTTTTACTTTCTTCTTCTTTCTTAACATTAAATCACATTTTAGTCGTAATTACTCGGTTTTCTCCCATTTAGTCTATCACTCCGTGATTCAAGTTTACGTCACACTAGTCACCAATGATTCTTCTGATGGGGTATTAGCCAAAAAAAGATTAGCTTCTAGGGACAAAATATGACGTTTTATCTGTTTAACTCTTTGGGCCCTGCGTTTCGGAACAATTTTAACCGTTCTTCCTGAGCTCCTCAGTCAAAATTCACAAATAATTGGTATGTAATGTTTTTCACGTTAGATATAACAATGTTACATGCGTTTACCCACCTTTCAACCGGTGTCTGGGCATTAACTCATTTTTCTCTACCACCGTTCAACCGCTAGCTGTGAATTAAGTCATTTTGCTCTACCACCGTTCAACCGGTGTCTGGGCATTAAGTCATTTTTCTCTACCACCGTTCAACCGCTAGCTGTGAATTAAGTCATTTTACTCTACCACCTTTCAACCGGTGTCTGGGCATTAACTCATTTTTCTCTACCACCGTTCAACCGCTAGCTGTGAATTAAGTCATTTTGCTCTACCACCGTTCAACCGGTGTCTGGGCATTAAGTCATTTTTCTCTACCACCGTTCAACCGCTAGCTGTGAATTAAGTCATTTTACTCTACCACCTTTCAACCGGTGTCTGGGCATTAAGTCATTTTTCTCTACCACCGTTCAACCGCTAGCTGTGAATTAAGTCATTTTACTCTACCACCGTTCAACCGGTGTCTGGGCATTAAGTCATTTTTCTCTACCACCGTTCAACCGCTAGCTGTGAATTAAGTCATTTTACTCTACCACCGTTCAACCGGTGTCTGGGCATTAAGTCATTTTTCTCTACCACCGTTCAACCGCTAGCTGTGAATTAAGTCATTTTACTCTACCACCGTTCAACCGGTGTCTGGGCATTAAGTCATTTTTCTCTACAACCGTTAAAACGGTGGATGTGCATTAAGTCATTTTTCTCTACCACCGTTCAACCGCTAGCTGTGAATTAAATCATTTTACCCTACCACCGTTCAACCGGTGGCTGGGCATTAAGTCATTTTTCTCTACCACCGTTCAAACGGTGTCTGGGCATTTTTCTCTACCACCGTTAAAGCGGTGGTCCGTAATCAAAGGTTTAAAACTATTTACAAGTTCTGTGGTATCAGACATTTATTTAAATATATATGTAGCGTGCGATGGATAAATTGTCGTCTAAATTGCACAAAAAAAAAAAAAAAAGTTAAAATAGCACAGACATCTCATTTTAACAGACATATTTTCCAAGATTACACAAATTTTTCTTAAAATAATAAAGAGTAAATTCATTCAATAAAATCGCCATTGGCTTCAACCATGGCCTCCAGACGACTTCGGATTCTCCTGCAACTCTTCTGGACGGTCTCCTTGTTGAAGTTGGTGAATGCTGCCATAATCCTTGCCTTCAGTTGATCTTTTGTGTTTGTTGATCTCTCGTTTAACAAAATAATCAAGTGGGTGCAGTCTGGGGATTTACGTTGCCAGATGTCGGGGGTAATGTGGCCGCAGATATTGTCTGACAGCCATAACGGATTTCTCCTGCTTGTGTGCCATGGCACAGAATCTTGTTGCCAGAAATAGAGTCTATAAGCAGCCACCCTCTTGACCTAGAGCAAACCACTTGATGTAGGCCTCCGTGTTTAATCTGAGGCCCTATGGGAAGGTGAATGGAAATATAACGTCGCTATTACTAGTGATCACTGCAAAAACCATGATGTTGACTGGATATATCATCCAACTCTTTCCAAATCCTCTGCACTGTCTTCAGATGGACATCCAAACAAAAATGTTCTTATTGGAGTTTCCGGCGTGAATGCCATGCAGTAAAACATGCCGTTTGCAAATTTTTGGTGGAGAGAATTGCATCATGGCAATCTTTATCTCACAATCGGTGCCCAGATGAGATAGATAGATAGATAGATAGATAGATAGATAGATAGATAGATGTGAATGGACTCAGATAAATAGATGCAAACAGACCGAGATAGATTAGTTATGCGCCAGACGTGATACACGCTTAGGCGATCATGTATCTTTCGATACATGACTTAGACATGGACAGACTGGGATAGATAGATAGATAGATAGATAGATAGATAGATAGATAGATAGATAGATGTGAATGGACTCAGATAAATAAATGCAAACATACCGAGATAGATTAGTTATGCGCCAGACGTGATACACGCTTAGGCGATCATGTATCTTTCGATACATGACTTAGACATGGACAGACTGGGATAGATAGATAGATAGATAGATAGATAGATAGATAGATAGATAGATAGATAGATAGATAGATTTATCGATCACCCAGGAGAATTTTTAATAGCAAAAGTCATTGATTTAATCGCAGGATTCGACTGAATGATTCTGTAGACTTTAATCCCGGTCGTACTGTCTTTTATGGAGATAAAGAAGGTCCGCTAATTGTAGATGGCAAGTTCTCCGAGAGATTGTGTGGCTTCGTTCTGATTATTGATTCCATCTCATCTCTGGGACGGTGAGTCATACTTTTATGCCTCCAGTCCACAGACTGATGAAAGATAATTCTATAAAATTTAGTCTCTCGAAAAGAAAACGATTCTATCCTGGTCCGTGTAAGTCATTAAATAATCTTTTCCCCAAAGGCCTGTTTCCTTCTTCTTAACCAATAATCTCTTAAATTAGGTAGGGATCATTCTCTCTCTCTCTCTCTCTCTCACACACACGCGCGCACGCGCGTGCACACACAGACTCCCTCTGTCTCTCTCTCTATATAGTGATTTTTCAAGCCTAGCTTAGATGTGGCAAAAGGCCGAAAGTATGGGACGCCCAGTGAGGATCGAACTCAATACACAGTCGTAATTGTTCTAGCGAGCCAAGTTTGCTAACCATTACACCGCCTTGAGGTGCTCCTCTGTCTATATATACAGGGTGACCCCAAAAAACGGGAATTTTTGAAGTGCGTATTGCCAGACATGAGCAAGTGGCAACACTGCGAGACAGTGACCTTGAGCAAGTAAACATTTCGCGATTTAGAATTCAAGATGAAATTCACAGTATCCCAGCTGAGATGTTGCAGCAGTCAATGAGGAATCTCAACAGCAGATTTCAAAAATGCATTCGTACAGGAGGACGGCATCTACAGGACGTAATTTTTAAAAAATGAAAATTCCATCATTGTTTCTTAAATGGCATGTTTTAAGGTTTCAATTACTGTGAATAAAATATTTTTCTTCCATCACTCTTGGTTTTATTGGATAGTTAAGAAGTTCCCGTTTTTTTGAGTCACCCTATATATGGTGGCAATAAAGTCACTATGGAGTAACTTATAAAAAAAAAGGCAAAGCATTCAAGCAGGCGGCTTACAGTTCAAAACAGTATCGGTAATTAATTTACTATTGTTTACTATAGCATTTTATTGAAACAGAACCAGAATTAACCAGAAAGATTTTAATAATAAATTTCTGTACTTTGTCTTAATTTTTTATTGTAACTGTATAGAGAATTTATTACCACCCTGTACACACACACACACGCACATACATACACACATATATATATATATATATATATATATATATATATATATATTAAGCATTTCACCCCAAGCAAGGCGGAAAGCCACTAACACGCAAGGGGTTACAGAGGATTTCGAGAGAGAGCAGATAGGAGTGATAGAGGAAAGGATGAAGAGAAGGATAGGGGATAGATGAAGGAAACTGGAGATGTCGATTGACATTACATGTAAATAGTTGGAGATTATACCTCTCAGGGAAACAGGAAAAGGGAAGGGAGTTCCACAGGCGAGAGGTGGGAGACATGAAGCTATTGAAGTAGAAGAGACGGCTACATTTAACAGTTTCTACAGTGAAAGGGTGAGAGCGGGATGCCAGTCTGGTAGGGCGCTTGAATTCATGAAAGTATTTGTAAAAAAGACAGAGGGAGGCGACGGCGCGTCTGTGAGAGAGCGACTGCAGACGAGATGCCAGATCAGGGCCAGTTACAATGCATATCCGTCTCTGGATTTTATCAAAAACCTTGAGACAAACAGAATGTGCCCCAGACCATATATGACAGCAATACTCCATGCAAGGGCGAATGGTTGATTTGTAGATTTAAAGGAATGATTCCGGGGAGAAAAAAATTTCCTGGCGCGGCACAAGGAGCCAACTTTCCTTGCGGTGGACGAAGCAATTGACTCAATGTATTTGTTCCATCTCAGGTCAGCAGTCAATGTGATAGCGAGCAGCCGCAGAGAGGTGCTCTCGAGAAGTTGAGCGTCAGACATTCTAATGGGGGGGGGGCAGGATCTCTGTGGTGATTAATAGACAGCAGTTTTGTTTTTGAGGCGTTATATTCAACCAGCCAATTTCTGCCCCAGTTCACAACCGATTGGGGGTCCATTTTCATGTGTGTGTGTGTGTGTGTGTGTGTGTGTGTGTGTGTGTGTGTGTGCGTGCGCGCGCATTTAGTCAGCAATCCTTCTTTCATGAATATTTCTTTGAATAGGAAAGGCAAGGTACTTTGATTTAGTTTTTTTATACAATTTCTCATGCGATCTAATTTTTTTTTTTCTTTTCAGATGGTAAATTATATAAAAACTGTCCGAATGATCTTTTTATCCTAGCGCTTTCAGCTATACATTTAGCCATTTTCAAGGTTGAAATATTTTAACTGTTAACAAGTAACAGTTTGTTGTGTGGATGTATTTATATAATGTTATCATTTTTCAAAACACTGTCAAGATATTGTGTCCATGTTCTTAGTTAATATTATTAAGTGTTGTTTTTTTTTGTTTTTATTAATAAGGCTTCCATTATTTTTAGCCTTTTTTGCATGTAGATGATGCTATTATATTAGTGTTGTCAATAAATATGTTACGAATAGTGTCCGGTAGGTCTCCATGAATATTTCAATGAGATGTAATTGAGCTCTGGTCATATATATATATATATATATATATATATATATATATATATATATATATATTCATCCACACAAAAGACTCTTTCGCTGTATCACAGCTTATCTGTGTGGCTAGACGACCGATTACTTCAAGCAGGGATCGAAACTAGGCCGATTTGTAACTGGTCAAAGATCTTAACCCTAAGCTACCGGCGCACGTCAAAGAAATAGACATTTTAACGCATTATATAAGACATGTATACAAACGCCAGTATCCCAGAGGGCTCAATTCGTAATTCGAAGAGTGATGCGCCAAGAGCTACTGTCTTTAAAATAACCCTTTTCCCAGCCCAGAGTGATATATATATATACATACATATATATATATATATATATATATATATATATATATATATATATATATATATATATATATATATATTGTGTGTCCGTGTGTTTTCTGGAATTCACTTCGAGGAATTCACTCAGGTTGTCGGTCAGCAACACACGTATGGTGTTATTTTTCATTTCTTGCGAATGTATATATAATATAGATGTGGTGTAATAGGATGATGCGTGGCAATAACACTTACTGCCTCTCAGGTTTTACAACATTGATATCTTTTAAGTGAGAAATTTATGTTAGGAGGAAGATCTTCAAACATGACATCCAATATAGTAAGGTATTTATACTTACTAATTTTGCATTAATCCAGCGTCTTTCCATTTTTACAATCACAGATTCTTTCCAAAAGAAAAAAATCAATATAAAATAAATGAATAAATAAATAAAAGAAATAAAAGAATTTATTTCATTTGGAATTTTGTTAAATTATTCGTAATAACTTAAGGACGATTTTGATATTTTTTTTTCCTAGATTTGACAATTAAATTTAACATTTAATGATTTTTTTTATTTTCTTTACAAAAAAGTTAATTTAAAAAATACTAAAAATCCAAAAGAAGCAGTCATATTTTTTTCTGGAAAATCTTTTGTGGTTTTGATATCGGTAAAAAAAAAAGTAAGATATTTATTAGGCAAAATATGAAAGTTCAAAAAAACTATATTGCCACAATGTTCCAAGTGGGAAGGGCCAAAAATCAATCTCTTTTTATCTGAGCTGTTGTCTTGAATTTGTTTATTTTTATAAACGTCCATTTTTCATTTTATTTTAAAAAAATATTTTAATTACGTACTAAATTCTGGCATAATAATACATACACGTTGCTTTGTCTTTCACACGAGAGGGAAATGTTTGAAATTGGCACATTGTCGCACAGAAATAAATTAAGTCGGCTTAAATCTATGCCATGATAAAGGTGGGTGACCTGCCATATACGAGAATATACTGGAAGGATTTTGTCAACAAGGCCCACAAAAATCTGAACATATATCAGATTATTGAACTGTTGTCGACCCCTTCTCCCTTATTTTGCAGCACTTACATATATACGTCCATACATATATATGGGGAGGTGTATGTGTGTATGTGCGCATGCGCTTGTATCTTGGCGTATATAGCGTAATATTTATCTATCTATCGATTTATATATTTATAGCATTCATATATATATATATATATATATATATATATATATATATATATATATATATATATATATATATATAGGGAGAGAGAGAATGATAGAACAAAGAGAATGGTAAAAAGAAATGGAGCAAAATTTGGGATGGTGGAGAATGTGCGCATCAGTCGAAAAATTCTATTGTAATGAGTTCGATATTTTTAGGGGACACCCACTGACTTGATTCTCTGCCAGGCTAAGTTAAGTCTGTTCAAACCTCTCTCTCTCTCTCTCTCTCTATCTACCTATATATTTATATATATATATATATATATATATTATATATATATATATATATATATATATATATATATATATATATATACATACATATATATATATATGTAAGCAAATATATGGATATAGATCCGACAGTATGAAGAAAAATATATGGAAAAACAAAAATCCGAATATGCAAATATGCTGTGTTAATGTTATTTCAATGTCGGCGTCAGACGTTTCGATCTAGTAGACCTTCTTCAGGACATAGTTATTAAAACATAATTAACATTAATTCATTTAAAATATACTCTATTTTATGAATACGTTTTCACAACATCGCCCACGTGACGCCGACGTGATCATATTGCGAAACGGAACGCTGATCTTAAAAATTTCAGTTATTGTGTTTTCATTAGTCTTATGTCTATCGTCTTTTCATGTTGACTTGAATATCATCTAATGTTTATTACGTTTTAATAACTATGTCCTGAAGAAGAAAAGTTTTGAAAATACTCGTTCTTGTTCACACACACACACACACACACACACACATATATATATATATATATATATATATATATATATTCTGGACAAAGGGTGTGTAAGAATATTAACTACAAACAAAGCCACAATGTGCTAACCATATTCGGAAATTAAAAACATCCCTACCACACACTAAGACATACACAGAACGCACACACTCAATTAAGCTGAAAAATCGAATCATCCTTGATAATGGCTAAAGTTATAGCCGAAAGCGCTCGGAAATATAAAACATTTGGACAGTTCTTACACACCCTTTGTCCAGAAAAGAAAGCTCTTGTTA
>OZ010613.1:55128087-55143087 GCA_963932145.1 Acanthosepion lycidas | reverse complement strand
TTCTGCTCCTCCTCAAAGCCCTGTCTTTCCGTACCCACCATCACCATTCTGTTCCAAACAGAAATCAATCAGTGCAAGAAAGCAATTCTCCGAGATCGATCGATGGGAGACGATTTGGAAAAGCGGGCAGACTGCCAAAACTGAACTTGATCTAGGTGTTGGTGTGGGTGAGAGACCGGGTAAAAAGTATAGCAAATATACCCACCCATTTCCCTTGCCTGTTTCATTCATGCGTAAATGTGTCTGTGTCAGTGTACACATGCTCGCCATTTTGCATTTGCTTGTGTTAATATTTTTAATAACTTCAGCTGAGTTTGGCGCAAGGCCTCATGCCCCTGAGTCTGAGCTTGACAAAGGAACAGATAATCATTTTTATTTTGTCACTTGTTGTTTTAATTAATATTTTCATTATTGCTATTACACAAGGCTTTTACTAATCAAATGATCTAAGTTCTAAAATGAATTTTTTTTTTACATATTTCTCAGATCTTTATTTTAATTTTTCTTATTTTTAATAACAAGTTTCTTCGACTTTCACGTTGTCTGAAAGAGGATTGTTTTTTTTTTATCAATTATCATTTGAAATGTAATTAACAGTTTTTTTCCTCCCCAATTTCAAAATCGATGTTTAGAACGTTACTTAATTCAATTTTCCCGGGCAAAACTAAAACCCTCGCTAATATATTTACCCTGTTTGTACTATTGTCCTCATCTTTATTGTCCTGTCACGTTTCGGCCTTCTTCAGGTGATATACATTGGAATTTCAAACCAGCCACTTTATTTCTTCCATTGGGGTAGATTGTTCTAGTTCCACGTGCCATGCCTTTTCTGGATATCTCACTTTCAAGTATTTTCCTTTAGTAACTAAACTCTCCAAGATTTTGTTTACCTCAGCTGTGGCCAGGTATTGAACTCACATCTCTTTGGTTCAAGTCACTGAATTATTTCAACCAGCGCTTTTATCCACTGCGCCATGTAAATAAGCATAATAATACCTCATTTCAGAAATATAGATAAATCTTGCTTATATTTCTTTTTAAAATCGGAATCACCCCAAGCAAGGCAGTAAAGCCACTAAGACACAAGTCATGGAAGAATTAGGAACAGAAACATTAATGATGAGCGGAAAGAGAAGATAGCGATAGACATTGCATTTAAATATTTTTCGGATTAAAGTTAGCCGGAAGAGAGTTCCACAAGCGAGAAGTGCGATAGAAGAAACTGTTAGCATAGAACTTACGGCTACATCTAGCCAGCTCAGCTGTAAATTGATGAGATCTCGACGCCAGTCTATTGCTGCGCTTAAATTCAGAAAAATCTTGGTATCATAGCGAAGAGCCCTTCCGAACAATTACCATGAAAGTATTTATAGAAAAGGCACAGGGAGGCAACCTTACAGCGGTGGGAAATTGACTGGGACTGAGTCTCCAGATCAGGACCAATAATATTGCAGATTCTTCTTTGGTTCTTATGAAAGAGGTCAAGGTAACTAGCAGGGGCACTAGACTATATTTGGTAGAAATATTCTAAACATGGACGAATGGTAGACTTATAGATATGTATGATAGATTCTGAAGAGACAAATCGTCTCTCTTGACAAACTGAACCGATTTTTTTAGCCGTTGACCTAACAATATTCATTAGATAATGCATTTTCGAATTATTGTGTATTCCTCTCTTTACGGAATTCTCTACCATTAAAATCTTCTGTTACCCGAACGTTTGCAAAAGGAAAGTCAAGCTTTTTGTTTTTCTCTCTTGCTGGCTTCATGCAAGTTGACAGCCGACTGGAAATTTAAATATGCTGTTCAATAAACTAATGTTAGATTAAAATATATATCTAAGAAGAACTAAACTAGATGTTTCGAAAGGGGGATCCGAACAAGAACTATATACGCCAATATATTAAAAAAAAAAACAGTTCAATTCGAACTTTCTTGATGGTCACCCAGATCGAAAGATGCCCCAATGGTTATACGACTAAAATATTTTGATGATAACAATAAAGATGAGATATTATTCTCGCTGTAAATAATTTAAAGTTGTGTGTTGTAAACATATTGTATGAAAGTCATCATGTGCTCTGTACCTTCATAGCATTGGCTCTCCACAAAGCAAAGTGACTGAAGCCGAGAGGCCTGATCAGGACCAATAATATTGCTGATTCTTCTTTGGATTTTATCAAGGGTATCTAGATATATAGTAAGAGAACTGGACCATATGTGGCAGCAATATTCTAAGCATGGACGAATGGTAGACGTATAGATATGTAAGATAGATTCTGGAGAGAAAAATCGTCTAGTACGACACAGTGAGCCAACATTCTTAGCTGCTGACTTAGCAATAGATTTAATATAGTCTTTCAACTTCATGTCAATCGAGAACGTTATCACGAGAAGGCGCAATGAGTCACTTTACTGGAGGTTAGCATCAGCCATACCGATAGAATCTGGTCTCCCAGATGATTAATAAAGTGCAGTTTAATTTTGGAGGCGTTACAATTTTTGAAAATTAAACTCAACTGGCAAGCTTAAAGCCAGAAGAGAGTTCCACACGCGAGAAGTGTGAGAAAAGAAACTGTTAGCATAGAACTTACGGTTAAATCTAGTCAACCCAACTGTAAATGAATGAGACCTATTCGCCAGTCTAGTACAGCGCTTAGATTTAAAAAGGTTAGGTACCATAGCAAAGACCTTATCCGAACAATTACTATGAAAATATTTATATAGAAGGCACAGGGATGCGACAGTATAGCGGTAACAAAGTGACTGAAGTCGAGATGCCTGATCAGGACCAATAATGTTGCTGATTCTTCTTTGGATTTTATCAAGGGTCTCTAAATATATAGCAGGAGCACCGGGCCATATATGGCAGCAATATTCTAAGTATGGAGGAATGGTAGACGTATAGATATGTAAGATAGATTCTGGAGAGAAAAATTGCCTCACCCTAAATAGGGAATCGATTTTCCTCATGGCTCTCTTAACAATGGATTCAATATAGGTTTTTCACTTCATAACAGCAGAAAACGTAAGCTAGAGAAGATGAAACGAGTCACTTTCCTTGAGGATAGCATCGGCCATGCTGACGGAAGGCAGAAAGTAGTCTATCAGATGATTAATGGACAGAAGTTTAGTTTTGGAGGTGTTAAAATTAACAAGCCATCTTTTGCCCGAGTTAACTACGGATTTGAGGCCCTTTTGGACATCGGCTGCCATTTTGACCTTGTCAGACTGATAAGCCTTACAATCAAGGCAGGAGTTAATGGTTGTGTCGTCAGCGTAGATATCAACTTCAGAGCTGATGTCATCGGGAAGGTTATTATTGAAAATTAAAAACAAAGTAGGACCAAAGATGGGGACACCTGCGTTAGTACAACAGGATCTAGAAGAATGGCCGTTTAGGATGACACTCACTTTATGATTTGATAGGAAAGGCTGGATTTGTTCAAAAAGGTCTCCGGAAATATACAGTGAAATATACATTTCAAATGTAAATAAATCACAAAAATTTTAAGGTTAATGATACCTATTTACAGTGTGAGTTCAATACCCGGTTAAGGTAGTGGAGAACTTGCAGAGGGGAATTAACAGGAGATAACTGATAACCGATATCCATTAAATATAGCACGTGGAACTAGAACAGTCTACCCCAGTGAGCAAAATAAAGGGTCAGTTCGACATTCCAACCACCTGAAGAAGGCCGGAGCGTACAAAGACCGAAACGTTGTGATAAATATGGCAACAAAGATGACGACAATAGTCCGAATAATGTAAATAGTGTACATAATACCTCATCTCAGATACATAGACAGATACTGAAGGGCCGAAACGTTGTAATAAATATAGTGACACAGATGAGGACAATAGTTCGAATAATGTAAATAGTGTACATAATACCTCATCTCAGAATTATAGACAGATACTTAATGATATCTGTGCCGAAAAATGCTATCACATGAAATCAATAACACAATAATAATGCTGCAGTATATCACAATAGCAGATCGCAAGTGTAATTAAAATTCTTTATGGTTTAAATTCTAACTTTAAACAATACTGTTTTATTTCAAGGTACAAGTGATCATGTCTCCCAACAGGCTCCTAATTTTTTTTACTGAGCGTGAACTGGCATAATTTTGGTGGAGTCCATTCCTGTTGCATTCTCCACTGTTTTGAATTCAGATTAGTTTTCTCCTAGACTCATTGCCACCCAAGAGATTGCATGTCTGCTGTTATTTCATCCTTACATTGAAGAAATAGGTTTGTTCTTTTCCTAAGGCCATTTGTACAAAAATGAACGGAGCAGATTCGGGTAGAATTTGAACTTGTTTTTCGCATTCCCAAGACTTAGAATCATAATTTACTGGTTATTGTCATTTTTCCTGGAAATAAAATAAAGTTTGTACATTTTAAACGTAGGCATATCCACAGCTTTCAAATTTAATAGTAATAATAATTGTGCCGCAATATTCCAGCATATATATATACACGTGGCTTGACGATTGCATATAGCATGAAACAGACTGTCGCCTCTAAGTGTTGACTTCTATGTTCACTTTTATATTTACACACGCTCTATCTCTGATATTGAGCACTTTATTCCATAAATATAGCACACCTTAAGACTATATTTCTTTATATATATATATATATATATATATATATATATATATATATATATATGATCAATAAATAATAATTATAATAAATAATAATTATTTATATAATAAATATCAATAATAATAATTGTGCCGCAATATTCCGGCATATATATATATATATATATATATATATATATATATATATATATATATAGATAGATAGATAGATAGATAGATAGATAGATAGATAGATAGATAGATAGATAGATAGATCAATACAGATGATTACACGCCTCCTGGAAATTGAGAATTTGTAGCCCAAACAAAACCATTTTCCGGCTGGGTGGCGGCGATGTTACCTGTGTTTATTAGAAAAAAAATCTTCCTCAAAAATATTAACAAAGTAACCTTACTTAATAAGCGGAAGGAACAAATGATCGCCTGTAGGCACAGAAAATCCTTTCTCTTAAATAATGGAAGGCCGGTTAAATTTTTTATTATTATTTTTTTCTTTTATTAATCTTTAGGTTTCATTTCTTCTTACCTCCCTTTAACCTGACAAACGTTACTATATCAGCCACAGAGCAGCATCTCCAGTCATAATTTGAAATTTCTATTTTTTCCTCTATTTATTTATTTTAATTTTTCTTTTTTTCTTTTCTTTTTTTTAATGAACATTACCTGCACAGCATCTCCTGCACTTTTTGCACTATATTATTTTTGGACTATGATAAATATGCTGTTCATTAATGCAAGTATTTATACAAAGTTTTGTGTATTACCATAAGTTGTGTCCATTACCGTAATTTTTTTCATTTTGCTTTTAAATGCAAAACGGTTGACAATGTGTTGAGCTTTCATTAGAACATGAAAATATTTCCCATAGTGGATTTTTTTCACGTTATAATGAACAGTATATAGTTTTGTACTACTCGAACCCCTGAAGATGATCTTGGAAGAAGATCGAAAATACTTGGGAAATTAAAATAAAAGAAATTTCAGCAGCTATAGCACATTTCTCTCATCCTTTAACATCAATACACGCAACCTTATTCGTGAGTATAAATAGATTTTGTTAAAAATTAGCAGACATAATGTCTGTAATTTGTTCAATCAGAAAAGCCTGAAAAAGAATTTTCTGTCTAATACACAAATATATATATATATATATATATATATATATATATATATATATATATATATATTCCTTTATTATAATTTTATCATATAGACAAAACCATTTTACTCACTACAAAGTGTGTAAAATGGTTTTATCTGCATCATAACATTATAATAAATAAATAATTATCGCTTAACTATCGATATCGAACCCTCTTTTGGATTGATGCTGTGAACGTTGGAATTTACTTTCGTTCTCATCGCATTGGATATATATATATATATATATATATATATATATATATATATATATATATATATATATATATAAAACAATGCAAACAGTAAAACGAAGCAAAAAACATATTTTTCGTTTATTTTAAATAAACTGGGCCTTGTCGGTGTGGATATATTTAATATAGTGTAACTTTAAAAATGAAAAAAATTATTACATATCTTAATATAAATACAGTTATCTACATATATATCCATTTATATATACATAAAGGTGAAACGAAAAATGAATTTAAAATTTACACTTTTGACGGGCAGTGTTAAGCTGATATATGTTGACATAGAAGTTTGTGAGGAATGGTGTGAGTGACTTGGTCGAGTTTAGAGAGGAAAGTGAGAGTTTTAAAATTGATTTTTATTTTATTTTTATTACAAAACTTAATATAAAAGAAGGAGGGGTTAAGGGTCAAACATTGACCTATTTAATAGGTCAACTCAACGGAATATATATATATATATATATATATATATATATAATGACATCAATATTGAATACAATATTTATCTTCATACGAACCGATTTTTATCGCAAGTTATTTAAATTTGCAATTTAATTTCAGTATTTTGCAAGAGGAACTCAAATGACATTGTGGAAACGTGTAACAATTAAAGCCTTTTAGAGGAACTTCCATAAAGGAAACAAAAAGAATTACAAGACACAGAAATATTGAAAGAATCAGATAAGAAGATTCGCTATCATTTTATACTTGATAGTATTTTATTCTGCCAAACGGCCCGCTAAGGTGGTTAACATTGGAGTAGGAGCCAAGTAGTAGCTATAAAAGAAAATGTTACTGCTTTTTGCACGCTCAACAATGTGGCATCATATTCATAAATAAGAAAGAGCCTGAAGAGAATGAGATAGATAGATAGATAGATAGATAGATAGATAGATAGATAATGAACCGACTAAGATAGATAGATAGAAAGACAGATATGAAGAGACTGAGATAGATAGATAGATAGATAGATAGATAGATAGATAGATAGATAGATAGATAGATAGATATGAACAGACTCGTATAGAAGAATAGATACATAGATATGAACAGACTCGGATAGATAGATAGATAGATAGATAGATAGATAGATAGATAGATAGATAGATAGATAGATAGATATGGACAGACTCGTATAGAAGAATAGATACATAGATAGATATGAACAGACTCGGATAGATAGATAGATAGATAGATAGATAGATAGATAGATAGATAGATAGATAGATATTAACATATTCGTATAGAAAATATATATATATATATATATATATATATATATATATATATATAAGAAATTGATAGATAGATAATAATAGAAAGTAAAGTAGCCACTTTTAGATTGATGAAATCGATATCATTCAGTAACAAATCAAACCTTGTCTTGGCACAAAATATTTGCTTTTTCTCCGCTAGTCTTTAAATAATATCTTTGAAGAAAATTCAGTCTTTGGAAAACCTAAATCTTATTAAAACTACAAATTTTATTTCGTTATCATAAATAAATTTGATATTTTTATCAGATTTATTTATGATGAAAACATTTTTCAATCAGTGTTCGACATTAATTCATCGTGAGTAACTGTGAAAATATAAAGAATAGAATTAACTCTCCTCCCAAAATATCTGATTAACTAAATTAAAATATATTATGATGTAATATATATATATATATATATATATTACAATTGGAATTAAGATACCTTTAGTAAATGACCATTTTCACCTACGAATTTTAATTTTAAAATTCACAGGATTTTTCTAACTGTTTATCGTAACAGTTTTAAGTGTACTCTTTCGTGAGAGTAATCGTTTGTGAGTCAGTTTTAATATATTACAAATTCTATGTTGTGTTAATAGGGCTACCCTGGATTATACCAACGGATTACTCCCTATATATATATATATATATATATATATATATATATATATATATATATATATATATATATATAAGGAAGAGAAGGAAAATAAAACCTGATATATTTTTTAAAAAGATCCACATTACAACCTAATGCGTTTTTCGGTTTCTCACTTCTTTTTTATATATATATATATACATATATATATATATATAATTTAAAGAAAAACAGAACACTTTAAGATTCAATTTTTAATAACATATTTCTCCAAAGAATTTTATTTTTCTCTAGACCTTACGTAGCTTTTTAGCGTCGGAGCTCCCAACGACTGCCATATTTCCTCTTGCAGCCAATAGTTAAAACATATCTCTCCTATATAAGCCGCAGTTACTATTTTTTAATCGACTATTTATTGTGGCTGATACAAATTAGGAGTAGAGGTTAATCTCCTTTTTCGTATTTAGGATTGTTTTTCTGGTTCCTTCTAAATTTTGCTTCAACTCTTTACTTCTAACGTCTCCGTCTAAATTCTGAAATGTATAGTTTTATCGGCTTTCCACTGCCTTAGAATATCTTTTCTTTTCCTTCCACTTCCAGTAGCTCTTTGTGTCTTAGTGGAATTATCATCTTCCTAGTGGTGAATTAATATATATATATATATATATATATATATATATATATATATATGCAAAATGCGTATGTATATATATATATATAAATATAAAAATGAACATAGAAGTCAGCACTTAGAGGCGACAGTCTATTTCAGACTTTTATTTCTTGCAGATTGGTGGAGAATCATTGCTTAGAAATACCGAGTTGCTGTTGATAATCTTGGAAACTCCGTCACAATTTTATCAAGCTAAGTGTTATTGACGTCGTTTCCGGTGGAAGTAGGTTTCCAGCGGAAGTAGGTTATCATAGAGTGTAGTTGCTAGTCCGATGCCTAGCCGCTTTTGTATTGTCTTTCTTCTCAAACACAATTCCAGAGACCCGAAACTAACATATAGCCTCTAAGTGTTGACTTCTATGTTCAATTTTATATTTATACACGCTCTATCTCTGATATTGAGCACTTTATCCCATAAATATAGCACACCTTAAGACTATATATATATATATATATATATATATATATATATATATATATATATATATCCATTCCATTCTATTCCATTCACTGACAACAATCTAGCTATATATATATACATATATATATATATATATATATATATATATATATATATATATATATATATATATATATATATATATATATATATAAAATCTGCCTATATGTATTTCGCGTTTATTTTTAACTTTTATGCTAGTTTATCCCGTAAAACCTTTATTGATTCATCTTTATTTTATTTATTTATTTTTTGTAGCAAGAATTTTATTTGATAACATAGATAAATATGAATTATCATTTCCATAATGGCATTTAAGTTTTATCGTAATAAATGGTTATTACTTAATGTAGTCCATTTCTCAGACAGTAAATATTATTCCCTGACAAAAAAAAAATGGCGAAAAATAAAATGAAAATAAATAATTTGCAAATGCCGTTCAAAGAATCTATCGCCTCCAGGAATCGCTTTGTGTGCTAATCATTTAGATTGGAGGATTATCTTAAATTCATGGCACACGAGTGAGAGAAAAAAAAGAAACAGGAAAAAAAAACAAAAAAAAGAAAATCTGTAAATACTTTACCCATCAAAAATGTATATTCGAAGACTACATGTCAAGAAATACATGGGAGCATAGGACACTCGAACTATAGTCATTTGTTGGCCACTGACGTCGCTTGGTGAGATCAAGCCTCATTGGGTGCCCATGAGCTATGACTATTCCCAACAAAACGTTAACAAAACCAAAAGGCCTCGGGTTGGAATCTGAAGCCATCCACATTGAAAATCTCTTGGGTCTCGTACAGAGTAAACACCAATGTAAAAAATGTGTTGGTCACGTTGACTAATAATACTTACTGCGTAGTGATCACGATCTTCAGAGAATGCTACAAACATTTGACCTTGTACAGACAGGGGATTACAAAAGGTGAAAGAGAGAAAAAAGGCTATGGTGAGGAGGTGTGAAGGAAAATATACACAGTGAAATAGGTTCAAGGCAGAAAATGGCGTCATGGGTGACTAAGTAAAGTTTAGTTAATCTGGCACCTCATGTAATGGTCAACGAGTTAATTCGTTTGGCTGTTATTACCGAGTACTGAGATTGATGGGTACTCCATACTTGCGGCCTTGTGCCAAAACAAGCAGTTTTTTGGGTGTTTTTTATCCCGTGACTCGTAGGGTGGTAGGAGCACCATGTTTACTGCAGCCGCAATAGAAGTGCTGTTTCTTGTGCAAGATAGACTGACGGAACCCAATCCTCTCCAGGTGGATTTTGAATTTAGAGTTTTTCCTTCTTCTAGACTAATTGCCACCGAAGGTTATAGAACCCGGTTTGTCCTGCTATTTCCACATAGAGAGAGGAAGAGGATTTAGAAATATAGCAATGGTATTAGCACGTGAATGAATGTAATGGATTCGACTGGAATTAGAACGCAGCTCTCCCTTTTACCAAGCAGAGTCGCTATTGTAGCCTAGAACGAGTGTGGCGTGGGAGCTGTAATGACTTTTCCTGGTGAAGATGATAAGAAAAAGGAATTCAAACTCCGACAAAGAGGAACCATTTTTGCCTGCTAGTCCGTTTACGCCGGGAAAAGTTACAATAGAGAAACCTAGATGATATTTTTGCGTTTTTCCATTGCCAAAATATAGTCGTAAACGTCCTGTCTCATTGCTGATGGAAAAAACCTGCGTTTAAAACATAATCAGGTGCTGCTCCAAAGAACGATGCTACGCAGGCCTTATCAATTGAGTAACTTCTTTGTCTTTTTTACGTGCCATGTCTTATAGATCTTATAAATTTGAATATATATATATATATATATATATATATCCCGTAACCCCTAGGGGCAGCACATGTACTGCAGCCATAGTAGAAGTGGTGTTTCTTTGCAAGATAGCCTGACGGAGCCCAACCCTCTCCAGGCTGGTTTTGAATTCAGAGTTTTTCCTTCTTCTAGATCGGTTGCCATCCAAGGTTATAAAACCCAGTCTGTGGTGCTATTTACCCATAGATGAGGGGGAGAAGAAGAGGATTTCTGCCTTTCTTAAGGGTATTAGCGCGTAGGTGAATGTAATGGAAATCGAACTCGGCTCTCCGACTCCTCAACCCTAGCCGCTATCCATTATTCCATCGTTCCCCCCAAGGAAATTTTAGTAAATTTAAAATACTTCGAGTTGGTGTGATGGGTAAAAATAGGTTTTAATGCCAACAAAAAAATTTTGAAGAAAAATTCTTAACAGAAACAGATTTTTGAAAAAACAATACCAGCAATTCTTTTAAAAAGAAGAATATTACCAGCAATAAAAATATTTTCGGCATTAAATAACCCATTGAGGTGTTGATTTGTCGTAAAACAAAACAAAACAACTGTTGTACGAAAGACATTTTATAAAAATAGTATTTTTTTTTTTTTTTAGTGTTATTTTCTTAATTAGAGATTTCTAACCTGAAGTATAACTTTATTAGTTTGTAAACAATGAACTAAATTTGACTGACGGTATACGCAATAAAGATCTATGACATATTTGTTTTTCTAATATTGTTCTAAAGATAGAACTTGAGATGACCTTTTATTTTTTTTACTGTAATTCATCTGTACAAGGCTGATGCAAGGATTTTGCTGGTTTTGTTCTTCACTGCGTCAGTTTGAATTTATCTTCGCATTTTTAGTTTTGCTTTTTATAGCTTTACATTAATAAATTTTAAAAAATTACTCTTGTTCATATATCATTCGCCCTTTTTCGCCAAATAACGATCAGCTGAGTTCTCCGTAAAACTATTTCCAGACGCAGCAACACGTTATATTTTATTCATTTATTTATCCATACTATATACACTTATAAAATTAGAATTATTGTTATATATATATATATAAACTTAGTACTTAGAAAGTTTGCATTCTGACGATGATATCTGGGTTCGAACCTCACCATACATACATTTGTCAGAAATGAGAATTCCTGATGTTATCGAACTGGAGGAGTCGATCTCAGCGTGCGGCACCTTTGAAAAGTGCCTGAAAACCATATGTGAAAAACAGTGAAATTGTGTAGCCGTCGATAGCTGTGCTAGCACGAAGTCATGAGTCATCGTGGCCGAGGGTTTGGGCGTGTGGGCCTTGTTCATATTGCTGATCACGTTAAATAACTGTAGTATAGTTGCAGCGTAAACCACAAAACAAACACAAAATGCGACTGAGCAAGCGTCTGCAACAGGGATTGTCTAACCGCCCTAGAAGACGTGTATCCTCGAATACGAGTGACCAGCTATATTACAATTATAAAATTAAATAAACAAAAACTCAATAACTTCACGGGCGCACACACACGCGCCTGGGGGCACACACATCTTTATGAGTGCGTGTGTGAGTGTAGGCGGTGAGTGAATACAGTTTGCTGAAAAATACATGCAAAGACATCCATCTATGTGTTAAATAGCAGGTTAGCTTGTCTATGTTACCTTTGTATTTGTGTTTTGACTTTATGTGGAAAAATTGCGCCCTGAAGTTAAAAATAGCAACATGCTCAATAAAGAAATATAAATTATAAATATTATATTATAAAAAAGCCCCCGCTAATCTAGAACCTGAGCTTAATAAGGAGGGTAGTACACTAGCCAGTAAGTTCAATTTAGAAAATAGAATAGAAAGAATTAAAATAAAAAAATTGTTTTATAACAATCAAGGACCACAAAGATAACTTCCTAAATAATCTCCAATGCTGACTAATCAAATCTACTAAGACATAGTTGGGTAAAATTAGCAAATAATCTTACAGGCATAGTACTACCGTGTCCACATATGTATTGAAGATCAAAAAAGAAGATAATAAAGACCCCATTTTGAAATGAGAAATATTAAAAAAAAATGTAATAAATATAAGGCAAGTGATAAGTTCTGTTCTCTATGCGAGTAGGACAAACTTGCTATTGCTAACCACAAGGAACCTAAAAAATTATTTAAGCTAAAATCGGAAATCCCTAGTAGGCGTAGACATAGGAAAAGCTGGTTATTAGAATAGTTTTTTTTTTGTCTTTTGTTGTTCAATAAAATACAGCCCCCCACCCCCGTTGCTTGTCTTATATATATATATATATATATATATATATATATATATATATATATATATTTGTCACGTGGTCATGGTTTTCGGCTAGCATTTCCTTGACGATCCGTTTAGATGAAACCTAGGTAGGTTTGCCTGGTTCTTTAGGATTATCTTCTTTATTTTTTTGCATTTTCTCTCTGAAACCAAGTAGTGTTGTGGAGGATCACTCACATCATAGCAGCAGAAATTAGCCACGTGTTCATGGAGATAGAAACATACTTGACAGAAAATAAAAGTTACGCAAATAACAAGAAAAGCAGATTAAATAATATGTTAATTTCATACAAGTTATATATTTTGTGCATTCGGATGTGTATTTTTTAGATTGCAATTGTTTTGTGGTATATGTGATAAAAGGGAGAAATTTACTCCATAGTATTACAAGCAATATCACAGAGAGAAATTGAACACGTGTTGCTCGTACAAAGGTTCGTGTTAAAAAGAATGAGTTGATTGTCTTTTGGCGGGATGCTTGTATTTCCGACAGGAACAGGTTTTGTGGCATGCTGGAAGTAATTTTATTATTTTTCATTTTTATTTAATTTATTTTATACAAAGTTTTTATGTTATTGTTTTATTTTATTTACAATTTTCATCATTAATATTATTATTTTATCTTTTAATTTTACTTATTTATTATAATAATAATAATAATAATAATAATAATAATAATAATAATATTCCTACAGTGTATCCCCCACTTTCACTTTCAAAACGGAATAGTCCATTATTTATGAGTTACCGGCAGGGCGTAATGGTCGTGCGAACTAAGGAACTCTACGAAGAGAGGAATAAATAAAATTATTGTATAATAATATTAGTGTAATAATATTATCTGTACATAGCAATACACATTTTAATGAATTTCATATTACTATACACGTGTGTGTGTGTGTGTGTGTGTGTGTGTGTGTGTGTGTGTGTGTGTGTGTGTGTGTGTGTGTGTGTGTGTGTGGTGGTGGCGTATGTGTACGTACGCGCCGGTTTTTCGTTAAAAATGGCTACCAAAGCGCTTCTGTTAATGGTTTATTGTATTTTCTTGTCTTCGACCAAAAGATTTCTTTTTAGGAATTAGTGTGTGTGTTCAAAATTTGTCCGAATGAGTGATTTCGGCTAATCTCTTAGCAAGTTTGAATTTGATTTGTGCTGTTGAAAATGGCGTATAAGTGCCCTTGTAAGCAGTCTAAAAATTGTGAAAAGGGAGACATATGACATATTTCCGAATACGGTCACCACATTGCAATCGGGTTCATAGTTTATGTTGGTAAGGGTTGTTTTTTTATGATAAAAGGTTCCATTATTTTTAGACTCTAATGGAAGACCTTAATTGTATTTGTTTCTTTCTTTCTCTTCTAAGTCTTATTATTTCTCTGTCTTTCCTTCTCTCTTTCTCTCTCTCTCTCTTCTTCCTTTCTTAATCATATCTATTTCTATCCTTCTCTTCTTATTTTTACTGTTTTCCTTCTTTCTCTTTTATTACTTTCTTCGAATCTTTGTTTTTGTCTTTTCTCTCTTCTTCCTCTAACAAGTCTCTCACTTTCTTTCTTTCTCTTCTAGTCATTACTTTTACCCACTTTCTTTCTTTCTTCCTTCCTTCCTTCCTTCCTTTTTTCTTTCTTTCTTTCTTTCTTCCTTCATTCCTTTTTTCTTTCTTACTTTCTTTGTTTCTTCCTTCCTTCCTTCCTTTTTTCTTTCTTTCTTTCTTTCTTTGTTTCTTTCTTCCTTACTTACTTTTTTCTTTCTTTCTTTTTCTTTCTTCCTTTCTTTCTTTCTTTCTTTTTCTTTCTTTCTTTCTTTTTCTTTCTTTCTTTCTTTTTTTCTTACTCCCTTCCTTCCTTTTTTCTTTCTTTCTTTCTTTCTTTCTTTCTTTCTTTCTTTCTTTCTT
>OZ010613.1:55093087-55125587 GCA_963932145.1 Acanthosepion lycidas | reverse complement strand
TTTATTTCTAAATCCCGTTGAATTATTCTAGAAACAGTCATTCTAACTATACTGCTGATGTCTAGGTTTATTTTATATAAAATACAATCGTGGCACAAGGACGAAAATGGTGGGGAGCAGTTGTCTGAGGCTGGTCATCACTTAATATCTTATACCTAGCTAATCCTATTCACGACTCATTCTCTTATTACAATTTGCACATCCATTATCATTCAATCATCCATATACCATAATGCCGCAATATTCTTAGGGGACCTACACGTCCCCATGACACAAACATCGTTATAAGAATGACAAATAGAAAAATATCTTAGTTCTTGTCAACGCGTTTCGTCTTCCGACTTTATCAAGGCAAACAAAGAAAGAAAAATGTTTTTGTTGTCGAAATTTATTGTAAATAAATTACAATTTTGGCCCAAATCCTAACAGGGGTGAAAGGTTGAGGCTGGTCGTCGCTTACTATCTTATAGCTAGCTAATCAGATTCACGATCTATTTACTTATTACAATTTACACATCCACCAAAAGAACTTATCCATCATCATTCAATCCTCCATATGCCACAATATCGCAATACTCTCAAGGGACTTACAAAAAACACTCCATGACATAAAAATTAACGATTATAAAATTCTATAAGCAAAAAACTGTGGATCGTACATTTTTAGGCAAGTTTTTAGTTGAACTCTAAGGGTCTAGCCACTGGATCTAACCAACGTCTTTATCCACTGGGCCATGTGTCCTTGGATAGTTGAGTTAAAAAGACACCTGGAAGAGGCATGGCACGTGGAACTAGAACAGTCTATCCTCGTGAACAAAATAAAGGGTTCGATTCGAAATTCCAATTACCTGAAGAAGGCCGGAATATACAACGGCCGAAGCGTTGTGAATACGGCAATGAAGATGACGATAACAACTCGAATAATGTAAATAATACAAGTAATTATCTCAGAGATATAGACGGAAACTATTTCTTGCCTTCGTTAACAAGAGATTTAAGTTCATTTTTGTGATCAGCTACCGATTTGACATCAGGTTTTTTATACAGATAGGAGTGTCTGTGTTTTAGTTGACGTTTTAGGCACAGTGTTAGTTGTGGCTTCTGTCGCTTCCCGTCTCTCCAGTGCACAAGGCCCTTGGGAGGCAACAGTCCTCCTCTTCAACAAGCCGATGAAGCGTTTCAATAGACAGACAAATACACTTTCGTATGCGTTGCCAGGAAGCTGCAAAATACAGCTCCGAAATATCTTAAAGATACCGAACATTTTCTAATTGACTTCTACCCGAAATATTGTGAAAGATTTAAATTCACAACTATCTTTCTCCTAAACTGATTGAAAAACGAAGGTTAGAGAAGCTTGTTCGTCCATCTATTTAGCATAACTCTGGTGGGAGAAAAAAAGCTTATGCCATACTTTTCCTGAAGGTATTTGTGGGGAAAGTAAACACGACGGCATCGGACGCAATTTGAACTCAGCACGTCAATCTTACTTTCTGCAAATAACTGCGGTGTTACGCACACATCCACTCCTGTGATTAAGTCCGAAATCTATCACGCTGGTGTCTGTTAAATCGAGGTATTTATTATTTTGCCAGCTTTACAGTCTACTGTAGCGCACTTTGTGACGACGAAGTTCTCTCCATCACCAGAATTGGTCTGTTAGACAATCTATCTCTGGTATTTGCCCACGGTGTGATGTCTCCGGAGATTTAAGTTTATAAATCAAAAATACCCTCCCCACCCCACCAAATCCGTTTTTGCGTTTCATCCGGCTTTACAGTGATATTTTACGTGTTGTCTACCTCGAAGCAGAAAATGATTGTTCATCAGAATCTCACGAAAGGCATTAAATGCATATCGGTGAAAATCTTAACAAGAAAACTGGTAAGTACATTGTTTTTATTAAGATTTCTCGGGTTCTACAGAAACATCCTATGGACCGAACATGTGAGCAACGATGATGATTTAGAAACAATTAAGATGACACTTATAGTTAACATCAAAAAGAGACAGTTGAAATTTCTAGGGCACATAATGAGGAAAGAGGGCTTAGAGAATTTGAAACTCACAGGATATACTGAAGGCAGACAGAGGAAAGCAGCGTATAATCTATCTCATAAGCTTGGGTACATTAGCAGATCAGGTTGTATGAGAGAGATTGCAAAATGACAATTTTTTTAAAGTTCACGAACTGTAATAATTCTTGCCAGTAATTATGGGGCGGCTTCCTTCCAAATCTTTTCTTTGTTTGTGAATCGTAAACATCTTGATTAGGTCATGATTTTCACTTCGATTTTAACAGTGGACGGTAAAGGCAATCCGAACGAGAAAAGGGATAGTGAAAGGTACAGTGATCCCTCGTTTATCGCGGTAGATTGGTTCTGAGACCGGCTGTGATAACTGAATTTCCGCGAAGTAGAGACGCCATATTTACAGTACTAATTTAACTTATATTTGGACTTTTAAAACCCTCCCTGTACGGGTTAACAACCCACCCATTACAGTACTCTATTAATAACAAGGACAACTGTTAAGCAATAACACTTTAGATTAAAAAAAATAAAGATTGTTACTGTATTCGACACAAAAGAAGTTGAAGTAGAATTTGAATGATGATGGTGATGAATTTGCTGTGCAGTAGAAATGATGATGATGAAGCTGATGATGACTTCTACTGTGCAGACGATAATTGTATTTTACGTCTCTTCAGACAGCGGTGCCCTTTCTATTGCTATTTTACGCTTGTTTTGTTGTTCCTAGACCAAGAAATAATATTTATTATTAATATTTTAATGGGTTTAATGAAAAATTTTAGGTGTTCATATATCGCGATTTTTCTAGAATTTTCCAGAAACTCCGCGATATATTTTAGCTGGAACCCTAACAGTTGCTATCACCCCCAGGTTGGGCTGGAGCGGGGAACAAAAGCAAGTGATAGGTTGTTCAACGCTCCTCAAAACCTATCGATTAGTTGCTGTAGTTTATTGTGATACACAGGACGCTGAGCAAATAGGAAAAATTGGCACTTACAGGACAGATTGAAGGCAAGAAGAACAGGGTAAAGCATCGAAAAACCTCTCTATCGAGCTTATGTAAATGGTTAGCAAATCAACTATTTGTTGTGAGACCAAAAATACACCGTTGTACAAATTAATCGAAGCAAAACGAATAATTCCGTTATTAGTTACTTTTTTTCGTATTTTTTTGATTTGTTCATTGCTAAGACTTGCCAGTGTGTTCGTTCAGCGTTACAATTTTCGTACGCTTTCTTGGAGTAATGTACATCGTAGACAATGGCCGCAGGACAACTAATCGACAGTCGAGACAATAGTGCCTGGGCGTGATAAAAATCTGATGCAATCACGGATGAAGCAATATTTTTCAAGGCCAAACAAATTTCACCATACACCACTAAAATAGATTCATATTAGTGCACACCACTGAAAATGACATAATCTGAGTACAAATCGATTACACCTTGTCACTCCAGTGGCTCTAAAACTGACCTTATGGTGAAAGAAGGGAAAATAAAGTATTTGTTTCAATTAATTTGAACAATGGTGTATTTGGTAATCAATGAATAAAAAATGCTCCTAGACTCGACTAATATTTACCTATCCGCAAACCAAGTAAATTCTTATAGACTCTAACGAGGCGACAAATATTTGCCAACCCAAGAAGCAAGAATATGCGTATTGACTAAACTAGAAATGACAAATATTTCTCCCTTCCTGAATCAAGTAAATACCTATAAATTCATTAGAAATGATCAATATTTGTTAATTCACGTTGCTCATCCAAGTGAATGGTTATAGACTTCAATATACTAGACTCTCCTATCTGCTTAGAAGAGGATATTAGCACGTAAGTGAATGTAATGAACCCGACTGGAATTCGAACTCGGTGCTCCGATTCTTCAAACCGAGCCACTAGCCATTACTCCACCGTGTCACCTTATTTTTTCAACGTATTAGTATCAAGCAATTAAGTTCCTCGGAACCGACAGCCAGACGCCTGTACATATGCTTTGATTATAATTGTACACGAATACAAAGATAAAGGTACCCAAACGACCCTGTACAGGTTTTTGAATTCAGAGCTGTCATTCTCCTAGACCAGTTGACATCCAAGGCTATAGAACCAATAATATCTGTCCTGATATTTATCCATAGCTGGGGAAAAAGAAGAGGATTCATACCTTTCCAAAGATATTAGCACGTAAGTGAATGCAATAGATTCTTCAATCCGAGCCGCTATTTATTACTCCACTGTGCTTCCTTATTTTTTCGACGTTTGAGAGTCAAGCAAATCAGTTCCGACAGCCAGACACCTGCACATATGATTTGATTATAGTGGCGAAGGCTTTGTGCAGAACCAGACAGACTTTTTGAAGAGCCGAATACAGAGAGCTAAAACTGACCTTATGGTGAAAGAAAGGAAACTAAATCGGTTCTTTTAATTAATTTGCACAAGGGTGTACATTGTAAGGTGTTAATCTATCTCTTTTGGTCTGATAAATAAACTGGATTCTCCCAACGGTTTAGCAGAGAATTCATGCCTTTCTCAAGATATTAGCACGTAAGTGAATGTAATGGACCCCATTGGAATTAGAACTCCGATTTCTCAATCCGTACCGCTAATCATTACTCCACTGCGCCACTTTATTTTTCCTACGTATGAGGGTCAAGCAGTTCCGTTCCTAGGAACCAACAGCCAGGTGTTTTGATTATAGGGGTGAAGGCTTTGTGCAAAACCAACAGCCAGGTGTTTTGATTATAGGGGTGAAGGCTTTGTGCAAAACCAACCAGACTTTTTGAAGAGCAGAATACAGAGAGCCAAAAATGGCCTTATTATAATAGAATGGAAACTAAAGGGATTATTTCAATTAATTTGCACAAGGGGGATCAACAAATAAAAAAAAAAGCTTCTAGACTCGACCAATATTTACTTATTCCCAAACTAAGTAACTGCTTAGAGACTCTAAGGAAACGGCAAATATTTGCCAAGACAAGAATATGCGCATTGACTAAACTCCCTCAATAAAGTGAATACTTATAAATTCAATGGAAAACATCAATATTTGTTAATTCACGTCACTCATCTAAGTGAATAATTATAGACTTAAATATACTAGAGTCTCCCATTGGATTAGATGAGGACCCATACCTTTCCCAAGTGAATGTAATGAACCCGACTGGAATTCGAACTTGGTGCTCCGATTCTTTAATCCGAGCCACTATCCATTACTCCACTGTGCCACCTTATTTTTTTGACATATAAGTGTCAAGCAATTCAATTCCTCGGAACCGACAACCAGACGCCTGTACATATGCTTTGATTATAGTTGTGAACGAATACAAAAATCAAGGTACCCCAAACAACCCTAAAGTAACGAGAAATATTTGCCAACCCAAGAACCAAGAATATACGGATTGACTAAACTATAAATGACAAATATTTCTCCCTCAATCAATCAAGAAAATCCTTATAAATTCAGTAGAAACGATCAATATTTGCTAATTCCCGTTACTCATCCAAGTGAATGATTATTGACTTAATTACACTGGACTCGTCCATCGGCTTAGAAGAAGATCCATAACTTTCCTAAGATATTAGCACGTAATTGAATGTAATGAACCCGACTGGAATTCGAACTCCGGTTCCTCGCTATTCATTACTCCACTCTACCTCTTTATTTTTCTGACTTATGAGGGTCAAGCAATTCAGTTCCTGGGAACCGACAACCAGATGCTTTGATTATAGTGGTGAAGGCTTTGTGCAGAACCAACCATACTTTTTTTTTTAAGAACAGAATACAGAGATCTAAAACTGACCGTATGGCAAAAGAATGTAAACTAAAGGGATTGCTTCCAATAATTTGTACAAGGGTGTACAAAACTTACTAAAAGCTACAAAAGGAGGGAAGCTGTGAAGAGCCACTATTACCTACGTCTTTAAGGGACACAACACATAGAAAAGGATCGAATTCAGCAGAGGGAGATAATTATGAGTAGACTGATATCGCTATGAACAAACCACCAACGTTGTACGTTCTGTTCTGTCAGAAGAAATACGCGCCCCTCCCACAGTCCGAATAAACGTTCCATTCGTTCTTCCACAGTGCTGAATTTCAGGGTTGAATTTTTTCTTTCTTTCTTTTTTTTTTTTCTTCATCACTATCAAAATCAAATATGTCCTACTCTCCCTATCTTTCCCGTCTCCCACCCCAATCTGTAGCCTTATCGATTTGTGCGCGTGAGGCGAAACATCGAACTAGATCGATACCAGCGTTTCTCACACAGCTACGATATCAGAGTGGGATAGAGACACTGACCCAAAATGTAATTTCTAACCGCAGTTACATGTTCTTGCCACAGTTAAGAAGCTCCAGTCGTAAATTCTTTTATCGGCCATGCTAGACATTAACTGACAGATAATGTTTTGTTCAACTCTTCAAAGAAAATACCGGTTCTCTCAAAGCAAAGTTTGTTTTTTTAGATAAGGTACTTTATAAGTAACCTCTATCAAAAGTTACATGGACCAAAAAAAAAGCAGGTAGTTGTGGAGAGTCATGATCGAATGTTCCAATATCATTGTTGTTCTAAATACAAAAGTTATAAATAGTTACCACTAAAGATTCACTAAAAAATTAGCATACCATTATGAAAAAATGCTCCAAACCTAATAAAAACAAAGTTTATTCGTCAGTATCTTTAAGCTATCATTTAGAAGCAAAGAAAAGAGGGCTGAGCTGTTACGTGATATCAGTTCACCAAGATGGCAGTGAATGCTGGACAATCTCTTCACAGATGAAGAAGAGACTTGAAGCAACAGAAATATGGTCCTACAGAAGGATGCTGAGAAAATGGACAGAATGTATAAGCAAAAATGGAAACAAAAAGGACACTTATACTTAATATCAGGATATCATGTCTACCGTGCTATGTTCGTTGTGCACGTAGGCATTGATGTGTGTCTCTTCCAGATCGTTAGCCACATAAGCGGGTTGACCTCGATTTTGCTCAATTCTTTAAGTTGTAGCATGGGGCTCCTCGTTTCGCAGTGCAATTTTTAGGACACATAAGAGGGTTTGGAAAATGTGATACAGCACAGATTGAAGACAAGAAGGGGCAGAGGAAAATAACGCATCATCTACCTGTCGAGCTTTAGTAAATGATTGGTCTAGGAGAGATAACAAAAAGGTAAAATTTATTAAGAGCTACAAAAGACAGGAAGTTGTGGTGAGCCATGATCGCCAACGTCATGAAGGGATAGAGCATAGAGAAGAAGAAAATTCTATATTTTTATCTGATCCTCTCTTAAAATTAGGTACCGCCAGTTTCACTAAAAATTTAGCATACCATTATGAAAAAATGCCCAAAACTTAATAAAAACAAAGTTTATTCCTCAATATCTTTATGTGATTATTTAGAAGAACCACCCAAGGATGCTTTTTATGTAAAGATTATTTTTAAAATCCCTTTTTGAACCTTCAGAATTTTGAGTAAAGTTTTTGTTTTTCTGACAACATGTGACCATGATGTATGTGAAATTTGAGCGCCATTTGTTAGTGAGGGTCACATATACGTCTACTGATTTTTATCCTGATCCTTTCAAGTTGTCTAGTCGGTTTCTTGATGTTAAGATAAAATTCATGAAAGAAGGCACCGTACTTTATTTTAACACAAGACCTTTCGACCTTTTCTATCTGACTCTGAAAATGAAGAAAGATAATGTAAACAAATAGCATATATCCAGTTGAAGCAATCTGTGTTCAGAAACCAAAAGTTGACTTCGAAATTCACCTCAAAAGTGCTATGAACTTTTATTCCGACGGATTATGTGTGAATAACACGCGAACAAATAATGAATATGAATAAATCGTTTTGATTCAAACTCCAGAAAATGGGAGACAAGGGTAGATAACTTATGATGCATCGTTATAAATAGAAAGAAATAATAATTTTGGTTTGTTTTGTTTTACGGCATATCAGCTTCAATGGATTATTTAATGCAGACAATTTTCATTGTTGGTAATATTTTTTCCTTCAAAAATCAAATCTGGTAAGAATTTTCCCTTCGCTTGTAATTTTTTTTTTTTCCAAAAAATTTATTGCTGGTAAGAATTTTTTTTTTTTTTTAAATTATTGCTGGTAAGAAGTTTTTTATACAAGGTATTTCTGGTATTAAAACCTATTTTTACACTTTCATAGTGTTTTGATCCGAGTTTGGGGATTAACTATTTGCCCATAGCTGGGACTCTAACATGTGCTACCACCCAGGGTCAGGGCGGACCTGGGAACACCAGCAATTAAGAGGTGGATCCACGCTACTCAAACACTCCTGATCAGAGCCCTTGCTGTCGGACGTAGTTTATCGTCTTACCCAGAACGCGGATGTAGTTTATCTTCTTAACCAGGACGCGGATGTAGTTTATCTTCTTAACCAGGACACGGATATAGTTTATCGTCATACCTAGGACGAGGATGTAGTTTATTTTCATACCCAGGACGCGGGCGTAGTTTATCATCATACCGAGGAGGCGGATGTATTTTATCGTCATACCCAGGACGCGGACGTAGTTTATCGTTTTACCCAGGACGCGGACGTAGTTTAAATTTTTACCCATGACACGGATCTAGTTTAACGTCATATCCAGGACGCGGACATAGTTTATCGTCTTAGCCAGGACGCGGACGTAGTTTATCGTCTTACCCAGGACACGGATGTAGTTTAACGTCATACCCAGGACGCGGACATAGTTTATCGTTTTACCCAGGACGCAGATGTAGTTTATTTCCCTACCCAGGACACCGGTGTAGCTTCTCGTCTTACCCAGGACGCAGATGTAGTTTATCGTCTTACCCAGGACGCGGATGTAGTTTATCGTCTTACCCAGGACGCGGACGTAGTTTATCGTCTTACCCTGGATGCCGGATGAAGTTTATCGTCATACCCAGGACGGAAAGCAATAGCAGATCCGAAACAAATGTTTCGACAAAATACCGGTTGGATTAAATATCCGATTACAGGGTCTTGTAACTCATCTATGGATTAGCAGAAATTCAAATAGTTAATAGGAATTAAAATAGAGGATTAAATTTTGATCGGATTAAGTCGTTGTGTAGGGGGATTAGTAGCTGTTTTGGGGGAGTGAAAACAAGTGTCAAAGACGTTTGAGGATGATAAATGTCTTCGTAACAGCAGCAGCGTTTGCAAGCATTCGTTGCCATCGATAGCCTGTGTTGATCGCATACACTCTGGCAAAACCGTTGATTGGTGTGACCTCACCTGATTTGGTCGGATTCACGGCAAGTAGGTTACCTTTAAGCTTTACTGGGTAAAGCACGACTCTTTTCCTGGGGTTAATTTCTTGATATCAAATGCAATACTCAAGCATCGATTTAGAAATTCTTCGTTCTGACATGTTGCTGATCCACTAAACTCAATTCTTAATGCAATTTCCAAGATGGGGCATTTTTACCATTATGGAATAATTCTCTTATTTTTGATTTCCCATATTCATATCTTCATCACATTTCCTGCACCGCCGACTTTAATCTCTCTGGACAAATTCCTCAAAGGGATTTTTTTTTTTTGAATTAATAAAGCAGTACTTCTCTTCCACCCTTAAAAGATTTCGGGGTCACGGTTATCTGGAAGCAACTGTCAAGTTAACGCTAATAACTAGAAGACCCGTCAAAATTTCTTGGTTCTCCTATTTAGATTTTCTAAGGAAACATAATTCGTCAATGGTTGAATAAGATCCTTGCGAATTCCATGGTTGCAAATTTGGTTGGTTGATTCATTTCCTACGGCTTATCAGGTTTTTTAGGTTATTTAAAGCCAGAAAATATTTTTAGATTGTAAATTTTTTTTTTTTTTTTTTAGATAATAATGGTTTTAGTGATAAAAATCTTACTAATTAACCTGTACCTTGGGGGAGAATACCTGTATTCATGTCTAATCAGAATTTGGAAAATGATAAAAAGTGGGGGATCAATTCTATATTACAATCAATATATAAAATGATCCCTCTTTTTATGGCCGCGGTATTTTCTATAGAGTGTAAATAACTTTAAAAGACATGCATGTGTAACTAATCATTATTTGATTGCCTGATTTTTAGGGCTGATCAACACTTTTCATGTTATTTAAAGCCAGAAAATATGTTTACATTGTAAGATCTTTTTTTAAGCTAATAATGGTTCAGCTATAGAATCTTACTAATGAACCCATAGCTGGGGAGAAGAGCTGGATTCACAAATTTCTTGGGAGTATTTGTGGGTAAGTGAATATAACAAACCCAACATGAATTGGAACCCCACTCTCAGATTAACAATTCCAAGCCATTATCCATTACACCACCCACACATCCAAGCTTACAGTAGATGATATTCCCAAGCGGTTACCCATCTAGGTACTGACTAATCTCAACATTGCTTAACTTTGTTGATCATACAGGAACTCGACTCTTCGATTAAAAATTGCAAGACATTATCCATTATACCACTCACACATCCAAGTTTGCAGCACATGATATTCCCAAGCGGTCACCCATCTAGGTACTGACTAGTCTCAACATTGCTTAACTTTTTTGATCATATGGGAACTCGACTCTCCGATTAACAATTCCAAGCCAATACAACACTCACACATCCAAGCTTACAGCGCCTGGTATTGCCAATCTAGAGGCTGGACGTTGCTTCTGTAATCGTAAGAGAACCGGTGTTTCAACGCAATATGGGCGTAAGCCTTCATGACTACAAAAAACAAAAAGCCATGGAAATTCTCCTGTTGTATTACTTAGCCCGATTTCAAATATGAATTAAGTTTAAGCGTCTAATAATTTTTTACTTTTTCTTTCTGATTTAAAAACTTATGTCTTCGGTAATTTCAACTATGAAGAGATTAACAATCAAATAACGTGTTAAAGTCGAAACCTAAGGAAAATGGACGTTCAGATTTATAAATATACGGCCGAATGATTCCGCTATTAAAAAAATGCACACCAAACAGTGACCTTTTGTGGATGCAGTGGCTTTTCAACAATCTTCCTTGGATTTTCATCAGCCCAAATGCGACAATTCTGATTATTAACGAATCCACCAAGATGAAAATGGGCTTCATCATTAAAGAGGATTTTGGGCCAAAAATCTTCATCGGCTTGCCTTTGCTCGTGCACCCAACTGACAAATGTACGGCGCTATAAATAGTCAGCAGGTTTCAGTTCTTGTGTCAATTGAATTTTGCATTTCGATGTAACGTTGTTGTGGAGAGGTTCAATTCCTGCGCACGATGATGAAGAGAGGTGTCTAGATTTTCGGCCACATTCTCGTCCACTGCAGCAATGTTTGAAGCTGAACGGTGTAAACGAGCACTCAATTGTGTTTTCACATCTGACACCGATCCAGTTTGTTTGAATTTACGAACAATTTTTCCAATTGCACTCTCGGTTGGTCGATTAAGTTGACCAAAAATCGCGAAGTGTGCGAAATGCATTTCTCTTTGAACGTCCATTCTCGTAATAGGCTTCAATAACTTTGTGTTAATCCTTCCATGGATGAAATTGCCGAAGGCTTAAGTTGTTAAATCTGAAAGAAAGAGAAAAAAATCATTTGACACTTAAACTTAATTCACATTTAAAATTGGTCCAAGTTAGTGGAACAACCTATATCATAAATTTTAACAATATCTTAACAACTTTAAAAAAACATTACGATAGCAATTATATGTTTGAATGCAGGTCATTATTTAAAGAAGTATGAGGGTACAAATGAAAATATTCAAACTTGACAATGTTTTCCATTTCAGCGAATCCTAAAATAAAAGTCATTTTTTCACCTATCATGATTCTTTCTTTGTCGAATATCCTTATCAATTCTTTCTTTTTTTTCTCTTTCTCTCTTTCTCCCTCTACCTTCTTTCTTTCGCTAAAATCAACCAGTTCTTACACGTATCTTTCCTTCTGTCTATCAATCAATCAGCCCATTGTATATCTGAGGCAGTGAAAAGTAGTAACGTACTGAAGAAGAATTATATGATGGCTGGCCGTTCGTATCAAAGTACGCCTGACTGCTAGGGTGCCTAACCAATACCTGTTGCCGACGACTCCCTAGGCACTTTTGTGTTTCTTCAGCAATAACAGAGCAAATCTGGGGCTTATGCTGAGCGGACCTTGCTTACAGTTTCCGTGAACCCGTACTCTGAAAATGCGATGACTGAGGACATCCTACACGAGCAAACATTAACGGCTGCTTAAAAGTTTCTTCTAGGCAATAATCCCTTTGGCTATGGTTTTTAGATCCTTCCCAACAGCATAGTAGACTGCGATAGATTCCCCAGGTTTCTATTTTTAAGAAATCACCTCCTTAGCAAATCGACCCTAGCGAGATTTTAGCAAGCAATAGACGTTACCGATTGGGCGAGAAAGAGTGGCGCTTTGTTGAAGGGTGAAAAGAGCAGAGATAATCCAGCGAGCGTGTGTAGATTTCAGAAAAGAATTGAATGAACAAAATCCGTCTGTTTTGGAAAGCGGCTCTAGTTACTCGCTTGAAATAATCAGGACAGAATCAGTGTTACTTTTCTCGTTTCGTTCTTCCTTCCTTTCTTCGTGTTGTGACCTAGAAAGGCTCACTAAATGAGGAATAACCAAAACGGAGATTGGAAATGAAATTGTAATCTTTATAACGTCAACAAAAAAAAACAGTAAGAAAGAAGGATATTAAACAAAGAAGAAAGAAATAATGGAAAGAAAGTAACAATCAACGAGAGGTTACAAAGAAAGAAAGAAAGAAAGAAAGAAAGAAAGAAAGAAAGAAAGAAAGGGAGATGCAAAAGAAAGAAAGAAAGAAAGAAAGAAAGAAAGAAAGAAAGAAAGAAAGAAAGAAAAACGAAGATAGGAAAGAAATATTTTAGATAAAAGTAAAAGGGATAATGATAAGAAAGAAAGAAAGAAAGAAAGAAAGAAAGAAAATAGACAAAGACAAACGAAAAATGAAACGAAGAAAGAAAGAAAGAATGAAATTAGACAAAAAGAAACGAAAAATGAAAAGTAGAAAGGAAGAAAGAAAGAAAGAAGAAAGAAAGAAAGAGAAACGAAAATGAAAAGAAAGAAAGAAAGAAAGAAAGAAAGAAAGAAAGAAAGAAAAAGAAAGAACGGGAGAGCCAAATGAAAGAAAGAAAGAAACAAAGAATGAAAGAAACAAAGAATGAAATTAGACAAAGACAAACGAAAAATGAAAAGAAAGAATGAAAGAAACGAACAAAAACAAAAAGAAAAGAAACAACAGGAGAGTTCTAAAAATGAGATTGGAAATGAAATGCTAATCTTTATAAGGTCAATAAAATAAAATACTCGCCAGCGGCGTGAAGTAGGTAAACCACTGCTAGTAGTGGACTACTTAGACATAATTATTACCCCCACTTACAATAGTGTCAAGTGTATTTATGAGGATTAGAACATATCCATTAGTGTTCAGAGGTACGGTATATAACTGTTTGTCTTTACGTACGCCAGATTTTCACTGCTAATTTAATTGTTTAACATTCCTAGCAGAAGACAAGATATTACATTCATCAACGTATTATTTTAAGTTTAAATTATAGTGATTATTCCTGATATAATGATCTTATATCTCTGTGTGTTTGGTTCTCCAACGCAAGAAAAAGGCACACCATAGCGGTGTTTCAGTTAGGGCAATACCGTTAATCTTGAAAAACATAATGTTCACTTCAGTTTACGTAACACATTGAGCCCGGTGCGATTTCAACCTGGATCTCATATTCTAAACGCTTACGTTTTAACCTCTCGACTACACAGAAACACGATCAAACTGCCAAAGAATCTAATCTTTTAGTTACCTTATCAATATTTTCAAAGCATCTGATATTCTTCTATTCCGTTGTCATTCTATCGAACGGAAGATGCCATTCGTTTAGAACAGGTTATTCCTTTTTGGCGGTTTCGTCTACATTTGTCAGGAGGAATATATCTTCAGCTCATTCTTCTGGTGTGATTATTTGAGATGAGGTCTCACTATTGTATATTGATTCGTTGGAACTGGTTTTCTCATCTTTGTTGTCTTTATTACAATGATTCTCTCAATATACCCGCGGGTCATTTTTATGCTTGATTATTTGTGACGAGAGGGGTTTTTTTTTTCACTTAGGTTTTTGAAGGATGGAGGCAGTCAAGGCGACTTGGGAGTCACGTCTAGAAACTTAAGAACGACACCAATCAATGATTCAAAAAAGTAAAAAAATAATCATGCAAAATAACCCAAACAAAAGCATAATGATATTTGACAAAGAAAACTAAAAAAAGACATTAAAGAAGGAAATGAAAAAAGAAATGGTGACGATATCAGACAAAGAAAGAAAGAAAGAAAGAAAGAAAGAAAGAAAGAAAAAAGGGAGCTAGTAACAAAGAAAAAAGATAATGATAACAAAAAGGAAAACAAAGACAAAATTAAGAAAGAAAGATATTAAACAAAGAAAAAGGAATAATGCAAAGAAAGTAACAAGCAACAAGAGGTTAGAAAGAAAGAAAGAAAGAAAGAAAGAAAGAAAGAAAGAAAGAAAGAAAGAAGGAAAGAAAAAAGAAATTAGTCAAAGACAAAAGAAAAATGAAAAGAAAGAAAGAAAGGGTGATGCAAAAGAAAGAAAGAAAGAAAGAAAGAAAGAAAGAAAGAAAGAAAGAAAGAAAAAAGAAAGAAAAAAAGAAAGAAAGAATGAAGGAAAAAAGAAAGAAATTAGTCAAAGACAAAAGAAAAATGAAAAGAAAGAAAGAAAGAAAGAAAGAAAGGGAGATGCAAAAGAAAGAAAGAAAGAAAGAAAGAAAGAAAGAAAGAAAGAAAGAAAGAAAGAAAGAAATTAGTCAAAGACAAAAGAAAAATGAAAAGAAAGAAAGAAAGATAGGGAGCTGCAAAAGAAAAAAAAGAAAGAAAGAAAGAAAGAAGAAAGAAAGAATTAGTCAAAGACAAAAGAAAAATGAAAAAGAAAGAAAGAAAGAAAGAAAGAAGGAAAAAAGAAAGAAATTAGTCAAAGACACAAGAAAAATGAAAAGAAAGAAAGAAAATGAGCTGCAAAAGAAAGAAAGAAAGAAAGAAAGAAAGACAAAGATAGGAAGGAAATAATTTAGATAAAAGAAAAAGGGACAATGATAAGAAAGAAAGAAAGAAAGAAAGAAAGAAAGAAAGAAAGAAAGAAAGAAATTAGTCAAAGAAAGAAAGAAAGAAAGAAAGAAAGAAATGGAGAAAGAAAGAAGTCAAAGACAAAAGAAAAATGAAAAGAAAGAATGAAAGGGAGATGCAAAAGAAAGAAAGAAAGAAAGAAAGAAAGAAAGAAAGAAAGAAATTAGTCAAAGAAAAAGAAAAATGAAAAAGAAAGAAAGAAAGAAAGAAAGAAAGAAATTAGTCAAAGACAAAAGAAAAAATGAAAAGAAAGAATGAAAGGGAGATGCAAAAGAAAGAAAGAAAGAAAGAAAGAAAGAAAGAAAGAAAGAAAGAAAGGGGGAACACACAATGTTTAATGATATTAATAAATGAAAGATTGAAAGAACGAAACAAACAAATTAGACAAAGAAAAAGGGATATTGATAAGAAAGAAAGAAGGAAAGAAAGAAGGAAAGAAAGAAAGAAGGAAAGAAAGAAAGAAAAAAGAAAGAAGGAAAGAGAAAAAAAAGAGGGAACACACAAACAATGTTTAATGATATTAATAAATGAAAGATTGAAAGACAACCAAACGATAAGTAAAAAAGGAGAATACAAATAAAAGGAAATTTTGTATGAAAATGAAGCCGAAAAGAATTTCCTTCCGTGCTATTGTTCTTTTCGTTTTTTTTTTGTTTTTTTTTGTCTTTTTTTTTTTTTTGTAAACCCTGCCGATCTAAGGCGAAAGTAGGAACTTGAAAGGATCATCACACGAGATGAGCAAGTAATAATTTGATCGACCGAACAGGTCGACGGATCATCTCGCTCCACGGTCGTTGCGATGTCAAATCAATGACCTTAGACAAAGCGAAAAGAATGGATAAGACTCAGGGAAATGGTGGATGCGCCTAGATGGGGATAGAAGATGTTGACGTAACGGGAGAATCAAGTTCGGTTGGGTATGAGATGTGTAAGATGAACAAATAATCAAGGATAGCAAGCAATAAACGTTACGGATTGAGTCAGAAAGACTGGTGCTTTGTTGAAGGGTGAAAATAGCAGGGATAATAGAGCGGCTCTAGTTACTCGCTTGAAATAATCAGGACAGAATCAGTGTTACTTTTCTCGTTTCGTTCTTCCTTCCTTTCTTCGTGTTGTGACCTAGAAAGGCTTACTAAATGAGGAATAACCAAAACGGACATTGGAAATGAAATTGTAATCTTTATAACGTCAACAAAAAAAAACAGTAAGAATGTTTAAGGATATTAAACAAAGAAGAAAGAAATAATGGAAAGAAAGTAACAATCAACGAGAGGTTACAAAGAAAGAAAGAAAGAAAGAAAGAAAGAAAGGGAGATGCAAAAGAAAGAAAGAAAGAAAGAAAGAAAGAAAGAAAGAAAGAAAAACGAAGATAAGAAAGAAATATTTTAGATAAAAGAAAAAAGGATAATGATAAAAAGAAAGAAAGAAAGAAAGAAAGAAAGAAATAACGGGAGAGCCAAAAGAAAGAAAGAAAGAATGAAAGAAACAAAGAATGAAATTAGACAAAGACAAACGAAAAATGAAAAGAAAGAATGAAAGAAACGAACAAAAACAAAAAGAAAAGAAACAACAGGAGAGTTCTAAAAATGAGATTGGAAATGAAATGCTAATCTTTATAAGGTCAATAAAATAAAATACTCGCCAGCGGCGTGAAGTAGGTAAACCACTTCTAGTGGTGGACTACTTAGACATAATTATTACCCCCACTTACAATAGTGTCAAATGTATTTATGAGGATTAGAACATATCCATTAGTGTTCAGAGGTACGGTATATAACTGTTTGTCTTTACGTACGCCAGATTTTCACTGCTAATTTAATTGTTTAACATTCCTAGCAGAAGACAAGATATTACATTCATCAACGTATTATTTTAAGTTTAAATTATAGTGATTATTCCTGGAATAATGATCCTATATCTCTGTGTGTTTGGTTCTCCAACGCAACAAAAAAAAATTAAAAAAAAACACTTTCACTTCAGTATGTGCCTATGTTTCTGAGATGAGGTATTATGTACACTATTTACATTATTCGGACTATTGTCTTCATCTTTGTCGCCATATTTAACACAACGTTTCGTTTAAAAAATCTCCAGAGTCGACCAAGCATAGAAATTAATACAATATGGGAACCAGTAATAAGGAGTGCCAGAGAAAAGCAATAATAACAACGAAAATTGCAATATGAGCTCTGATAAAATTGTTGCTAAAGACATTAAGTTTATAAGTTCCAGAAAATCATACTCAGGTGTCCTCAAGGACTCATGTCACAGTGGATAAAGGCGTTGACAGGACCCAAAGAGTTGTGAGTTCAATACTTGGCGAAGACAGTGGAGAATTTGGAGAGGTGAATTATTAGGTTGGTAAAAAAAATAATAATGTCGTTTTTGACTTATTTTTAACGTCAAAAAACGACATTATTACGTCATTATTTTTGCACCAACCTAATAAATGACATCCATTAGATAAGGATCCATTCGACATGACACATTGAAGTAGAACAGTGTACCCCAAACTCAATTCGACTTTCCAACCACCTGAAGAAGGCCGGAGTATACATGTTGGGATAAATAGGCCAACAAAGATGAGGACAATAGTACGAATAATATGTACTTTAGTTCAGTTTACATAATAATAATAATAATAATAATAGTATGCCACATCCTTGGATACTTAAGTCTTTGGAAATGTACAAAGTATCCGCAATAATAGTAAATTTCCTAGAAAACCACATTTATCTATCTCAATATATATTGGTTTGGTGTGTTTTACTGCATATCAACCTCAATGGGACATTTAATGCCAACAAGATTTTTATTGTTGGTAATATTTTTATCTATCTATCTATCTATCTATCTATCTATCTCAGTATATATTGGTTTGGTTTGGTTTGTTTTAGTGCATATAAACCTCAATGGGTTATTTAATGCCGACAAAATTTTTATTGTTGGTAATATTTTTATCTATCTATCTATCTATATATCTATCTATCTATCTATCTATCTATCTATCTATCTCAGTACATATTGGTTTGGTTTGTTTTAGTGCATATCAACCTCAATGGGTTATTTAATGCTGACAAGGTTTTTTTTGTTGGTAATATTATTTTTCTTCAAAAATGTATTTCTGCTAATAACCTTTTACAAATATGTATTGCTGGTATTAAAACCTATTTTCACACTTTCATAGTGTTTTCACCGCAGTTTGGGTGTAAACTATTTACCCATAGCTATGACCCTAACAGGTGCTACCACCCCGGGTCAGGATGAACCTGGGAACACCAGCAATTAAGATGTGGTTCCACACTCCTCAAAAGCTACTGATTAGAGGCTTTGCTCTTGAATGTACTTTATCGTCATACCCAGAACGCGGATGCAGTTTATCGTCTTACCCAAAACGCGGATGTAGCTTATCGTCTTACCCAGGATGCGGATGTAGTTTATCGCCTTACCCAGGACGCGAAAATAACCTGGTATTTCTGTGTGATTCTTACTCCAACGACTAATATACAGAAATAACAGATCCTTATAAAAGAAATAATTGCCATAATTTAATCACTAGCACCAAAAAAAGACAAATCCTAATTTGAAAAACAAAAGAAAAAAATTCAGTTCAGTTTAAATAATAATAATAATAATAATAATAATAATAATAATAATAATAATAATAGATTTTTGTTCGTCTGAAGAAATTGCCTTTTATTGCGATTGCCATCGCTTTTCGGCCTTTTGGCTGGGATCAAAGTGTAGTATCTGACCTAGGGCGAATAAACTACATTTCATTTCTCCTTTGTGTGTCTGTCTCCAGGACAGAGCGCAAATAAAAATATTATAAATAGGTGCCCGATCTCGGAGAGCATCTCCCTGCGGCAGTATCTCCTTCATTGAACTAAAGAGGGTGGGCGTAAATAATACCTACGTCTACGTAATTGATGGTTGCAGGTGATAGTCTGTTTTGGGACCTTGCCCGGGTGCACGTGCTCGGCCTCCACACATTAAACTGGCCTTGTAGTCACATTCTGCCAGCGTGGGGCAGCAAGAAAATACAATCGCTTCTCGGCTGTTTTTCTAAAATCAAAGTGTAGTATATGTTCTTATCAGTTTAATCTTTATCGCTCCTCTTCTATCTTCTCTCCATTTCTTTCTTTCATTCATTCATTTTCTCAGTGCAACCAAGTAATATCATTTCATCTCTTTCCACATAATCAAAACAGAATAATTAATTATTTATGAGGTATTGACAGGGCGTAACTAACAAAGGTAGGGGCAAGTACAATTATTATAGGATAATAATTGTGTTGAGTACGTTACTTCTCACGCCGCAATCAGATTTATTTTATGTTTCTTGATTTTTTTCGTCTGCACGTTCATTAAATTTTCACTACTAATTTCTGTATTTAATATATTCAGAAGGAGACATGATGTTACAATTATCAATGCATTATTTTAAATTACAATTATTGTAATTATAATGATCGGATATCTCTGATTAGGTGTTTGTTATTCTCAAACAGCAAAAACGAAAACTCCTAACGTCATTTCTGTTAGGGCAATACCGTTAAAATGCCCCAACTTGCAAAACAAAGCAATGTTCAGTTCAATTTAAATCGTAATAAATAAATTTAAATGTTATTATTATTTTAATAATAATAATAATAATAATAATAATAATAATAATAATAATAATAATAATAATGCACACAGAACAATCAAAGCAAACCCCCATACATTATTAAAGACCGCAAAAAAATGCCTCCTTATTGATATGACAGTCCCTGCAGACTGCAATGTATCGTTGAAGATCTTCAAAAAACTATCAAAAGAGGACCTTGAAATGTGGCACATAGGAATATCAACAATCCTTGTTTTATTAGGAGCCCTCGGATTGATCGGAAAAGATTCCAATAGACTGTTTGAAGGGATTCCTGGAAGCCCATGCCTTAAAGAAATACGAAAGATTTTTCTCACGCGCACAGCCCACACCTTACGAAGAGCTTTTGTCTATGTAAAATATATGCGCTGTTGTCCTTTTTTTATTGATTAGTGGAAAATGTCATGATGCCATTTCTGACCTTAGGTCTCTGAGCGGGACCCGAAGAGAAATGTGTACACACCAGAAAGAAAAGGAAATAATAATAATAATAATAATAATAATAATAATAATAATAATAATAATGCAAAGTTGCATTCGATCTCACCCCGGTAATAATGATCCGATTTTTGCGTTTTCCTGTTCTTTCTTCCTTTGCACATTTTTAGACTTTAGATTTTTATTGTTAATTTCAGTGTTTAATATTTTCAGCAAGAGACAAGACATTGCATTTAGCAGTGTATTATTTATGTTTAAATTATGGTAACCATTCTATATTATAATAGTCTTATATCATTGTTTGTATGTTTGTTACGCTAAATCAGTAAAACGACAAATACTTAAGATATTTCTGTTTAGCCAATACCGTCAAAGTACTTTTGATGGGGTATTTAAAATCTTGGTTATTCCCCGTCTCCAGTAGCCAATAATAGGCATTAGTAATCCATGATATACTAAAAGCTTAACCCAACGGAAGGAAAGACAAAATCAGCAGAAACAAATTAATGGCAACTATGCATTGTGCTCAAAACATTATATACAAATGTCATACAAGAAATGATATACAATAATGTAAATACTTGTCACTATTTGTCCAACACAAAGAAACTATAACACATGTATAAAAACAAGTAGTGTGAAAGAGAAAAAATGATAGTGTCTTACTTGTAAATTTTCGTGGTGGGAGGCTAGATCAAGTAATAACTTCTATATTTCTTCCTTGGACCATTTTGTTACATATTTTTATATCAAGATCATTAACAGATTTTTTATATCAGGATGATATTTTGGGCATAAAAGCCATATTTGTTACATATGTACAGGAATAATTAGAAAATTAAGGACCTTTTTATATCAGGATGATATTTGTTTCTGTAAGAAATTGGAAAAATAGAATTTTTTTTAAATATTCAGTTGATACCATATTGTTAAAAAACAAATTTTGTAACATTTTTTTATATCGGGATAATGTTTGTTTTAAATTTTCTTTTATAATATTAATGTTTCAATATTCTGCAGGCAACATTATTTAATGCAAAAATATTTTCATTTCTTTTCTTTTCTCCGTCTCTCATGAACATTTTTCTAATTTACACATCCTTGTCTAAAACGTACGTATGCATAGATAAAAGCGCTTCAACTCTAGACTTCTACTGATCAGGGATTGGTAGAAGTAAGGGTTAAGATAACTGCATTTGGTTAAATATATTTGGAGTTAAGCTAATTATATAGCAGTACCTCCCCACATGATTTATTCGTAAATGATGGACGTGTCAAATACGAAAACATCAAACAAGACAAATAATTTGAGAACAAATTGACAAAATAAAGATAGAATTCCCAAGTCCGTTTGGGTTGATAAAACCCGAAATAAAAAGATGAAACGCCGACAAAGACTTCGGGTTGCACAGTTTTTTGGGGGGTTTAATAGTACTGAATCTTGGATCACTGCCACCATGAATGCTTCCATATCTAAATAAATAGCAACACCACAAACTGACGCGTAAAGACACGATACTTGAAGGTCATCAAAGTAAAACAATATCTATAGACATTATATTAAAACTGAAAGCGCAAAGACATTGGACAGTTTATGTACAAATTCTCCGCGAATAGCAGAAAATGGTCCAAAATAAAGAAAATAAATCTTAAACGCAGAAATGTCCTTGGTCTTGAACTACCCCACCCTCACACATATACTCATTCACATACAGACATACACATATATATATAGACATAGATATAGTAAATATCTTATTTAATTTATCATAATCCGGCCATTCAGTATCTGTCTATATGTACACTATTTACATTATTCCGACTATTGTCGTCATATTTTTCGCCATATTTATTACAAAGTTTCGACCCTTCAGTATCTGTCTATGTTTCTGAGATGAGGTATTATGTACACTATTTACATTATTCGAGCTATTGCCCTCATCTTTGTTGCCATATTTATCACAACGTTTCGGTCCTTCTGTATCTGTCTATATTTATGAGATGAGGTATTATGCACACTATTTACATTATTTGGACTATTGTCCTCATCTTTGTCACCATATTTATTACATCAAGGACACATGGCACAGTGTATAAAGGCGTTAGTAAGATCAAGTGACAGGACCCAAAGTGTGTGAGTTCAATATCCGGTTAAAGCAGTAGAGAAGTGTAGAATTAACAGGAGATAACTGTTAACTGACATCCATTAAATATGGCACGTGGAAGTAGAACAGGCTACCCCAGTGAGCGACATAAATCGTTCAGTTCGACATTCCAGCCACCTGAAGAAGGCCGGAGCGTACAACAGCCGAAACGCTATATGGCGACAAAGATGAGGACAATAGTTCGAATAATGTAAATAGTGTACAAGTCATGGCGTTGATTGTTCGCGTCTTTCTGGAGAAACTGATATCAGATGAAGTAAAAAAAAAAATAAAAAAAAAAAGATAGCAAAACCTGGAACGTGTCTGCTTGATTGTGACTAACTTGAATGACTTAATCTAAAACTCGTCTGAGCACCTGCTGTAAAGAGACTATTAGCGCGCTTGGTTCGTAAGTCATTACAAACGACTCCATGGCCGAGAGTTAAAGTTAGTTTCATTCAACTAATGTGACTATGAAATGTCGTTCGTCCGAAACTAATCATTCGACTGAATAGAACCACACGAAAACTCGTTTGACGTGAGACATTTTAGGAATATTTATTATTCTGTATCGACCATAAACAGAAAAAAGTTGACGCAAGATTTTTGTGTTAACGTTAAAAAAAATAAAGACTTGACTGAAGTTAAGCAAGTACTCACTTCTTCTAACCTTGCGCCATATTAAACCCAGGTTAGTATTGTCGATAACAGGTTCGTTTTTTGAACGGGGAAAAAATTCAAGATTTTTAGACAGGCGTGTCCTCATCATTTAAAACCTAATAATATACATTGAATATTATTTTTATTATCAAAACTATTCTTCTTCTTATTATTATTATTATTCATGTTGTTGTTTTAGTTTTTTGTATACACATATACAGCATTGTGCAAATTAATTGAAACAAAACGAATAATTCCGTTATTATTTACTTTTTTCCGTATTTTTCCAAAACATGACCCAGTGCACTTGTTAGTACTTCGTATGTCCATTCCACGAAGTCGTTCCTTGGAGATTGACCACAAATTCTCGACTGGATTTAAATCAGGAGTGTTTCCAGGCAAGTCTATAGTACTTTGATTTGATTACTAGTAAGGATTGTCAGTGTGTTCGTGCAGCGTTACAATTTTCGTACGCTACTTTGGAGTACGGCTCATCGCAGACAATGGCCATAGGACAACTAATCAACAGTCAAGACAATAGTGTCTGGGCGTGATAAAACTTTCATGCAATCATGGATGAGGCAATATTTTTCAAGGCCAAACAGATTTCACCATACACCAGGAAAAAATAGAAATTCATTACACCCTCTCAAACCACTGGGTCTAAAACTGACCTTATGGTGAAAGAAAGGAAACTAAAGTCGTTGCTTCAATCAATTTGCGCAATCCTATATATATATATATATATATATATATATATATATATATATATATATATATATATATATTCAGTATATCTAGGATTAACAAAAAATACGGCGCCTTCTTTGATAAAATTCAACTTAACATCAAGACGATAATTAGAGAACTAGAAAAAATTATTATCAAAATATATAGACATAATAGATCTATATAGTTTAATGAAACATGCTTGAATATATATATATATATATATATATATATATATATATATATATATATATATAGACATAATTGATCTATATAGTTTAATGAAACATGCTTGAATATACATATATATATATATATATATATATATATATTCAAGCATGTTTCATTAAACTATATAGATCTATTATGTCTATAATAAAAATATATAGACATAATAGATCTATATAGTTTAATGAAACATGCTTGAATATATATATATATAATCATGTTTCATTAAACTATATAGATCTATTATGTCTATATTTTTAACATGCTTGAATATATATATATATATAGATAGATAGATATAGATATAAGATTATCGTAGTCATGTCCACATGTAAAAAAAACGATTAAAAATTATGGAAGCGCTAATAGAAAAAAGAAAATGCAAGCACTCAATAATATCAATTATGAACACGACCAGAACGTGCTGACCGTGTTTGAAAATTCAAAAGACATTTTCATCATAACAGACGCATATATATATAAAAATGTACATTATCAGATAAAAATTAAAAAAAAAACATCCCTAAGAATAGCCGAAAGCGCTCGGATACATAGAAAATTTGGACAGTTTTTACACGCTTTATGCCTAGAAAAGAACAAAAACGTTCATATAAACGCAATAAAAAAATTAATCGCAGTACCTTGCCAGTCGTCTTTAATGAAATATGTATAAACGAAGGATTTCTGCCCAAATGCACAATCATATATATATATATATATATATATATATATATATATGCGTACCCGGGGTCAGGTGAAACTGTCGTTATATATTCATGGCCAAGAATGCTCAAGCAAATCTAAATATTGCCTTTAAACGAAAACCTTTTTTGAAATCTCGAAAATATACAAGGTAATCAAAGTATCCTCGGAGTATTTTTTTTTTTTTACGTTATGTAGGAAGAAGTGATCACTGATGCACAAATGTGTGCGTTACTTGCCGGAAAAGCAGTGGAGTGCAGGTGTAATGATATAATTGCTCTGGACCAATGCAGATGTGTTGCGCAAGCACATCAGTAAGCACTCGAACAGCGTCAAGGAAACATGGCGTTGTCGAAGTAGCTCGTTCGGTACTTTATACTTTATGACTTTAGTTGTATTTGTCTGTAGCCGATTCAAGTCGCCGAATACGTCAAGCCATTGCGGGTAATGCTTTGAGTGGTTGCACTGCCAGTCATTGGGTCTAGAAGTTCAGGTCGAGAGACTTGTCCCTTTGTGAGGAAGTCCGCAGTGGCTGGCAACAGGTTCTGGATGATGAGGCCCTAAAGGTGGCCATAGAGGAGGGCAACAGACAAACTTGCCGAACGCTTCCAATCAGACTTCACCTGCACCATGTAGGGAAGACGTGTAAGATAAGCAAGTGTGTACCCAACACCGTGACTGAAGCCAACAAGCAACAATGAGTGACAGGCTGTTTCTCGTTTCTTTTTCGGCACCACAACGTACCCATATTTAATCAAGTGCTCACCAGTGATGAAAATGGGCCCTGTACCAGGCGTGCCTCTCTCTGTCTCTCTGTCTCTCACACACACACAAACACATACACATACCCACACACATAAACGCGCAAACACACACACAAACACATACAAACATATACACAGACAAAAAAAAGCACACACACAAACACACACACACAAATACACACAAGCACACACATATACACAAATATACACACAGATACACACAAACACACACATAAACACACACACATACACACACAAACACACATATACACACATATACACACAAACACATATATCCACACGCACATACACGCACATATACACACACACACAAAAACACACACACACAAACACATATACATACACACACAAACACACATTCACGCAAACACACACACATACACACAAACACAGCATGAATAAAAAAAGAGGCGGGAAAATACCTCGCTAATTCCAAAGTATTTATCAATTTTTAAATGATAGCTCGATGCATAGATCGATACTGTCTGACAGAATCGATATCGATCGATTCCCAATCACGATTTTACTCGCATATAAGTACAGATTGTAAACTTTCCTTTCCATGTCTACAAATATGACCGTGGTCATCTGACCGTGATCATATTTACAGCGTGCGATGGGTAAATTGTCGCCATTTTATATTTTTTCCCCTCCCCCAACTCCCGACCAAAAGATTCATACAATCTAAAAATACTTTCTAGCTTTAAATCACCTATTAATATTACATAAGCCGTAGAAAACGAAGCAATCAATCAACACGATTCTAACAGTAAACCTCTACATTGAGTGGCTCTCGAGACTTGTAAGTGGGTGAAATATTTCGGTATTTATATATTTACCACAAAAGATTTATAAGTAAATAAGTAAATTTATAATATATATATATATATATATATATATATATATATATATATATATATATATATATATTCAGTTTTATGGATATGAGTTTGTGAACCGATTTTCACGATTTTGCGATCATCAGACAAACTGAAGATTATAACTCTATCACTGATATTGTCGCATATATATATGTATGTATATATATATATATATATATATATATATATATATATATATATATATATACATACATACATACAACAACATATATTAGGTTCGTGCAAAATAATGACGTAATAATGTCGTTTTTGACGTTAAAAAATACGTCAAAAAACGACATTATTACGCCATTATTTGTGCTCCAACCTAATAGATAACGATATATATATATATATATATATATATATATATATATATATATATATATATTGTACCTTTATTCCTTTTATATTACCTTTGTTTTTCTATGTTAATAAGTTAGTTCTTATTTGTTTGTCTGTTAATCGACCATTCATCTCTGTTCATGGAACAAAAGATTGATCAATACTAATAGACGAATGGGTTGTGGGTCATGGCCTCATTGCTTGTGACCTCAGCGACCTTGAGAACTTTGATATTTGAAGGCAGTGTGAATGGAAATGTTCAGCTCAGCCTACAGTGTGGCTGTACTTGGCCCACAACACACATCTATGTTCACAGAATATGATCCGTGCAGTCCTTTCAAATCAACATCGGGAAAACTGAGGTGATGAGGGTAAACAAGAGACAAGACTACAGCAGGAAGATATCAAGGAAGTCGATAAGTTTGTCTAGCTGCGAAGCGTCGTCAGTAAAGAAAGGCCGGGACAGATGAAGACATCAAGCGCCGAATCAACAAAGCCCGACACGCTTTTAACACTCTGCGACCAATCTGAAGATCAACATCCCTCTCATTTTACAACATGATCCGGATCTTCAACACCAACGTCAAGTCAGTCCTACTTTACGGCTCAGCCTCATTAGTGGCTGGACTTGGCCCACGACATACTTTTATGATCACAGAATATGATCAGTACGGTGCTTTCGAAAACGGATTTATATTTAAAATATAGCATTGTCACCATTTTATTATTTTTTTCATTTCACGCATGCGCGTAGCCTCTTTTAGAGTTTGTCGAATGCACAGTATAGTAAGATAAGCTGGACACCGTCCGTGAGGAAAAAATGCACTTTGATGCAATTCATTTCTCCAGAAATTTGGAAATGGCATACTATTCTGCCTTACATTTTTGCCATAAGCTCCAATATGAACATTTCAGCATGTTTGGGTGTTACTCTGAGGACAGTGCAAAGAATTCCAAAAAAGTTGGATGAGTCTAATTGTAATTACGAAGGTATTTGGAGTGATCATTAATGATGGCGTCGTGATGCCTCCATTCATCTTCCCACAGGTTCTCAGACTCAACATGGAGGCCTATATCAAGTGCTTTGGGGCGATAGTGCTACCCTGGTCAAGAGGGTGGCTGCTGGAACAACCTATATCTGGTAATTGGACTCTGTACCATGTCAGGGGTACCCAGTCATGTCTGTCAGGCAATTTCTGCAACCACATCATCCCTTATATCTGGTTACCTAACTCCCCAGACTGCAACCCCGTTGTTTAATATGTGTGGGGCGAGAGTCAAACAAAAAGTCCTTGTAATACTAAAGATGAACTGAAGGCAATGATTATGTCAGCATTCACCAACTTCAACAAAGATTCCGTTCCGAAGAATTGAAGGAGATTCCAAAGTCGTCTGGATGCCGTAGTTGAGGCCAGTGGAGATTTTATTGAATAAATTTTGTCTTTAGTATTGTAAAATATTTTTGCGTAATTTTGGTAAATATATTGTTAAAATGAGATGTGATTGTTATTTTCATTTTTGTGCAATTTAAACGATAATTTATCCATATATATATATATATATATGTATATACGTGTATAAGTTATTGTGTATGTGTGTATTTGCATGTGTTTTGAACATAAAAATATAGGTCCTTGCTAGATTAGATAATCGTCATATTTATTCTTTATATGTTTATATTTGATTTGTAACCTGTAGTCGATATTATTTTTGTCAAATGTTCTCAATTACACAGCGTCCCTTTCAATTTTAATTTCACCCACCCCATCTTTCTTCCCCACCACTTCTTTCCTTACCTCTGCCTCCTTCTTTAAGATTTGATCGGCCATGGTGTGTGTATGTCACCACGAAATGTATCTTTATTGTATTAGACATCCGACAACAATCATTTTCCCCCTTTCACTCACACCTAGTTGTAAAAAATCCCTCTCTGTTAAGTTTTAATCTCCCAAATGATACCCATCCCTTTAGAACTAACATTCGTCCCACACTCTCATATTCACTCACTCTAAATTCTATTTTTATTTCCGGAGTTGTTCTTTTCCGTTTTCTTTTTGAATTTGTAGGTCTGATGAATTGGATCGTATTTACGATTCCAATGGAATAAATTATGACCATGGAATATTAGTGTTTAAGCCTTTTTATTATATCCTTACTCTGTCCTGGACATTGAGTTCTACCTGGATTCTATCCTCTTGGAATTTTTTATTCAAAAATATACATGTGGGTATATGCACCTGTGGATTTTGCATATATATCTATATTTACCACTAATATTATCTATATATATATATATATATATATATATATATATATATATATAATTGCATTGATGTGAATTTTTGACACTGGGTTTCACGCTATTTGCGATCGTCAGACAAAGTGATTAATTTTTAAATTTTGCTTTTATTTATTTATAGTTGCGTATATCAGTGTCTTTATGGTAATGGGAGGAAAATTTATTGTCGGGGTGCCACTCATACGTACGCAGAAATATATACACGTACGTTCACTTATTGCAGCTCACACAAACATAAACATATATGAACAGTGTTTAATGGAACCTTCACTCGGATGCTGATGGCTATAATTAACATCTCTTGGGGACAACACCCAAATAAATCACAGCTCTAAGTACCTATCCTTGATATTTCTACGATCTTATGATAACACATAATGCGCTTTGTAGGGTACCCCTGGCGAGTAAAACAAGAACCCGCTAGTGATCTACTGCTCTGGACAACTCGCCATAGAGCAAGTCCCGTAGCTCGACAACATATATTGACGAGCTATGTCATGACAGAGAATGCCACCATAATGACCTTCCAACCTTGACACAGGACCGTGATGGTTGACATGATAGGCCTGAATGTCCGTGCTAAACCGACTGAATAAATTAAGAGCAATAATCAACATATTACCTTATATATACATCGGTTTTCATTCTTTAAGTTGGTTTGAAATATAACCAGTCCTGGAGATATATAAACGCTATATTAGTAGGGCCTTTGACTAAACTGAAAACAGGAAAAGAAAGATTTTTAAGTAGGAATTTTCGGACACGCCTGTGTCCTTTTTCAACGAGACGAGAAATGAAAAAAGAATAGGACTCACAATCTGGGAAATATTGTTGCTGTTGGTTAGAGGTCTCCCTATGAAAATTATATTCTCTGGGTAAACCCAAATCCCTGTTTAACTCTATAGTGTGCGTTTCAATTTTGAAAATGTATTTTAACTCCAACCTGCGTCTTTTTTGTAGGCTTTTAAATGCAGATGCTAAAAATACCTTTCTGATGTCCGGAAATTCCAACTGTTTCTCTTCGTGCTTAAATTTAGACATAAGACCTATTCTAATATATATATATATATATATATATATATATATATATATATATATATATATATATATATATATATGTATATATATATGTATATATATATATATATATATATATATATATATATATATATATAATCAATCATAATGCCACTATTCTTATCATTTTTATGTATTTTATTCATTAACAAGCCTATTAAATCTACCTATTATACGAAGCATCATTTGCTCATATTTATAGCTGGGAGAGTCCATGTGTGCATGGGTAAATTACCAAAACATATATATATTTACACACACTTACACACACATATATATATATATATATATATATATATATATATATATATATATATATATATATATATATATCTTTATATATATATATATATATATATATATATATATGAAAGGACGGTTGTAGTCGTAGCCCGAGTTTCACGCACACGTGAAGATCGGTTGCGACTAGGTCCATCTTTTCAAAAGAATTAAAGTTGACAGCAGGTTTTTAATCTATCTCGGTAATCTAAGCAATTATGACTTTACTGAGTAAGTGTGTTGCTTGTATTTAAGGCTTTTTTTTTCTTTTTGATTTTATCTCGTTGCTGTCTGTAATATAGCATCAACACTTATGACGCTTATTTTAATATTGATATTTATTTATTCTGTAAGATACAAAAATGTGGCACAATGTCAAAAGGAGGAATGGAGAGGGGTGATCAGAAAGTTTGCTCACTTTATTTCCAATAGTTTATTTTAATGGGTGGTTACAAACGAGAGGGGAGATGAGATGTTGTTATTTTATAACTACACTGTCCTTGTTCGTGGTTATTTCTTGATTAAAGGTGTTTATATCTTTTAGCGAGTTGTCTGTTGGTTCAAGTTTTGTTTTTGTTTTATATATATATATATACATATGTATATATATATATATATATATATATATATATATATATATATATATATATATATATATATGTGTGTGTGTGTGTATGTATGTATATATACGCAAATTAAAAAATATGTACATATGGAAACATTTACGCATAAATTGTTTAACCAAAATCTCTAATTTAACATATAAACATTAGTTGTCGTGATGATTTAAAGTCCTGTAGTTTCCATGTGCAAGTCTTTCAAAAATATTTTTTAGGTATGGTTTGTTATTTTGAACCGGTTTTTACGTCTGCATTTGAAGATGATTTCATTAATATCATTCAGTAATGGGGTGGCAAAAATCATATACAGTAAAGTATTATGCCATTATCTCCCTATGAAAATTATATTCTCTGGGTAAACCCAAACTCCTGTTTAACTCTATAGTGTGCGTTTCAATTTTGAAAATGTATTTTAACTCCAACCTGCTGTCTGTAATATAGCAGTATAATAATAATGGTTCTCGGATTCATTTAATAATAGACTTCATTTAATTCGCTAAAATAATTTTTAATATTTTTATTCCCATATTTTTTATTATAATTTATTTATTATAATGTTTATTTTTTAACAAAGTAAAAAGGAATGTGTTAATGACGGGATAAACAGATTAAACTTTTGAGGAATTGATACTTATTCTATTATTAAGATGTTTGGAAGATCAATATATTTTTTTGCGCACATTTCCTTGTTCTGTACTGTATATATCCACTTTTGCATCTTCCTTTTATATATTTATGTGGGGTGTTGTCTGGGCCTGTGGGGTGCACATCTATTAAATCCGAACCCTAATAACAGACAAGAAACACAACAGATTTTAAACAACAACTATGTGTTTCAATATAATCCCCTTGCTTGAAAATGCACGTAAATCAAGTATGAGTGTTATTGAGATAGACGGAAGTTTTTGCAGTAAAAATGTCTGATCAAAATTTAGCTCACGATCAATTTGGCTACGGACTTATTGACTCAGTTTGGTATATATTACGCTACGGTGGCTGAAAAGGAACTGATTGGAAATACAAAATTGATAACGATTTCTTTATAAGGAACAGACCTAGACAAGACCTAGCGAAACAGATAGATCGATAGATAGACAGATGTAGATGATGCGAAATTAATAGATCACTCAGCATATCCTAAAATTGGAATTCTTTATGCGGTTGTATGTTGGCAAAGTGAATAAAAGATACGTATTAGACAAAGAAAGTGAGAGCAATAACTAGAAAGAGATAAAGAGAGAGTGAGAAAAAGAGAGTGAATTAAATAGAGAGGAAAAAGAGCAAGAGATGTATATTCATTTGTTAAGAATAAGCAAGAGGTGAGAAAGAAAGAAAGAAAGAAAGAAAGAAAGAAAGAAAGAAAGAAAGAAAGAAAGAAAAAGAGAGAGAAAATAAAGTGACAGAAAATGAATGGATGAATGAGTGATAAACTGTAAATGAGAGAGTGATAGAGAGATAGAGACAGATAAAT
>OZ010613.1:55075587-55090587 GCA_963932145.1 Acanthosepion lycidas | reverse complement strand
AAAAATAAAAATATTCAAAATATTAATAAGACCGGATTATATATTATATATCTTACTGTTCTTTTTCTTTATTATAAAATATGTGTATACACACACGCACACACACACACACACACACACACATATATATATATATACAGGGTGGGCCATAAGTTTCCATGAGGATGGAATTCTGTGAATGGGCATTAACCAAAGCGAATGAGGCTGTAAACTTTTCAACTAAGATTTTGTTTACTGATGAAACAATTTTTTTATGTCAATGGAGAAGTTAATCGGCAATCCCTGCGTTATTGTAGTAACGAGGACCCTAAAATTTAGATCTTAAATATTGTGTGGGATGAATAATTTTACTGCCACATCAGGTATATATATATATATATATATATATATATATATATATATATATATATATATATATATGTATATTATAATTTAACTGATTTAAAATATGTTTTTCCGCTACACAGTTCTAACCATGTTTCAAAAATGGAAGCTAAAAGCTTCGAATTTAATTTTGTAATTAAATTAAATACATTAGTTACATTTCATCCTTAAGCGAAGTTTGGAGTAACTTATTTTTAAAATTACTGGTTTTTAAAGGCACCGCAAAAATTCATTATTTATAATATTAATGCTCTGTAAATTTACATTGAGCACTATTTTGTAAAAATAAAAATATCTATAATAAAATAAAAATATGTATAAGAACACCGGATTATATATCTTACTCTTCTTTCTTTATATATTTATATATATATATATATATATATATATATATATATATATATATATATATATATTAAACACTTCACTTGGAATAAGCGTTTTAACAGTAACTCTCTTCCGTGAAATTCATTATTAGAGAAATTAACTCGAATTACCATTTACTCGAATGGAAAAGGAATGGATCGAATTTTTCTTACCAACCATTCACCCCAAAATTCTTACAATCTAAAATACTTTCTACCTTTAAATAAGCTGCAAAGAGTACTTTTCGGAACACTGTAGAGGCAGTGTTAATGTACAGATTGTAAACTTTATGCTCCATGTCTACAAATATGACCGTGATCATATGACCGTGATCATATTTACAGTGTGCGATGTGTAAATTGTCGCGATTTCATGCTTTTTTTCCCTCCCTCCACCCCCGACCAAAAAATTCTTACAATCTAAAAATACTTTCTAGCTTTAAATCACCTGCAAATAGTATATAAGCCGTAGAAAACAAAGCAATCAATCATAACGATTCTTACAGTAACCCTCTACATTGAGTGGCTCTTGAGACTTGTAAGTGGGTGAAATACTTCGGTATTTATATATTTACAACTAAAGAAATATTATTGTTATGGTGAAACACACCTATTCTATAGTTAATGGATTCTCCCACCTAATATAAGTTGGAGTAGTAAGAGAAACGAAGGTCACTCGATGTCGGACGACCGGCTGAACGGTTGAACTCTCTGCCTTCGGTCGGGGAGGAACCCGAACGAGGCTATGCCGAAGGGCAGAGTCTCGTTCGGGGAGGTAAACCGACCCTGAACCCGTTTTTCGGGTTCAAAGGGTATATTTTTGGTCGAGCCCACGGGCTCGGATATCCCACGTTAAACCGGCCTTGTGCCACATGATACCCTCGTGGGGGGGGGGACTAAATACTAGTCGTCGATGTTGGTCGACCGGCTGAACGGTTAAACTCTCCCGCTTCGGGCGGGGAGGAACCCGAACGAGGCTACGCCGAAGGACGGAGTCTCGTTCGGGGAGGTAAACAGACCCTGAACCCGTTTATACCCGAATTTTATTTATTTTATTAATTTTAATTATTTTTATTTTAATTTTTATACTTTCATAGTGTTTTCTTTTTCTTGGGGTTCCCTGTTTGCCCATAGCTGGGTAACTAACAGATCCTACCACCACAGATCATGGTGGCCCTGAGAAGAACAGCAGTTAAGAGGTGGTTCCAGGCTCCTTAAAATCTTCAATCTCCCAATCAGAAGCCTTGCGGTCGAATGTGGATTATCCTACAGAATGGAGATGTGGGTGTTAAAAATAAAAATGTTAATTAAAATCTACAATGAATTGGTAGTTGTGGAGAGCCATGATCTCCAACGTTCTGAAGGGACACGATCCGTACATGATGATTCTCAATTGTTTTAAAAATTTCAGCCGGTCGATTCTACGTCCTTCTTCAAGTTTGCCATCCGTAAGTAAAGTTTCTCAGGCCTTCATTAATATTTGCATATTCCCAGCAGAAAGTTCGGCCGACCATCGGTGGACTCCAAATGACAGTTGGTCTTTGTCCTTTTAAGATTCTTGAATGTTAAATCAAGACAGCGTAGGAATATCGGTTTACTCAACTCAAATTAGTGTAAGTAGTTACTCGTGTTTGCTAAGCGACGCCATTTTTCCTAGTACAAGAAGATAATTTCCACACCCCATCCGTCCATTGTCTTGTTTGAAGCATAAATAATGACGTATTTTTATTTTCTTTGTTCATTCGGCCAGATTAATGTCTAGACTGTATAATCCCAAGTGAAAAATCAAACATTTGGTGGCTTAAATTAAACTTCTCTCCTGGACATTTGGAGAGTATATTATTCAAATACAAACTGTCATTTTGAGGTCACAACGAAAGGGAGGCATATCGAGTTGGAATTTACTTAATAAGAAATTTAATTGGTAATGTCTGAGACATTTTTATAAACCTCAAGCTTCACCTCTCCAATTACACACAGTGCTTATCTCAATAGACATTTATAATCATCAGATTTACGATACATACAACATTGTTCGATATAATTTATATTTTTTTAATCAATTCACCCCAAGTAAGGGGATAATACCCCTAAAACGCAAGAGGTTACTGGGAGTGAAAGTGGATCAGAATACTTTAAAAATAACCCAGAAACCCAATTCTAAGCAGGGAAAAAGTGATACACCACTACTCCTGTACAAAAAAACAGGAAGAAGAGTGAATCGTGCGATAGGCAAACCGATCTATTTATATTCAGGAAAAAATAATAAATAAAATTTGTGAGTTTAGACGTAGACGTTAGAAGTAAAGAGTTGGAGTACACTTCAGAAGAGACCTATATATAGAAAATGTGTGACAAACAATATAACGACATATACACATACATACATATGAATACACGTGCACACACATGTTAGTACCCATATAAAACATGAGAATTAACACTTCAAGTGTATACCCCACAAGGGAATTTGAAATTTACTCTAATGTCTACACTTGAAAATAAGTTCATCTGGATTGATTCCGTTTCTAAAAAATGGAATCAGTTCAATCAAAAATAAAAGAAATAAGTATCAACGCAACAATTTTCTCTCGTCCTGAAATAACGACATCAAAAAGCTTCGTGAATATGAAAGGATCCTATTAAAAATAAGTAGATAGAACATATCAAAATTAGTCAACAAAATATGTCACGAAAATATATATATATATATATATTAAATGTAGCCGTCACTTCTACTCCAATAGCTTCATATCTCGCACCTCTCGCCTGTGGAACTTCCTTTCCCTATTCCAGTTTCCCTGAGAGCTATAATCTCTAACTATTCAAATGTAATGTCAATCGACATCTCCAGTTGCCTTGATCTATCCAATATCCTTCTCCTCATTCTTTCCTCTAACACTCCTATCTGATCTTGCTCCAAATCTTCTGTAACCCCTTGCGTCCTAGTGGCTTCCCGCCTTGCTTGGGGTGAAAAGCTTAAAACACACAGACACACACACACACATATATATATATATATATATATATATATATATATATATATATATATATATATATTTCGCAATCAGTACCATCACTTGCTAAGACACCAGCAGTGTTGAAACAAAATGGCTATTTTTGTAGTGATGTTATAACATGCTATCATATATTATAATTTTTGAATATATATATATATATATATATCGAATGTTTGTTTTGCATTAATTTCCGGTGAAAATAAAGACAAAATTTGTCTGTATAACCCCTCGGAGGTTGGCTCATGTGAGCTGAAGCATAGGTCCAACTTAATAAAAAAAATATCGAAATGTTTGACAATTTTTCTCTTTATTTTCACTAGAAATTAAAGCAAATATTCGAACATTAGAACGGCTCATGATCAGACATAATAGACATAATAGACATTCATTGTCTGTTAGATTTAAGAATATATGTTTAAATAATGATCTGCTACCCCAATACAATACATACATATATATATATATATATTTAATAATTGCAAAACGTTCTTGTCCGTTTGAATATTAAAAACAAAATTTTGCAGACTTTCAAAAACATTTATTAATCAAGTACATAGTCTTCATTCTTTCTGACAACTGTATCCCTGTTATGTAGTGGTTTCACAGTGGAGGCTTGTATTAATTCTAAGTCGGTCCTAAAATAGGTTCGACGTACAAAACGTTATGACATCTTCATAGAAATTTCGTGTTTTTTTTTTCTTGGGAAGTAGTTTTCGACTGACTGTAAGAGTCAAATTTTTTCATTTAAATTATTCCATGGAAACCTGAACAAATAATGAAGATCCGAAGACGCCAAGTTAGGAAAATACGGTGGGTGCTGGAGGATTTCCCATTTACCTTCTTTGAATTTCTGCAAGGTCTATTTTGCAACATACGTTCTTGCATTATTTGCGGTGGAAAATGACACCTTTTTGATTTGCCAGAATCGGCCATTTTTCTTCTATAGTCACATTGAGATTGATGCATTGGCTGCAATACTTTGTTGCAGTTATTGTTTTGCCGGCCTAAAGAATCTCAAGGTGAATTATCCCTCTGCAATCTCCACCATAACAGACAGCAATCCCTTCATTGGATGTAAAGACACATTCACAAGTTTGTTTTCAGCTCCGTTTGCAACGAACAATCATAAACGATCCCTTTCCATCGCTTGTGACAATTCTATCCAATTACGGCTGATTTTCGTGACGTAAGAACAAAGTAATCTCCTCAGAAACTCTGTCGAGTTTGTTCTATCCGAGAATTTCTCAACCGGGGTCCACATGGGCCCTTGGGGTCCATGTAATATTTCTTGGGGTACACAGGCAAAATATAACAAATTAGGGGTCCACAATAATATTTTGGTGGTCCACGAAGAATGCCAACTCAGAATTAAAAATTAACTTTCTACTGTAATTTACACTACATTGAAATATATATATATATATATATATATATATATATATATATATACTCGACAATGTCTTTTTTGGGTTCACTAACACAAAAAAGAGATGGTATCATATCGAGAATATTTGACATCGAAAAACAAAGGAAAAAATTAATTATTTTTAATAATATGTGGAAATCTCCACCCTTTGCCTGATGACGGTCGCGAGACCGGAAAACCGTGTAGCAAAATTATAGAAAATAAAGCTTGATATTTTTTTTAAAAATCCACATTACAACCAAAAACGTTTGCGGTTTCTCTCTTCTTTTTAATATACACACTGTTCTCTCGTTGTAACTGCTATAACCTCTACTTATATATATATATATATATATATATATATATATATATATATATATATATATATATATATATATATTGTCATCCATAGACAGACTGTTTTGCTGTATCACAGCTCATCATTGTGGCTAGACATCCAATTGCCTCAATTTGGCATCAGTAGGAGATTCTATCTGCGTTATCAGCGACCGGTTGAGAGGAAAAGCTTATTTTTACGTACTTATTCTTTGAATAAACACGACAATGACCGAGAGGACTCAATTCATGGAAAACCTTTACAGTATTAACAGTAGTAGTCATTGTTTGCAAATTCGCGATATATACATGCGTATATATATATATATATATATATATATATATATATATATATATATATATATGTATGTATGTATGTATGTATGTATGTATGTATAAGTAGATGTACTGTATAGCGGCCCGGAATGAGGAATTGGGGATCTAGTTCGAATTCCTTGGATTGAAACTGGTCTAGGAGAAGGACAACTGAATTCAAAACCTGCAGAGGGTTGTTTGGGGACCTTGTAGCACGTGGTTCACCAGGTTTCTGTATTCAACCCTTCGAATAGTGTGGTTGGTTCTGCACAAAGCCTTCAACACTATAATCAAATCATCTGTGCAGGTGTCTGGCTGTCGATTCCTAGGAACTGAGTTGCTTGATCCTCATAAGTTATTTGTTAATAGAATTGCTGTTTTGTTTACTTTTTTTAATAAAAATATTATTTTATTTTCAGAGTATAAAATAGGTATCAATAATCTTACGCCTCGGAATAATCATTTGAAAATGTTATCAGAAAATTGTTACATTTCGGTCTTCATAATAAATATTGCTTAAAAACGCCTAATAATACCATATACCAACCCAATATATATATATATATATATATATATATATATATATATATATATATATATATATATATATATATATATACGAATGTAATGAGGACGAAAATAATATCTTCCAATACTCGCTTGAAGATGAAACGGAACTAATGCTTTCAATTTAATTATATAATTAAATTTAAAGTTTTTAGCGTCCATTTTTGAAACCTGATTATTACTGTGTAGGGAAAAAACATATTTTAAATCAGTTAATTTATAATATTTGTGCTCTGTAAATTTACATTGAGCACTCTTTTGTCAAAATAAAAAAAAATAACAAGGACACAAGATTATATATCTTATTCTTCTTTATATATATATATATATATATATATATATATATATATATATATATATATAATAACCACTACTTATTGATGATTGATGTAACAGTCGTATCACAAACAATTTTTTATTAAGCAAATATATCAAATCTTTCGTTTACTCTAAAAATTATCCAAAGTGACAAAGTAAATTCTAAAGGCAATCGTAGAATTTTATTGGAAATTTCTTTATTATAGACTTTATTATAAAGATTTGATTATAAAAATAATTGTATATAATTTTAGTTTAATTATGCATTCGGAATTGGAAAGGAATTGTTTGCCTTTGGTCAGGGAATCGATGCAAGTCTGGCACATATTACGGGGCTATTATATGTATAATAGAAAGGCATTTCGTGTAATTTTACAATAAAATGCATTTCAAATTATTCTATTGTAGAAATGCATTGTAAATATTAAAAAAACGAATTGCTTATGATTAGGAATTAAGGCTATCGTTATTAATATTAACACATCTCTTATATTTCGAATCACGTGCAGTTTCTCATGTTTCATTCGTAAATTGCAAAGATTGAAAAGATTGTGTTCATGATTAATCGGAGTTTTATTGTCAATGGAATCGAATAGAATCGATTACACCATTGAAGGAAAAAAATGGTTTCAATTATCATACTCACACGTAGAGTCAATCCATTTATCTGTTCTCTGGATATTACATTATTATTCGGAAAGCCAGAAGAAAGGACTATCTATCTATTCCTAAAAGACAGAATACAACCTTGTGGAAATTAATTGAAGCAACCACTTTAGTCCCCTTTCTTTCACCATACAGTCAGTTTTAGACCCAATGGAGTGAAAGGGTGTAATCAATTTCTATATTTTTCTCAGATTAGGTCTTTTGCAGTGGTGCACAGGGATGTATTTTCGGGGTGTATAATGAAATAACTTTGGCCTTGAAAAATATTGCGTCATCCGTGATTGCATCATATTTTTATCATGCCCAGACACAATTATCTCTACTGTCGATTAGTTGTCCTACAGCCATTGTCTGCGATGGACGTTACTCCAAGGAGGCATACGAAAATTGTAACTTATTGAAACAACGGCTTTAGTTTCCTTTCTTTCACCATACGGTTAGTTGTAGATCCACTGGAGTGAGAGGGTGTAATCAATTTCTATATTTTCCACAGATTAGGTCATTTGCAAGGTCTTCAGTAATATGAATCTATTATGAGTATATGATGAAATTTGTTTGGTCTTGAGAAATATTGCGTCAACCATGATTGCATCAAATTTTTATCACGCCTAGACACTATTGTCTCGACTGTTGATTAGTTGTTCTACGACCATTGTCTGCGACGGACGTTACTCCAAGGGGGCGTACGAAAATTGTAACGATGCATGAACACGAAGTACTATAGACTGGTCCGGAAAGTCTCCTGATTTAAATCCAATCGAGAAACTCTGGTCAATCTGCAAGGAACGACTTCGTGGTAATAGACATATGAAGTACTAAGATGTGCACTGGGTCATATTTCACTGGAAAATAATACGTAAATAATAATAAATATTAAATGTCATAAATACGTAAATAATATATAAATATATAATGTCATAAATAATGACAGAATTATTTGTTTTGTTTCAGTTAATTTGCACAAGGGTGTATATGTGCTGTGTAGAAAGACGACTGATTTTTCTCGACGCTAATTGCTGTAAACGGATTCATCAATCTGCTCATGTGGACGATCGTCGCAAAATGGGTCGCAAGGCAAAGCGTTTGGGTCGTACGAATTACTACACTGAATTATGGCATTCTCTATTACTGGTCTATAGCATTCATCGGGGTCCATGGATGTGTGGCTGAAGATTTAGAGTAGGATTTTTATGAGAGATCGCCACTGATGCTATCGAAGGCAAAAACTGGAGCCAACACAATTTGAACATGAAATCCGACTGTCTTAGAGACTCCGGCTTCGGATTTGAATTCAGAGTTTTCCTTCTCCTAATTTGGTTGCCAACCATGGCTACAGAGACCAGATTGCTCTAGTATTTACTCATATTTGAAGTTGTTGATTTCATAGTTTTTCCTTCTCCTAGACCAGTTGCCAACCAACGGACCGACTCGAGAGCTGCTAAGAGATGGATTTATACCCTTCCCAAGGGTATTAGTACGAAAGTGAGTGATTGCATTCACGGCTGGAATTCGAACTCGGCACTCAGTTTTCTCAATCCGAGCCGCAATTCATTTACTCCACTGTGCCTCATGTATAGGTCGATGACGTTATAAGTATACATCCAGGCACACAATCCTAGGACTTGTTTCTTTTGGCATACATAAAAGAATAGTTATACGCCCTATGTTAGGATGTGTTACATAAACAAGGTTTTAGAATAATTTCCCGCGAGAATTTGCCATACAATTTAAAGTAGAATTGCGAACGATAGTAGAAAGGCGCTTGATTGATGCTAATGATGTCTTAAAGTGCAGTCGAAGTAAGTGCCTGATGAATTCATTGGTGATTGTCTTGACAGTCCTGAGAGCAAGGACGAAAAAAGTCAATCCTATAATTGCAACAAATTGCATTTGCCCATATTGTTGTTGTTACTATAGTCTGTCCCTCTCACACTCACGCCTCTTTATCTACCTATCTATCTATTTATCTATCATCTATCGATCTATCTATCTCAGTCTGTTCATATCTATCTCATTCTGCTCATATCTATCAATCTATCTATCTATATATCTCAGTCAATTCATATCTATCTCAGCCTGTTCATACTTATCACTCTCAGTTTGTTCATATCTATCTATCTATCTCAACCTGTTCATATCGATCTCAGGATGTTCATATCTATGTATCGCAGGCAGTTCATATCTATCTATCTATCTCAGTCGCTTCATCTCTCTATATATATCTACCTCAGTCGGTTCATATCTATCTATATATCTATCTATCTGTCTGTCTTTACATCTCTATCCATCTATCTAAATCTGTTCATATCTATCTCAGCATGTTCATATCTATCTATCTATCTATCTATCTATCTATCTATCTATCTACCTCAGTCGGTTCATATCTATCTATATATCTATCTCAGTCTGTTCATATCTATCTATATGTCTGTCTATCTATCTATCTATCTATCTATCTATCTATCAGTCTTTAAATCTCTATCCATCTATCTATATCTGTTCATATCTATCTCAATCTGTTCATATCTATGTATATCTCTATCTATCTATCTATCTATCTATCTATCTCGCGTTCTCTTACTGTTTCTTCTCTCTCGCACACAGTGCTTCCCTCCCTCTCTATCTCTCTCTTTCTCTCCCTTTCTTTCGCGCTCACATACACACATACAGACATAGACATAAACATTCTCCCTCCTAGGATTACAGCTATATAGCGTTGAAACACTAGTTCCCGTACGATCACTTAAGTTAAGCAACGTTGTGCCTGGTCAGTACCTAGATGGGTGACCGATTGGAAATACTAGGTGCTGTAAGCTTGGATGTGCCGGTAGTGTATAATGTATCTGAATTTATAATCGACGAGCCGAGTTCCAATTTCAGTCTATCTCAGTCTGTTCATATCTATCTATCTATCTCAGTCTCTTCATATCTGTCTTTCTATCTATCTATCTTAGTCTGTTCATTATCTATCTATCTATCTCAGTCTCTTCATATCTGTCTTTCTATCTATCTCTGTTAGTCTGTTCATTATCTATCTATCTATCTATCTCAGTCTCTTCATATCTGTCTTTCTATCTATCTCTGTTAGTCTGTTCATTATCTATCTGTTTATCTATCTATCTATCAATCTCAGTCTCTTCATATATGTCTTACTATCTATCTCTCTTAGACTGTTCATTATCTATCTATCTATCTATCTTAGTCTGTTCATTATCTATCTATCTATCTCAGTCTCTTCATATCTGTCTTTCTATCTATCTCTCTTAGACTGTTCATTATTTATCTATCTATCTATCTATCTATCTTAGTCTGTTCATTATCTATCTATCTATCTCAGTCTCTTCATATCTGTCTTTCTATTTATCTCTCTTAGACTGTTCATTATCTATCTATCTATCTATCTCAGTCTCTTCATATCTGTCTTTCTATTTATCTCTCTTAGACTGTTCATTATCTATCTATCTATCTATCTCAGTCTCTTCATATCTGTCTTTCTATTTATCTCTCTTAGACTGTTCATTATCTATCTATCTATCTATCTCAGTCTCTTCATATCTGTCTTTCTATTTATCTCTCTTAGACTGTTCATTATCTATCTATCTATCTATCTCAGTCTCTTCATATCTGTCTTTCTATTTATCTCTCTTAGACTGTTCATTATCTATCTATCTATCTATCTCAGTCTCTTCATATCTGTCTTTCTATTTATCTCTCTTAGACTGTTCATTATCTATCTATCTATCTATCTCAGTCTCTTCATATCTGTCTTTCTATTTATCTCTCTTAGACTGTTCATTATCTATCTATCTATCTATCTCAGTCTCTTCATATCTGTCTTTCTATTTATCTCTCTTAGACTGTTCATTATCTATCTATCTATCTATCTCAGTCTCTTCATATCTGTCTTTCTATTTATCTCTCTTAGACTGTTCATTATCTATCTATCTATCTATCTCAGTCTCTTCATATCTGTCTTTCTATTTATCTCTCTTAGACTGTTCATTATCTATCTATCTATCTATCTCAGTCTCTTCATATCTGTCTTTCTATTTATCTCTCTTAGACTGTTCATTATCTATCTATCTATCTATCTCAGTCTCTTCATATCTGTCTTTCTATTTATCTCTCTTAGACTGTTCATTATCTATCTATCTATCTATCTCAGTCTCTTCATATCTGTCTTTCTATTTATCTCTCTTAGACTGTTCATTATCTATCTATCTATCTATCTCAGTCTCTTCATATCTGTCTTTCTATTTATCTCTCTTAGACTGTTCATTATCTATCTATCTATCTATCTCAGTCTCTTCATATCTGTCTTTCTATTTATCTCTCTTAGACTGTTCATTATCTATCTATCTATCTATCTCAGTCTCTTCATATCTGTCTTTCTATTTATCTCTCTTAGACTGTTCATTATCTATCTATCTATCTATCTCAGTCTCTTCATATCTGTCTTTCTATTTATCTCTCTTAGACTGTTCATTATCTATCTATCTATCTATCTCAGTCTCTTCATATCTGTCTTTCTATTTATCTCTCTTAGACTGTTCATTATCTATCTATCTATCTATCTCAGTCTCTTCATATCTGTCTTTCTATTTATCTCTCTTAGACTGTTCATTATCTATCTATCTATCTATCTCAGTCTCTTCATATCTGTCTTTCTATTTATCTCTCTTAGACTGTTCATTATCTATCTATCTATCTATCTCAGTCTCTTCATATCTGTCTTTCTATTTATCTCTCTTAGACTGTTCATTATCTATCTATCTATCTATCTCAGTCTCTTCATATCTGTCTTTCTATTTATCTCTCTTAGACTGTTCATTATCTATCTATCTATCTATCTCAGTCTCTTCATATCTGTCTTTCTATTTATCTCTCTTAGACTGTTCATTATCTATCTATCTATCTATCTCAGTCTCTTCATATCTGTCTTTCTATTTATCTCTCTTAGACTGTTCATTATCTATCTATCTATCTATCTCAGTCTCTTCATATCTGTCTTTCTATTTATCTCTCTTAGACTGTTCATTATCTATCTATCTATCTATCTCAGTCTCTTCATATCTGTCTTTCTATTTATCTCTCTTAGACTGTTCATTATCTATCTATCTATCTATCTCAGTCTCTTCATATCTGTCTTTCTATTTATCTCTCTTAGACTGTTCATTATCTATCTATCTATCTATCTCAGTCTCTTCATATCTGTCTTTCTATTTATCTCTCTTAGACTGTTCATTATCTATCTATCTATCTATCTCAGTCTCTTCATATCTGTCTTTCTATTTATCTCTCTTAGACTGTTCATTATCTATCTATCTATCTATCTCAGTCTCTTCATATCTGTCTTTCTATTTATCTCTCTTAGACTGTTCATTATCTATCTATCTATCTATCTCAGTCTCTTCATATCTGTCTTTCTATTTATCTCTCTTAGACTGTTCATTATCTATCTATCTATCTATCTCAGTCTCTTCATATCTGTCTTTCTATTTATCTCTCTTAGACTGTTCATTATCTATCTATCTATCTATCTCAGTCTCTTCATATCTGTCTTTCTATTTATCTCTCTTAGACTGTTCATTATCTATCTATCTATCTATCTCAGTCTCTTCATATCTGTCTTTCTATTTATCTCTCTTAGACTGTTCATTATCTATCTATCTATCTATCTCAGTCTCTTCATATCTGTCTTTCTATTTATCTCTCTTAGACTGTTCATTATCTATCTATCTATCTATCTCAGTCTCTTCATATCTGTCTTTCTATTTATCTCTCTTAGACTGTTCATTATCTATCTATCTATCTATCTCAGTCTCTTCATATCTGTCTTTCTATTTATCTCTCTTAGACTGTTCATTATCTATCTATCTATCTATCTCAGTCTCTTCATATCTGTCTTTCTATTTATCTCTCTTAGACTGTTCATTATCTATCTATCTATCTATCTCAGTCTCTTCATATCTGTCTTTCTATTTATCTCTCTTAGACTGTTCATTATCTATCTATCTATCTATCTCAGTCTCTTCATATCTGTCTTTCTATTTATCTCTCTTAGACTGTTCATTATCTATCTATCTATCTATCTCAGTCTCTTCATATCTGTCTTTCTATTTATCTCTCTTAGACTGTTCATTATCTATCTATCTATCTATCTCAGTCTCTTCATATCTGTCTTTCTATTTATCTCTCTTAGACTGTTCATTATCTATCTATCTATCTATCTATCTCAGTCTCTTCATATCTGTCTTTCTATTTATCTCTCTTAGACTGTTCATTATCTATCTATCTATCTATCTATCTCAGTCTCTTCATATCTGTCTTTCTATTTATCTCTCTTAGACTGTTCATTATCTATCTATCTATCTATCTATCTCAGTCTCTTCATATCTGTCTTTCTATTTATCTCTCTTAGACTGTTCATTATCTATCTATCTATCTATCTATCTCAGTCTCTTCATATCTGTCTTTCTATTTATCTCTCTTAGACTGTTCATTATCTATCTATCTATCTATCTCAGTCTCTTCATATCTGTCTTTCTATTTATCTCTCTTAGACTGTTCATTATCTATCTATCTATCTATCTCAGTCTCTTCATATCTGTCTTTCTATTTATCTCTCTTAGACTGTTCATTATCTATCTATCTATCTATCTCAGTCTCTTCATATCTGTCTTTCTATTTATCTCTCTTAGACTGTTCATTATCTATCTATCTATCTATCTCAGTCTCTTCATATCTGTCTTTCTATTTATCTCTCTTAGACTGTTCATTATCTATCTATCTATCTATCTCAGTCTCTTCATATCTGTCTTTCTATTTATCTCTCTTAGACTGTTCATTATCTATCTATCTATCTATCTCAGTCTCTTCATATCTGTCTTTCTATTTATCTCTCTTAGACTGTTCATTATCTATCTATCTATCTATCTCAGTCTCTTCATATCTGTCTTTCTATTTATCTCTCTTAGACTGTTCATTATCTATCTATCTATCTATCTCAGTCTCTTCATATCTGTCTTTCTATTTATCTCTCTTAGACTGTTCATTATCTATCTATCTATCTATCTCAGTCTCTTCATATCTGTCTTTCTATTTATCTCTCTTAGACTGTTCATTATCTATCTATCTATCTATCTCAGTCTCTTCATATCTGTCTTTCTATTTATCTCTCTTAGACTGTTCATTATCTATCTATCTATCTATCTCAGTCTCTTCATATCTGTCTTTCTATTTATCTCTCTTAGACTGTTCATTATCTATCTATCTATCTATCTCAGTCTCTTCATATCTGTCTTTCTATTTATCTCTCTTAGACTGTTCATTATCTATCTATCTATCTATCTCAGTCTCTTCATATCTGTCTTTCTATTTATCTCTCTTAGACTGTTCATTATCTATCTATCTATCTATCTCAGTCTCTTCATATCTGTCTTTCTATTTATCTCTCTTAGACTGTTCATTATCTATCTATCTATCTATCTCAGTCTCTTCATATCTGTCTTTCTATTTATCTCTCTTAGACTGTTCATTATCTATCTATCTATCTATCTCAGTCTCTTCATATCTGTCTTTCTATTTATCTCTCTTAGACTGTTCATTATCTATCTATCTATCT
>OZ010613.1:55040587-55070587 GCA_963932145.1 Acanthosepion lycidas | reverse complement strand
AGTGGTCACTCATATAGGTACTGACCATATTCAACGTTGTTTAACTTCGGTGATCAGATGAGAACTAGTGCTTCAACGTGATATGGCCTGATAGATAGATAGATAGATAGATAGATAGATAGATAGATAGATAGATATCCAGCATATGGTTAGTGTATGAACAAGCTGATAACATGAATTGACTGAGGATGTTTTGGGCCGTGCGGGAATGTAAATCTGATAGCGATGGTCACCATTTTTAAAATTTTTGGTATAAGACCAAAAACGCGAAAAGACAGACGACTGCAAGTATGAGTAAAGTCAAAATACCTTTATAAGGCAAGTTAGCGAGTAGCGATTAATTTTAACCAAGCAGTTGATTTACTCCTACTCGATCATCTACATCTAAGCTCTCGCTTCATCCTAGAAACTATTCTGCAAGTACTGTCTCTCATAAAATAAAACGAGATAATAAAAACAAAAAGAAAATTATCCGTCGTTGATATAGTCTATAGAGACTTGTGGCTTGAAGTGAAGCCAAAAACGACACGTAATGCAACAATATGTAAATTATACATTGTGCATATATATATATATATATATATATATATATATATATATATATATATATTGTATCAAAAATATTTTTACAGATTTTGGGGCGTTTTCATCACACAAAAACAAGGACAAAGTTCACATAGACATGTGACCGCAAATACTTTGTTTTTGAGATATTAAGTTTAAAGAAAATTTACGATAGATGGCGACGTGTTGCATGTAGACCAGGTTACATTTGTCAATCGTGTACGTTTGTGGCTCGTCTGTCTTCAACGTTTAATGTATGTAATAGTGAATTAACTGAGAAGTGTTCCGTTTAACAATGCCAGAATATTCATATCGTGAGCAGGCAGATACGATTTTTGTATACGACCGCGCGAATGGTAATGGACGCGAGTCTGCACGGCTGTATCAGATTGGGTTTCCAGACCGAAGGCGGTCGAGTCATCCAAGCTTTGCTGCTGTTTAACGTCGCATAGCTGAGACAAGATCCGTGGTAACACAAAATTTGGATCGAGGTGGGCCGATATCCGCTCGTACGCCGGACCACTAAGAACACATAGCGTTTATAGGAAGCCTACTTTTATTAGGCTGTATTTCAGTTGGGCCTGTTTTGCTCGTAAGTCTAGGAAAATTAACCTTGTCAAAACATTTACTCGTCGTATATTGATGATATTTTCGGAGTGCAAACTTGATGTCGAACTCAGGGAAATTATCAATATATTTCTTGCCAATGGCTATCCTAAAGGTGTTATCAAAACTAATATTAGACTTAAAATATCGAAGTTTAATGAAATTAAACCATTGGGCCCATCTAAGTGTCCTGTCTACATGAGATTAACTTGGATTAGCTCTTGCAGTCAATTATGCATTAATCTCCTCACCTGTCATGCACTGCTTCAATTTTGTAATTTTAGGTAACATTTTCACTACTAGAAGTGCTATCAGCGTGGTGTAATGGTTAACAAGCTTGTCTCGCTAGATCAGTTACGACAAAAGTCAGTTTGATCTTCACTAGGCGCCCAAACATGTGTCCTTGTTCCATATCTAGGCTACGCTTAGAAAGTAACCCCTACTAGAAGTGCTTTCCCCTCCGTCCGGTTTCCTGCTAACCTATTAGCCATTATCGAATAATTTTGTTGGTGTTGTTTAATATATATATATATATATATATATATATATATATATATATAGGTTTGGGAATATCTTTAATTTCCAAACACGGTCAGCGCGTTGTGGCCGTGATCATAATTGATATTGTTGAAAGTTGGTTTCTTCTTTTTTATTATTAACGCTTCCATTATTTAATTATATATATATATATATATATATATATATATATATATATATATATATATATATATATATATCCGAATGAAGGCAAAAGAAAAACGTATTTAGATAAGTTTTCATTTGATCTTTATTCATGTTTTTCCTTTTACTGTTTTACATTCTAGCTAAATTTTTTGCACATACACACACACACACACACACACACACACACACACATATATATATATATATATATTTGTGTGTGTGTGTAAATTTTAATGGCTCGAACAAAATAATAATCGTTAGAAATTTAAGTCTTTAAGTCGAGTATTCCCAAAGGATCGAGATGTTCGTTCATTATTGATGTTAATATTTGATGAAATTTTAAAATGGCGCCAGTATTGGCGGGAATCGCTTCGAAGCAATCTAAAAGTACGTATCGTTGTGTTTGTTGTATAATTATTTTTAAACAGCAGCGAAATTGCTTAATGCGACGAAGCAGCAACACTGTGAAGAGTTCGCCCTCCTTAAGAGAATGTTATTATCTCCTGAATGTTATGTGTTTAGCTAATGTTGGACGATTTCATCAAAGATGAAGAAGAGATTCGAGGCAACGGAGATGTGCTTCTACAGAAGGATGCTAAGGATGTCATGGACCGAGTGTGTAAGCAACGATGAGAACTTAGAGAGATTGCAAAGAAGGAGGGTTATATTTATCATCAGGAAGAGGCAGCTGAAGTTCCTGGGACACATAATGAGGAAGGAGGGCTTGGAGAATCTGATACTCACTGGTCGAATAGAGGGAATAAGAGACAAGGGAAAACAACGTATGACAGCTAGCGGCCTTAAGCAAGTGGATGTGAGAACGTAGTCTGGGATATGTGGCAGAAGGAAGGAATTTGTTGAGAGCTGCAATGGATAGAGGGAGGTGGAGAGCCATGATCGCCTACGTCCTGAAAGGACATGGCACATCGAAAAAAGAAGGATGTAGAGAAACAAAATTTCGAAGACGACTGGGGAAACACAAGTTTATCAATATGAATTATTCTCTTTGTCGAGTTTTCCTTCTCTCTCTTTCTCTCTCTCTCTCTCTCTCTTTTTTTTTCTCTTCTGTCTCTTACGCGTAACGTGTCTTTTTCTCTCTTTCCTTGAACACTATATCTTACATAACCTCCCTCCGATGTTCTCCATTCGTTTTATCATACTTCTTTCTATTTATACATTTATACATATGCAAACTAATATATATATATAAAATATATATATATATATATATATATATATATATATTAATTTGAGCGCTTAGCCTTGGAGCGGGTAGAATGGAGATTAACGTTTTTTAGTGGACACAGCAATTTTCAATCTGCCTGTCTGAATCATCTTCAAGAAGGGGGAGCAAGATCTAAAATATCAGCCAATCTAACAGTGAATATGTGAACTCCTTTGTAAATCACTAGTGGGTCTTAAACGCCACTTAAGATTATCGCACAAAATTTCATAACTGAATCAATTAAGCTGTCATATCCTCATACGTCGAAACCGACGGGAGAGTCCATTATTATTATTATTATTATTATTATTATTATTATTATTATTATTATTATATATAGTTTTATTAGAAACAGATAACCTTTAGGCTCCATTGATTATACTGGACCCTTAAGTCTGTTTTCTTTTAATTAAACTAATATTCGCTCTGCTTTTACATTTAGCTCTATGGATTACATCCTCCTTGGGAGTATCCATACGGATTACCAAACATTTCATTACCTAACTATATATATCGATGTCAACATCAAGCGGCGACAGTCTTAATCACAATCTTCAGTCCTGAAAACTGCGTTTAAGCATGAAACAGACTGTCGCCGGTGGGTTTTGACCGCAATGTCCACTTTTATATTTACATATGCTCTAGTACTGATATTGAGTACTTTAACTTACAAATATAGCATACCTCAAAACTATATTAGCATATATATATATATATATATATATATATATATATATATATATATATATATATATATATTAGTGAATACTGAGATCATCACCAACGTAAGGGCTATCGTTTTATCTCAACGGTTACTGGGAAGGCAGTAATGGTCATGCTTCAAATTATGAGACTATCGAGTAGAAAAAACTATAAATCCGAAGACGGTGATTTGTAGACATGTCAACTTTTTACTCATTATATATATATATATATATATATATATATATATATATATATATATTAGAAAAATTATACTCAGCATTAATTACCCACCGTTAATAGTCTGACCATAAATTCAATTTAGAAATATATATATATATATATATATATATATATATATATATATATATATATATATATATATATATATATATATATGGGAGAATATATATATATAAATATATACATATTTATATATGGGAGAATATATATATATATATATATATATATATATATATATATATATATATATATATATATATAAACCAACACTTTAGTATTATTTTAATACCGACGATTGACTTCTGACGAAGTGTTGGTCGAAAGGCGCCTTAGGTTGTGTATTTTTTATTCGATTTTAATCGACGTTATATTTATTTTATTCGATTTTAATTATTATATCTATATATATAATTTTTAAAATTAAAATTTTAATCGTTAAATGTATATATAGAAATATACATTCGATTGGTTAATCATGGCAAAGCTCACACACCTATATTTAATTTTGTGTTTTTTCTCGAAAAAAACAGGGCAAGTATTATGCTTCTGAAATTAAAATAATCGTTCACTTGCCAATAGCTTGCCATTGCCCTGGGAGACACATTTGTAGTGTTGAAACATGATTGTAATTATTTAGCGATTTTAACATGTTTTTGGCTTTATATCCTCCAATAAATAATATATATGTATGTGTGTGTGTGTGTGTGTGTGTGTGTGTGTGTGTGTGTGTGTGTGTGTGTGTGTGTGGAAAAAAAAGCTGTCTTGAATAATTATTGGCTGGTCTACTACAGCAGAATATAACAAGATGGCCGAATATTTTTCTCAGTCAAAATTAAAATAAATTTTCAAACGCTTTACAATATGATTTATTCTTAGATTCTTTTGAAGAAGTCAAACAGTTTGCGCGTGTGTTTCATACTAATGTTTACTAAATACAAAACCCGAGGCCCACTCAACCTAGAGGTTTACTGTGTAGTGTTGTATGAATCTAAGAAAAGCCAAGAAACCAAATCCGTGGGATTATGCAGTAAAGTTAATGCTTCATCGTAGATTTGAAGACCTCAGGAGTGTATTGATTGACAAAGCATCCTGCCGGGAGTCTTTTCCACAAAGTTCTTAGAAACAAGCTGTTCGACTAGTACTTATTACTAATGGAATACAGAAGGAATGGGTACGTGGCACGCCAGGTCAGGGGCGGTGGGACCAAGGAGTGTAGTTCGTCAGATCACATGCTATGAAAATAGCGATAAAATAACGAGAGGCTTGTGATGTTTGATCTGTGCGAAAGGGACTGTAGGAGTGAAAATAATTCATCACCCACAAGGATATGTATAAAAGAGAGCCTGCAGTATAATTCTTGGCGCGACTCCTTAACCATAACCTGACGAAATCCTAAAAGTTTTTTTTTTAGATTTTCAAATATCCAGTATTTTTTTCAATCAAAATTAAGGTGAAATTTCAAATAGTTTGCAATATTTCTTTCTCATTCATTCTTTATCTTGAAGAAGCTAAACAGTGTGTTTATGTGTGTGTGTGTGTTTTCAGATGAATCATAGTAATTAAAATAATTCATCACCCACAAGGATATGTATAAAAGAGGGCTTGCAGTATAAGTCTTGACTCCTTAACCATAACCTGACGAAATGGTAAAAGTTTTTTATTTTTAGAGTTTTAAATATCCAATATTTTTTCAATCAAAATTAAAGTGAAATTTCAAACAGTTTGCAATATTTCTTTTTCATTACTTGTTTATCTTGAAGAAGCTAAACAGTGTGTGTGTGTGTGTGTGTGTGTGTGTGTGTGTGTGTGTGTGCAGATGAATCATTCTTTCCCGACTCCTTCCTGGACAAAGATGCCATGTGCTCTCATTTATCTATTTCCGGCTTCATCAAGCCTTACTTCCTCTAGACAAAAGATGCCAAGTTTCACAGCTGAACAAAGATTTGCTGTCGAAAGTCGATTTCTGTATTATATTGTTGAATAATAGATAATCAAGATGGCGCCCGACTCACAGGGTTTGGGAATTGTGAAATGTGGCAGAAAATTAATTGTACTCTTCTTAAATAATTCTGTATATTGCTTTTGAATTATAATTGTGATCTTCCTGTCAGGATTGTACTAATTCCAATTTTATAAATAAATTATTCAATTTAGCATATCATCGCCTATTTCTCCCCTCAAATGGTGTGATGCAACTGATATGGTTTCTAAAAATCAAGTTTCATTTTATGTTAAGTAATCGCTTAGCTGTTTTCAAACATAACAATGTTGTCAATAATGAAAACGATTTTTTGCTTTTTTTTAAAAAAACATGGTGCGACAGAAATACCTCCCACATATCAACCAGTTATGTGCCATGCGTGATACACGCTTAGGCGATCATGTATCTTTCGATACATGACTGACGAGGCAGATTTTTCCCAAAGTTGCGATTTCTTTCTGCGGTAGACCAGTTGCTATCCAAGGCGATAGAACCCAGTCTATTTACCCATAGCTGGGGCCTCCCCCATATACATCCCAAATGTCTTAAAATTGTGTGGGAGGTATTTCTGGGAGGTAGATGTAGGGGTATTTCTACCGTTACCTGTATAACAAGAGTGCAAAACACTTACATATTTCTGTTTCAGCAAAATTCCTTATTTTCTTATAATAAATAAACATTTTAAAAAAATGCTCTTCCAGCTAAAATTTGGGCGCGTCATCAATTGAGAAAGATGGTTTTCCATTTATTTTTTTACAAATTTCCAAACGCTTTTATTTTAAAAAAATAATCACTTTGTTCTTTGATTTACAGTAATTCCCCATGTACAATACGCATTTTTTCTAAAAAAAAAATGATAAGCAATATTAGGGGTACGTATTATGCAAATGAAACAAATGGTAGTCTGAAGGAGATTTTATGTTTATAGTTCTTCGCTTTTGTTAGCGAAGGAATTTCGCCATTTTCTCTCATTAACTTTACTAATTTACTTTTTGTATGAATGATTCATTGAAATATAAATTAAACTGCACCACATATTTTCTTTCAAAAATTGCCGTTTCATAGGTCGATTTCAGTTGTGAAATGACTATTCACCACAACCATATCACAATTTGACACTAACATTCAGCGATTGCCACCCCATAAGGATGTCAAATATCAGGTCATCCCATAATTTCTGTCCGAATGTTGAATAAAGAAAACAAGTGACCAAATGTTACATTTAATTACAGATTCATTCAACAATGTATTTCCCTGATTATCTATGACTTCCTTCCATCTATTAACAAGCTTACTAATTCCATTACTGTAAAACTCTTTTGGTTTTGATTCGAAGAACTCACAAATGTCAGTTTTAACCTCTTCCTGTTTTACAAAAGCTGTTTCTTCTAAATGATTCTGTAAGCTACGAAACAAATGGTAGTCTGAAGGAGATTTTATGTTTATAGTTCTTCGCTTTTGTTAGCGAAGGAATTTCGCCATTTTCTCTCATTAACTTTACTAATTTACTTTTTGTATGAATGATTCATTGAAATATAAATTAAACTGCACCACATATTTTCTTTCAAAAATTGCCGTTTCATAGGTCGATTTCAGTTGTGAAATGACTATTCACCACAACCATATCACAATTTGACACTAACATTCAGCGATTGCCACCCCATAAGGATGTCAAATATCAGGTCATCCCATAATTTCTGTCCGAATGTTGAATAAAGAAAACAAGTGACCAAATGTTACATTTAATTACAGATTCATTCAACAATGTATTTCCCTGATTATCTATGACTTCCTTCCATCTATTAACAAGCTTACTAATTCCATTACTGTAAAACTCTTTTGGTTTTGATTCGAAGAACTCACAAATGTCAGTTTTAACCTCTTCCTGTTTTACAAAAGCTGTTTCTTCTAAATGATTCTGTAAGCTACGAAACAAATGGTAGTCTGAAGGAGATTTTATGTTTATAGATTATTTTTAATAGACACAATTTACTCTATATTTAAATGTTCTCTATTCTATATAAAAAGTATTAATTACATATACCGGCCTGAATGTTAGAGAATTTACGGAGAAAATATGCATTCTCCGACAGGAAACGGACAGGAATCTCGAACATTCAGGCCGGTAAATGCAATTAATACTGTTTATTTAAAAGAAAATCAGAGCATTTACTTAAATAAATTGTATATATTAAAAATAACGTACAAACTGAAAATATATTAAATTATTGTCGAACTTAATCCGTTTCATAATATGTTGTCATTGTTTACGTTAAGGTACGGTTCGTGAGCAGATATGATCGTTCGGGAAAGATCGTCGAAGATTTGATGTTTATAAACAGAAATTTGGACTTTGCTAACCAGACGCTTCTCTGTAGATGAGTGGTATAGCACCTCAGATCAATTGACAGTTCTGTATAGGACACAGGTTCGATTCCTGTCAGAAGACGTATATCTCCTACGAAATTTCACGAACATTCAGGCCGGTAAATAAGTTGATAATGGCTAAAAGAATAGCCGAAAGCCCTCGAGGATACAGAACATTTTGTCAATTTTTACGCACTTTATGCCTAGAAAAGAAAACACTTCAAATGTGCTACCGGAATTTTAGCAAAAAAGAAATTATTTTCATGCCTGATGATGACTGGACGTACAGTGGAAAGTACTTACATATTTAAGGAAGACCTAATAGAGTTCATAATCTAAAAACATAAAGATCATAACATTCATCGAGTGATTGGTAGGTTAATGCATCTTTAAAATTTTGTTAGCGAAGGAATTTCGCCATTTTCTCTCATTAACTTTACTAATTTACTTTTTGTATGAATGATTCATTGAAATATAAATTAAACTGCACCACATATTTGATTTAAAAGAACTGATCCGACGTGCAAATTTTCTGAATGACAACTGAGATCTTTACTCTACTTATTGAACTATTTAGTTCATAACACGTTGTTAAACTACAACAAAAACAAAATTTTCAAATTGTCATATTAGTAAAAAAAACGCACTCACTTGAATTTAAAAAAAAACGCACTCAACATTAGCGTTGCGACTGCACGCTCCAAAAGTTTTTATCCGTTATCAATAACACATTTCAGAAAAAAAAAACTTATTTCGATTCGCATTATATTTTTTCATCTCGAATGCTACCTGAATTTTACCCAAAAAAATAAGTTCCATGCCTGATGATGACTGAATATACAGTCGAAAGTACTTGCGTATTTAAAGAAGATCTAATACAGTTTAAAAAAAACAAAAAAAAACAAGGATCATAGCATTCACCAAGTGATTAGTAGGTTAATGCACCAATTTTGTTAGCGAAGGGATTTCGCCATTTTGTATCATTAACTTTACTAATTTATTTTTTGTATGAAGCATTCTTTATAATACATATATATATATATATATATATATATATATATATATATATGCCTGTGCGTATATATCTGGGAGGATGAGACACATTATAAATGTATGGACTCTTTTTTTCCTTCTTTTCTCTATTTCTTTTTTTCTCTACCTCTTTATATACACATAGATATAAACATAGGTATAAACATAGGTATAAACTTGCTTATACCCATACACAGACAATTCCACACGTACACTGAATTTTCGATTTTATCTTCTTCGTTCTTCCGAAACTAGCCAGCTTCACAAAAGCGCCTTCCTTCCAATAATTTGCCGCTTTCAAATCAGCGTTTGGTTCGATATCTGATTATTACAATTGATTGATCGCCATTACCACACAACAATTACACACCAATTATTTGCTTTCTTTCCAACCATCAGTGTTACTAATTTCAAAAAAACGCCCTTCCTTATTCTAAAGGAAGACGCAAGCCCCCATTCCCTTAACTTATTTTACAAAAAATCGATCTCCGCCTGTCTGATCGATCTGTCTTAACTTTTAATAGAAGTGTTACGAAGGGTTTCGATTTGAAGTCGGATTCCATATATTTATCGTAATTATTCTTCGTCTTTCTTTTTCTATTATGCAACGTCTCTCCAGAATGTAGGCAATCACGGTTCTCCACAACTTCCTATTCTTTATATTAGGTTGGTGCAAAAATAATGTCGTTTTCTAACATATGTTACTATGTGAGAAAACGACATTATTGTTGCACCAACCTAATAGTTCTCAGCAATATTTTTCTTTTTACTATCCCTCCCATTCTCTCTTCTGACATCCAATAACTAAAAAAAAAATAACTAAAGAGGCCAAGTAATATCCTTTAAATTCACTGATTGGTTGATTTTTTACGGCTTATCAACCTGTCGTTGGTAAATTAAGGCCATAATTATTTTTAGATTGTAAGAATGTTTTGGGGATATTTTTAAACATTTCACTCCAAGCTAGGCGGGGTTACAGAGGGTAGAGAACAAGAGTAAAGAAGCGTGTTTGGGAAGAAGATACAGAGAAGGACAGGCAACAAAATCAAGGTATCAGAAGATGTTGACTTACATTAGACTTGATTATTTGAAGATTATAGTTATCAGTGAAGCAGGCAAGAGGAAGGGAGTTCCACTGTCGGGAAGTGCAAGAGAATCTGTTGGAGTAGAAGAGGCGGTTACATTTAACTGTTTCGACATTAAAAGAATGGGATCGAGATGCTAACCTAGTAGCCCGCTTAAATTCATGCAGTCGGGGCACCAGTGAAAATAGCTCGTCAGAGCAGACGCCATGAAAATATTTCTAGAAAAGACAGAAGGAAGCCATATTACGTCGGTGAGAAAGTGACTGTAGTCGAGATGCCAGGAGAGAAGGAGTTTTTTTGAGTAGAAGAGACGGTTACATTTAACTGTTTCGATAGCGAAAGGGAGAGACTGAGATGCCAGCCTGGTAGTTCGCTCAAATTCATGCAGTCTGGAAACCCGAGAAAGCATCTTGGAACAATTGCCGTGAAAATACCTATCATATTACATATTCGTCTTGTCGAGGACCCCGAGACGTACAGCGGGGTTAGCAGACTATATATGATAGCAACATTCTATGCAAGGACGGATGGTTGATTTATAGATTTGAAGGATGGACTCAAACGAGAAAAAAACTTTCTGACACGACATAGAGAACCAACTTTCCTTGCGGTAGATGAAGCAATTGATTCAATGTATTTATTCCACCTCATATCAGTGCACAGCGTGGGACCAAGCAGGCGTAACGAGGCGCTTTCGAGGAGGTGGTAATCTGCCATTTTGAATGGAAGCAGCGAGGGTTCTCTGTGATGGGTAAAGGAGAGCAGTTTCGTTTTGAAGTCATTAAATGATTTACAGATACATGTAATACTAATTAACCCGTATCTGGGGAGTAAAGATGGAAAAGTAAATAAAACAAATACAACACCAGAGAACCTATTTCCAATTCCGAGCCGTTTTCCATTACACCACCCGCACATCCAAGCTTACAGCAGCTGGTATTACCAAGCGGTCACCTAATCGATGTATCAACGCCATATGGCCGAAAGCATGTTCTCTAAATGATACGTCAGTTCGAAACTTTCAAATGTTCGTCTTGCTTGGACTGGCGCTACAGAATCACAAACATAATTCACCAAATAATAGAAACCAAATCACTTGATGACTTTCAACCACTAAAATAACTCGGTGATAAAATAACAACATAATCAAGACGTTGACCTTCCACACGACTTCAAACAAAAGGTTAGGAAGGAAACTGCTGTCAATACTGGAAAGAGTGTTAACAGCTACTGGGCTTGAGAAGAGAAAATAATAACATAATCAAGATGTTGACTTTCCACACAAAATCAAATAAAAGGTTAAGAAGGAAACCCCCATCAATACGAAAGATTGATAACAGCTACTGGGCTTAAGAGAAAATAATGACATAATCAGGACGCTGACTTTCCACACAGCTTTGAACAAAAGGTTAAGAAGGAAACTGCCGTCAATAGTGGAAAGAGTGTTAACAGCAACTGGGCTTAAGAAGAGAAAATAATGACATAATCAAGACGTTGATATTCCACACGACTTCAAATAAAAGGTTAGGAAGGAAACTGCCATCAATACTGAAAAGAGCAATAACAATAGCTGGACTTGAATGTTTCCATATAAAGCGGTTAATATTACCATTAGCAATAGAGATGTTACATTTGGTATTTATTCGTTCGCCTATTCCTCACGGTGACGAGATATGGCACAAGGCCGGTTGGAAGTGGTGAGCCTAAGTGCATGCACATAGTCTAAGACCAAAAATTGACCGGGACACGGTAACCAAATTCGCGTTGGCGTTTATATTTTCAGCTGTCCTCCTTCTTTGGTGCAATGAGGGGGTGGTGCTGTCTGGTTGAAATCGCTGGGATGAGGCCTCCCTCATTTATTCTTTGTGTTCTGTCCGGAGACAGAATCACAATTAATATACAAAATGTAGTCCTCACGAAGGCAGATACTTCACTTTTATCGCAGCCAGATGGCCAACAGACGGTAGCAATGGCTGATCGGTCAATGAATGGTAAATGTTTCCATATAAGGAAACGGTTAATATTACCAATACCACGAGGCAATTTACTAGCTTTTCAAACTACTCATTTTACCTTAGTTTTGTTCTATGTCCACTTTTTTTCATAAACATTTGAGTATTTTGTTGCAATAGTCATATTTGACTTTATATATTTTGAGCTTTGTCTTATATAAAGGGCTTCAAGGATTATTTAGGTTTTGCTTGTTATTGTTTTATATAATATAGATATATTTTCAACTAATATCCGTCTAATCTAATCTGTAGGCATAAGTGTTCCGTCAAGTGCTGATATATTGAGCTATGTTCAGCCAAATGAAATGTAAATCTTTTAGTTAGCATTGTCGTAGAAAAGACAACCTACGTATTGATATTTTTGTCAAAGATACAATATCCTATATGAGTATAGCAACAAAGTCTTTAAATGCTTATGAAAAGAAATTACATAAGTGTGAGCCAAAACAAAAAAGTTACTTCCCTTATACTGGAAAAAAACCAAAAGAACTTTTAAATCTAGAACACATAGTAAGCAATAACAAAACGAACAGTTGAATTGTTTCTGTTGTAACCTAGAAAAATGTTACTGAATGGGAAATAACCTAAACGGAGGTTGGAAATGAAATGGTAATCTTCATAACAACAACAAAATACATTACTCGCTAGTGGCGTGAAGTAGGTAAACCACTGCTTGTGGTGGACTATTTAGACAGCATATTACCCCCACTTACTATAGTTTCCAACGTATTTATGAGGATTGTGACATACTCATCAGTGTCCATAGGTACGGTATATAAGAGATTTAAATTCACAGAAACACATATACATACTCACAGACAACTTAATCACCTGATGATGATGAGATTGAAAGTACTTGGGAAAATAAAAACTGTTCGAAGGAAAATTTTGTTATTTTTCTCACTCATTTTTCTAAATCTACCAAAAACTTAATCCGTGAACTTGAAATGATCACAACGAAAACTGACATATCTAAATTATTTAACCCAATCTGTTTGAATATATATATATATATATATATATATATATATATATATATATATATATATGTGGTGATGTTCGTTACTGATCATGAAACCTGGGTTCGAATCTCGCCAGGAAGGAGACTTACTGGTTTTATCGGATTGAATCAAGATCGATCCCAGCGTGCGAAACTGAAAAAACGTACCACGGGTTAACCCAAGCCCCGTGAGTGAAATAGGGTATACGGAACACTTGGGATCCGTCGATAGCTGTGCTAGCACGAAGATGCAAGTCAACGTGTACGAGAGCTTGAGCGTGCTGGCTTTGTTCAAATTGGTGATCACGCTAGATAATTCGCTCTCTTCCAGAAACTGTAACTACGTTCTGCTCAGCTTAGTCGCAGTCTAAACTATAGGTAGGCTCTGTAGTTGTTGAGCAAAACACAAATGTGCCTGAGCGAGCGTCTGCACAAGGAATTGGCTAGACAGCTGTCCTCGAATATGAGTGGCCATATATATATATATATATATATATATATATATATATATACACTAATATTTATACATACATAAATACATAAATATTTATTCATATTTTCCTTTGACATATTATCTAATTATATCTGAAAATTTACACACACACACACACACATATATATATATATATATATATATATATATATATATATATATATATATATATATATATTATTACATTTTTATTCATATTATCACATATTATTACATTTATTATGCATTATTATTATTATTATTATTATTATACATTTATTATAGAATTTTACATTTATTATTACATATTATTAATACTTATTATTATATATTATATATGGGCCCTTCTCTGTGAACAGTGTTGGAGGATACAGTAAGAAGAATCTAAGCGTTTGAGAATAAATAAAGGAGAAATCTCCCTGGCATTTTCTATTGGGAAAAAATAAAGAGTTTGTACGGGAAAAGGTTTGACATTTTTGTGGGACACCAGGAACCTCTTCTCGGCAATGTCAAACGGAGAAAAATGGCGTAGTTTGGTCACATTACAAGGCACGCCAGCCTGTGCAAGACCATTATGCAAGGCAACGTTGAAAGTGGACGTAGGAGAGAACGCCAACGCAAAATCTGATTGGACAATGTCAAAAAATGGACAGGTATGACTGAACCAGAAATGCTGATGGCTGCCGTTAATAGATCGTTGTGGAAAAGAGTTAGTATGGCTTCTGTATTTGAATCCGCCCTGCCATTACAGAAGTAAAGGGGATGATGAGGACGATGATATATATGTGTGTATTAATACTCATTAGCTAATTATTATTGAACTTCGTCCTGAAAGCTTCTCAAAATGAAACCGCATATATGCAATCAGTCTCTGGATAGAAAGTGACAGATACTGAGTCTGGTTGTATGTATGCAATTAAATTTTGATTGCCTTGCAGGACTGACATGAATTATACTTAGCCAATGACTATTAAAGAAAGACATCTTATCGCAACATGCGTCGCAGTTTAAAGCTCTGACACAGGCCGTGCAATGATTTGAGGCTTATTACGTCACAAAATGGTTGAGGACTATGAGATTCTATCAGAATATTTAGTATTCATTTCGCATTTTATCAAACGTGTCGTAATTTAAGATTTAAAAGAGATTCCATTGCTAAAAAGGTTACATGAAAACAAATATATTTATCACCTCTTCAGAGAAAGGTGACGGAATTGATATGATTGACGCTAATACTTACAACGATACAATGAAGAGCACGAGATAGATAGATAGATAGTGTTGTGGATTCCGCGTGAAAAATTGGTCTCCAATAAATGACAAACGCAAATATTTAAACTAAGAAATTAAATGTATTTACGCAAAATACAACAGGTTTATGCTGTTAGTAAAATCCAGAAACGCCGGTTAGTATTAATCAAAGATCGCTATATACAGTCTCGAAGTAAACTTCCTTACAGTCGGGCGTCCTTGTAACTGACTTCTAACGTCAACTCAATCACAGTGTCTATGTACTTTCCACTCTGTTCCTCCACCCTGATCCACTACCTGTTCCTCTACTTCTTCCTCTACCTGACTGTGGCTATTTTATGGCAGCAGGACGAGTCCATTTATATCAGAAAAGGGTGTACCCCATAACAGATAGATAGATAGATAGATAGATAAAATTTGTGAATTTAGACATCAATCCTTCTTTCATGAACATTTCATTGAATATGAAAGAGGTCCTTTGATTTAGTTTTTTATACAATTTCTAATGTAATCTTATATTTATTTTCTTTTCGTTAGATAAATTATATATAAACTGTCCAAATGTTTTATTAACTGTGAACATGAAATAGATTGTTGTATATATGTATTTATATAATGTTTGCATTTTCGAAACACGGTTAAGATATTGGGTCCATATTCAAAGTTGATATTATTGAATTCTGTTTTTTGGGTTTAATTAGGCTTACATTATTTTTAGATTTTTTTTTTTTTTACATGTACACAATGATATTATATTTGTGCTATCAACAAGTATGTTACAAATAGGGTCCAGTAGGTCTCCGTAAGTATTTAAATGAGACATAATTGAGCTGTGGTCAGAAAGATGTAGCGTGAGTTTTCTTGTCAGACATGTTGTAGTGTAGCCTATATGATTATTTAAGAATTTTTGATTGATCAGGAAAACAATTCCTTAATCAACATTTAAATCCGTAAATAATACTTGTTCTATATAATTTTGTTCTAAGAGTTGAATGATTATCTTTAACTATAAGGTTGGCGCTTTTAAATTTTTTGTAATAAATAATTAGTCTGTTTTGCTATTGTCTACGGGTTTTGTGTATTCTTTTATACTTTCTTAATTCTAGTTTCATCTTGTTTGTAATCTTCGTTCATATATATATATATATATGGGAAAGATGTGTGTATGTATGTTTGTATGTATGTGTGTGTATGTATCTATATATATATATATAGATATAGATACATACACACACATACATACACACACATATATGTATATATATATGACGTCACACATTATGAAATGGACAAAGTCTGACAATAATTTTAAGGCATTTTTATGTTTATACGTTCTTTTTATAGATACAAATATTTAAGTAAATACTCTGTTTATAATAAACAGTATTAAACAACATTTACCGGCCTGAATTTCCGAGAAATTTTCACCAAAAATACGCGTCCTCCGACAGGAATCGAGCCTGTATCCTATACGGAACCGTCATTTAGCTTGACGTGCTTTTACCGATTTGGCTACAGATGAACATTCGGTTAGCATGGTCGAATTTACTGTCTTTAAATTTCAATCTTCCATGAATCTCTCACGTACAGTCATATCTGCTCAAAGCACATCCAAATGTAAACAAATGACGTCACACATTATGAAATGTCTTAAAATATGTATATATGTATATACGGGAAATATATATATATACATTTTTATATCTCCCAACAGTGACAAAATGGAAGATTTTGTACATCTTAAAATATATTCTTAGTAATTTTACTATGAAAATGTGCAGCTAATTTTTTTGCAGTGGTTTCACTGTCTGCACATAGCTGGGACCCTATCAGGTGCGGGAGGAATGGGAACAAAAGCTGATCAGCCTTGCTGCTGGATGTAATTCATCGTCATACTCACCGAAGTTAAGAAATGTCAAGCCTGATCAGTACCTAGACGGGTGACCACTTGGGATTACCAGATGCTGTAAGCTTGGATATGTAAGTGGTATAATGGATTAGAATTGTTAATCGGAAGGTCGAGTTTCGAATCCTGTTGGTTTCACTATATTTATGTACGAGCAAATTACTTTGGGAAAGGTATTAATTCTCCCCCTATGGGTTAATTAGTAAGATGTGCATCACTAAACAGTTTTTATCTCCCCATCCCTAAATTCTTAAAATGTAAAAATATTTTCTGGCTTTAAATAACCTGCAAAGGGTTGATAAACCATAGAAAAGGAATCAATCAGTTAATCAAGTATATATATATATATATATATATATATATATATATATATATATATATATATAAATAAATGACTTATATACATAGGTAGATATGACGAATTCCATTGATTTTTTAAGCGTTTCAAGCAAGGTGGGGGGCCACTAGCACGCAAGGGATTACAGAGATTTGGGGCGAGAGCAAATAGGAGTGATATAGGAAAGGATGAAAAGAAGGATAGAGGATAGATCAAGGCATCTGGATATGTTGACTGACATTACATTTGAATAGTTGGAGATTATAGCTATCAGGGAAACAGGAAAAGGGGAGGGAGTTCCACAGGCGAGAAGTGCGAAACATGAAGCTATTGAAGTAGAAGAGACGGCTACATTTAACACTTGCAACAGTGAAAGGGTGAGAGCGGGATGCCAGCCTAGATGAACGCTTAAATTCATGAAGCCTGGGAACCAGCGAAAGCAGCTTATTGGAGCAGTTACCTTGAAAGTATTTGTAAAAAAGACAGAGGGAGGCGACGGCACATCTGTGAGAGAGCGACTGCAGACGAGATGCCAGATCAGGACCAATTACTAGCAAATTGGCAAAAGAGTACTAATTTGAAGAAGTTTTGAAGACAGACATTTTGTAAGAGTTAATGTCATCCAACATAACAGCGTATTAGCTGAGTAAATGTCCATACGTGTGTGCGCGCGCGCGCTCGAATATTACACAATCGCTAATCAGATGATCTAAAAAGTAATTCCTCGGAAGGACGCCATCTGGAGGCCGAATGAAAATGGTTGTTCAAGCATAGAATGACTTACGTTAATTCTTCTTCCCGCCATTTTTTTTTTTTTTTTTGCAGCTTTGAGTCTTCGTTCTACTTCCTCTTGTCGCGAGACTTACTTTTTTCTTTCTTTTTCTGTCTACTGTTTCTTAGTCAACCTATCCCACTCTCTCCTTCTCTTTCTCCTCTCTCTCTTATACTTTCTTTATCTCTCTCATTCACTCACTCTAACTATCTCTTTCATTTTCCTTCGATTTCTCCTTCGCACTCCTTATCTTTCTCTCTCTCTCACTCTCTCTCTCTCACTATCTCTCTCACTTTTCTTCGACTTCGTCCTCACTCTCTTTATGTTTCTCTCTCTTTCTCTTTCTCTTTCTCTTTCTCTTTCTCTCTCTCTCTCTCTCTTTGTCTTTCCTTCTCTACTTTTTGTGACGTTTGTCATTCCATACACCCATCTCTCTGTTTATGTCTCTGTTTTCCTTCGATGCATCATCCTCTCTGTCTTTCTCTCTCTCACTCTCTCACTCACTCACTCACTCACTCACTCATTCACTCTCTGTGTTTTTGTTTATCTCTTTCCTTTGATTCGTCGTTTTTTTTCTGTTTCTGTCTTCTTTTGGCTTTACACTTTCTTTATATTCCTCTGTGACAAAGAAAGAAAGTGTGTGTATGTTTGACGTTTGCTTTCTCCTCATCCTTCTACCCCCTCTCTCTCTCTCTCTCTATCTGTCTATCTATCTATCTATATGTTGCAATTTATTCTTATCTCTCTATCTAAATCCGTTCGATACTATCTATCTATCTATCTCTGTGTGATTTTGGGACCTTTTTCTTTTTATTCATAATTCTATCTCCCCTTTCTCTGCAATCTACTTCCCTTTCTCTTTTTCTCTGTGATTCTGGCACCTTCTTACGTCTATTCATACTTCTCTCTCTCTCCCTCCCTCTCTCTCTCTCTGTTTTCCACTTGCATCCTTCTCTCGCTTTCACTCTCCGTCTGGTCATACTTTTCTCTCCCCCCCTCTCTCTCTCTCTCTCACTCTCTGTGTCTTTTTTTCTTTCTGCTTCACTCTTTCTCTCACGTTTTGTCTATTGAACATCGAACAGTCGTTCAGGTCTTGCTTAAATCCTTTTCATAATCTTCTTCAATTTCTCTCTTATCTTCAACACGAAAGCCAACCATTGCTGCTCCGAGAGCTGATGATAGTCTTACTACAATCTCAACGATATACATATATATATATATATATATATATATATATATATATATATATATATTTGTGTGTGTGTGTGTGTGTGTGTGTACATGCGCGTGCATGTGTGTGAGTATATGTGCTTGGGCTTGTCCGTATCTATGATTTAAATGCATTTGTGTGCAATATACTCACGAACAAATATCTTCACATACGCATATACATCAATATGTCCGTGTATGTCGGAGTTGATAGCTTTCTGTGTCCATTTAAGATGAATATCTACATATACATATATATATATATATATATATAAATATATATATATATATATATATATGTAGATATTCATCTCTCTCCCTATATATATGTATCTATGTATATATATGTAGATATTCATATATATATATATATATATATATATATATATATATATATATGCACATATATCATATATGTATATGTATATTTACCTGTTTTGTTTATATGAACTTTATTTTAGTCTTTTTCTTAGTTTTTGTCGTCGTTCTCTTTTTCTTTGTATTTTTATTTTTGTTTGATTGATAATCGATTCTAATCGATCGCACATAAAGACCAGCTTGCCAATTAATGACGCTCGTGAGTATCAACGTGCGTCAAAATGGCTTTGCAGCGTTTCGGTTTGGGAGAGGTAGGGTCGAAATGAGGGACAGAAAGGATAGCAGGGGGCGGGGGAGGAGTGTAAATGGGGAGAAGTCTAGAACTGCACAGGTCGGATGTTGGTCTAGATCAATGAAGATGGCGATGGAGGAATCTCAACCATTGGTGTCATCTACATTCGCATTTCTTTTCGCCGTCCAATTATTAATCATCTTCTTTCACTTTCACTTTCACTTTCACTTTTGCAGTTTCTTTTCTTTAATTTATATATTTTTTAATTTTTTTCTCTTCTTTCTACACTTTTTCCTTGTTTTGTACTCAATAACTTTAATTCCCTTTTCTTTCATTTCTTATTTCTTTTTTTCTTCTTTCTTTTGACTTTATATTTTCTTTGTTTCTGTCGTTTCTTTCAGTCTTTACTTTTTCTTTTCTTTCTTTTTATCGTTTTTTCATAATTTCTTTCTCATCTTTCTACTCTTTTTCTTTGTTTTATATTCCAGGACTTAAATTATTTTTTTTCTCTTCTTTTTCTTTTTTCTTCTCTCTTTTGGCTTTATATTTTTCTTTCTGTCTTGTCTTTCATTCTTTAGTTTTCTTTTCTTTCATTTACTTTCTTTTTGTATGTTTTATTTTCCTCTTTCCATACTTTTTCTTTGTTTTGCATTTTTTTCTTCTTTGTTCTTTGTTCTTCCGCTGCCTTTGCTTCTTCTTTTTGCCTTTATATTTTCGTTATCTCTTTTCTTTCATTCTTTTTTTTTTCTTTTCTTTCTTTTACTTGATTTTTATCGTATCTTTCTTATTTTCTTTTTCTTCTTAATTTCTTTCTAAACCTTTCCCTTCTCTGTTTTTGTTCGTTAATTCATTCACTTCTTCTTTCTTTTCCTTTTACTGATTTTTTTTTCAATTCTGTATTTTCTTTATTTATTCCTTTTATTCTTTTTCTTCTTTTTTTTTGTTTTTGGTTTCTCTTTTTTCTTTCTTTTCTTTTTTTCTTTCTTTTCATCCTTTTTCCTTTAGTGTCATTATTTCTCTTGTTGGAATAAACTTTTCTCTCTACCATTTCCAATTTTTGCTTGTAAGAAATGTAAAATGGCGGGAAAGAAAGAAAGAAAGAAAAGACCATTCTATATTTTCTCGTTTTTCTTCATTAGTTTTGCAATTTTTGTGTCTATAGTCCTTTCGTTTTTTTCATCTTTAACGTTTTTATCAGTCTTTCTACTTTTCTTGTTGTATTCTTTCTTTTTAGTTCATTCGTTACATTTCTGTTTATTTTTCATTCATAGATATTCCCTTTTACTTTCTTTGCCGTTTAAGATTAACCCGTCTATCCCATTTCTCTTTTGTAATCAATGTTTTCCTTCTCCATCTTTTTCACACTCTTATTTAATCTTTTCTGATACACACACACACACACACACACACATATATATATATATATATATATATATATATATATATAATTATTCCTCCTTTCCGCTATACAATTCTTAGACATTTTTCTTGGTTTCTTGCTTTTTACTTCCTCTTGTCTTTTCTTCTCGCCTTCCCTCTGCTTTCTTTCCCACCCACACTGCCTCCGCTATCCAAGCGATTATTCCCCTGTCATGGTTGCAACAGAGACAGTCTCATTTGCAGCTGTGACACTGCAGGTCGTCGAGAAGATATAGAGTTTCATGTTTCCACAGCAAGAGTGAACTCTCCAGACATATACAGCCAAATTGGCAGGGGGGGAAGCCTTTACAACTGTTTAACGTATTGATTTTCGGTCAGTACCTTGCAGATAATGAAATAGAAAAAGAGAACCATGTCGATAAATGAATTCGCCCAAAGACTCTTAAGATTTTAAGTTTTTCACTATTTTAACTGGTATGTTCTAAAATATCTTAACATCCCTCTTTTGGTAATCGCCACGTCTTCATATGTTTCTCTGCAAACTGCTGGGAATAATAGCTGCTCCACAGTAACGTTATTTAACCTCTTGTAAATTCTGTATTTTTCTAATATAGGTACAGATATGTTCGAGAAGAAGATGTTGTCTCAGAAGATGATAAAATCATTTGTAATTTTTACAATAAGATGATAATTTTTCTGAAGTGGAGGTTGTTATAATGTTAAATTTAAATCCTTAACAGAAAAAGTGAATGTTTATATCTAAGCCTGGAAATAGTCCATGCTAATTGACCAACGCCATTCCTAATTTTTCAAGCCTGGAATAAAGACGTCTCATTGGGCTTCATATATCTCGGCCACACCCTGGGTCGTCTGGGGATACCTGCTTGTATTCTGATCTAATAATTCCATAAGTTTCATTTTCTACAGTGCAGGTGGTTTAAGGGGTAGCGACTCGAAATCAGAACGCGGAAAGCCGAGTTTTTATTCTAGCCGGGTTCGTTGCATTTACTTACACGTAAATATCCGCGGAAAACTTATCTCTCCCCTCCAGCTATGGGTTAAATAGTAAGACTTGTATCTGGAACAAATTACTGTTATTCTCCAAAAAAAAAATTGCTAATACGATATTCAATCGCTAAAAATATTTTTTCTCACAATCCAAAACATGTTTCGCTCTTGAATAACGCACAAAGGGTTGATAAGCCGTAAAAAAATAAATCAGATCTGAAACATTTGGCGAATATACTCTGATTCTATGCTAAAAAAATACTGGTCACAAAATTGATATACAGTGTTCCCAGTCGAAAAAAAAAAAAATGGTAAATTCAAAAAAACATGATATGGGACAACCGCTGAAAACTGGTGACGACTGAAAAATTCAGGAAAAAATTCTGCACAATTTGGTCAATCTCCACGTCGGATGTTCTTCGTTGAAAAGTACGATAACTTTACACTTAAAATCAATGAGTTGTTTAGCCATATGAGAAAGGCTGAACGACAGACAAAAGTCGTCTGCTAATAACCTTTAAATGACGAGTTACAAGATCGAGCAGCAATTAATCAATCATAAAAGAACCAATCAGAGTTACGTAATTACGCAAGAATCGATTGATTATTCAAGATCATGAATTACGTACAATGAGTATTCAAGGTCATGTATTACGCGAACGTAGAATGATTATTCAAGGTCATGAATTATATGGATGATTATTCAAAGTCATGAATTATGTAGAATGATTATTCAAGGTCATGAATTATGTAGAATGATTATTCAACGTCATGAATTACGTAGAATGATTATTCAAGGTCATGAAATATGTAGAATGATTATTCAAGGTCATGAATTATGTAGAATGATTATTCAATGTCATGAATTATGTAGAATGATTATTCAAGGTCATGAATTATATGGATGATTATTCAAAGTCATGAATTATGTAGAATGATTATTCAAGGTCATGAATTATGTAGAATGATTATTCAAAGTCATGAATTATGTAGAATGATTATTCAAGGTCATGATTTATGTAGAATGATTATTCAAGGTCATGATTTATGTAGAATGATTATTCAAGGTCATGAATTATGTAGAATGGTTATTCAACGTCATGAATTATGTAGAATGATTATTCAGTCATGAATTACGCGAACGTAGAATGATTATTCAAGGTCATGAATTACGTAGAATGATTATTCAAGGTCATGAATTATGTAGAATGATTATTCAAGGTCATGAATGTTGAAGAAATTTATCGAAGAATATTCAAGGTCAATCATTCCTCAAAAATAAAACAATGATAATAAATTTGCCGCTTTTTACAGCGCACCCTGTAGGTTCTATCTAATAGTTTGGGTTTTATTCAGATATTTTGTGTTGTTTTCAGCCACGGCGTATTCACGTATTTCTACGTCGTGTTTTTGATATCTGTCTTACTGTTTTCTTCAGCCTATTCACTTGTATTAACCAATGTATTTGTATAACAAGGTATATATTATTCTATGTATTAACAAGGTATTTATATTCGCCCATGCATGTAATAAAGTTGCCATATATGGTCTGCTACCCCCCGCTGTTCATCTCGAGCTTCTCGACAAAACCAAAGACGGATATGCAATGTGATCGGCCATCACTTAGGGTCTCGACTCCAGTCACTTTCTCACTAACATAATGTGGCTCCCCTCTGTCTTTTCTACAAATATTTTCATGGCATCTGCTCTGATGATCAATTTTCACTAGTGCCCCGATTGCATGAATTTAAGTGTGCCACTACGTTGGTATCTTGGTCCCCTTCTTTTACTGACGTAACAGTTAAATTTAACCCCCTTTTCTACTCCGCTTTTCTCGCACTTCCCATCCGTGGAACTACCTTCCTCTTACTTACTTTCCTGGTAACTATAATCTTCAAACATTTAAATGTAATGTCAATCGACATCTTCTGTTGCCTTAATCTCCGTTCTTCTTTTTATCCTTTCCTTGCCCCCACCCACCCACTATATCTGGCCTTATCCCTTACTTACATTCTCTGTAGCCCCTTGCATACTAGTGGCATTCCCGCTTTGCTTGGGGTGAAATGCTTAAAAAAGGTATAAATTGTATCAATATTATATTATAGGAACAAGGTGTATATTGTTTTGAGCTTAGTCAATCTTAATATTTTACCCATACCTGGAAAGAAGTAAAAATTTATATATTACTTAAGGGCAATGTCTTCAGCCGGAATTCGAACTCACATTGTCGGTTTCTCTTTACGAGTTGCTAACCGTTATGCTACTCACATATAGAAGAGCGTACCCAGAAAAAAGATACAAGAATGAAACCTTAAAATCGGCATTCTCCCCAACAGAGAAGTCGATGAGGGGTACTTATGTCGGCCGTCGGGAAGTGTAGTTATCGCTTTTATATGGTATTATAAGATTTCAAGCCATCAAATGATTTTGACGACAAACCTATGACCAATAAACTACACCGACAGTTATGACGGGGGGTAAGTCAAAAATCATCCGCACAAAATATCTTTAGGTTTGTAACACTGCCTTCTGTGCATGCATGCATATAATTGGTACAATGCTGGTCAAGTGATCGAAGTTTGAGCTTGATCGCGCCAGTTTTCCTGTTACTGTTACAGTGTAAACATGGCCGCTCTGTTAGCAGTGTGCACCCAAGAGGAACAAATAGCATTGATATTTACGTTTGTCACACTGCCTTCAGCCTAGGCGGGCTTATAATTGCTACTATTCTGGTCAAATGATCGAAGTTTGAGCTTGATCGCGCCAGTTTTCCTGTTACTGTTAAACATGGCCGCTCTGTTAGCAGTGTGCACCAAAGAGGAACAAATAGCATTGATATTTACGTTTGTCACACTGCCTTCAGCCTAGCCGGGCTTATAATTGCTACTATTCTGGTCAAATGATCGAAGTTTGAGCTTGATCGCGCCAGTTTTCCTGTCACATGGCCGCTCTGTTAGCAGTGTGCACCAAGGAGGAACTAATAGCAGTGATCTTTACGTTTTTCAAACTACCTTCAGCTCATACACCATAGAATCACAAAGAGATCTAACAAATAACAGAAGCCACGTCATTTGAGGAATTTCAGCAGCAGCAACAACTATAATGGATAAAACCTATAACTCGTAGAGAAAATAACATTTCCTGTGAATGTTTAATTTTCTAAGTCATTGGTTGCCCGATAAATTTCAATTGCCTATTTCTGATTCTAAGCAAAAATGTCCTTTTTTGTTACCATTCCCTCTAAGTCTAAGTCATTCACGTGTTCATTCTGCTGGAATTTTCTGGAAATTTTTAAGAAATTTCAAGAATTTATAGGGGCAACGTTGGTCGTTGTAATTGATACTTGTTCTGTAAAAGTTTTCCTTTTTTATGTAAATTTCATCCCAGACTGAAACTTTTCATAAGCACCGATAGTGTCAAGGAATTTATACTAATTCGGATGAAAAGATAGCCAAACAATAAACTCATGAAAAATGTATAATCCATACATAGAAATAAAGGAAGAGATCAAAATCAAAAAGGAAAATTGTTAACAGACAGTGATAGATAGATAGATAGATAGATAGATAGATAGATAGATAGATAGATAGATAGATAGATAGATATGAACAGGCTGAAAGCTATAAAAAGAGGCATGAACTTATGGGAGAGAGAGATGAACAAAGTGAAAACGAACAATATGAAGAGATAGATAGATAGATAGATAGATAGATAGATAGATAGATAGATACTAAACAGTATTAGATAGATAGATACATAGATAGATAGATAGATAGATAGATAGATAGATAGATAGATAGATAGAAAGATAAATAGATAGATAGATACTAAACAGTATTAGATAGATAGATAGATAGATAGATAGATAGATAGATAGATAGATACTAAACAGTATTAGATAGATAAATAGATAGATAGATAGATAGATCGATAGATAGATAGATAGATACTAAACAGTATTAGATAGATAGATAGATAGATAGATAGATAGATAGATAGATAGATAGATAGATAGATAGATAGATAGATAGATAGATACTAAACAGTATTAGATAGATAGATAGATAGATAGATAGATAGATACTAAACAGTATTAGATAGATAGATAGATAGATAGATAGATAGATAGATACTAAACAGTATTAGATAGATAGATAGATAGATAGATAGATAGATAGATAGATAGATAGATAGATAGATACTAAACAGTATTAGATAGATAGATAGATAGATAGATAGATAGATAGATAGATAGATAGATAGATATTGAATATTCTGAGGCTACTTAGTGAGATAGGTGGATAAATAGATATGAACAGACATAGATATAGACAAATCCATTTCGACTTTTCAAAGATAATCGCTGTTGTCTTTCACGCATTCAGTTCTCATAAAATTCTCCAAGGGCTAAAAATACATAAATTAAATAACAAAAAAAAAACGTAAAACATTTCGCAGCAGAGAACTCTTGCCGATGGTGTCTTCATAACGATTCCCCAGTGAAACATTTGCAGGTCATTTCCATCATCTGATCTTGTCTCCATGAATTACTATTTTCCCGGTAACCGAATGCAATTCTTGGCTTTTCTGTTCAAAATTACGTCGACATTCTTTGCCGACTTATGATTTTCACGCAGGAATCTGAACATAGGTCATCGTCAAAGATAACCTCTATTATATTTCATACATTGCGTGCTACGCTTAGGTTTGCCCATATATGAGCGCTCAAAATTACACACACACAGATACACACACACGCACATAGATATATATATGCGTGTGTGTGTGAATCGAAATATCGTTACTTACCACTTCAAAACGAGAGTGCCGCCATGTTTCCCGCGATAAGCGAAATGGTTACTACGTTTGCTTCCTGCTTTAGAGAAGCTCACAGAACCTGGTGAACCGGAAGATGTTCGTGATTGGACTATAAAATGCCGGACGAATACGTGTCGCAGTGCTTTGCGCGCATGACGAGAACAGCTACAGCGGACGGACGGCACACAATCGATATTCGATCAGTATCGACTGTGTCACCGTGGAGAGCTGGTATCATGTTGAAAGACCCGAAACCGGTAATGATCTTCGGCTAAAAACATCACTGACGGTGTGTTGTCAAAGCACCAAACCGATATATTTCACGAAAATATATATATATATATATGTGTGTGTGTATGTGTGTGTGTGTGTTTTTTTAGGCAGCAATCCTTCTTTCATGCCCATTTCATTGAAAACGACAGACAAGGTGCTTTTATTTTTTTTATACAATTTCTCATGTGATCTAATTTTTTTTTTCTTTTCGGGTGAAATATTATATAAAAACTGTCCGAATGTTCTTTTTATCCGAGCGCTTTCGGCTATACATTTAGCCATTTTCAAGGATTATATTTTAACTTTTAAAATAAGAAATAGTTTGTTGTATGTATGTTTTATAAAATGTTTTCATTTTTAAAACACGGTCAAAATATTATGTCAATGTTCAAAGTTAATATTATTAAGTGGTTTTATTTTGTTTTTATTAATAAGGTTTCCATTATTTTTAGCCTTTTTTTGCATGTCGATGATGTTGTTATATTAGTGTTGTCAACAAGTATGTTACGAATAGTGTCCAATAGGTCTCCAGGAATATTTAAATGAGATCTACTTGAGCTATGGTCAGAAAGGTGTAAAGTCAGTCTGCTTGTCAAACATGTTGTGGTGTGGCAAATAGGAATGTACGTGAGAGAATCATGGAAGATTGTAGTTTAAAAACAGTAAAATCGACCTTGCTAACCGAACTATCCTCCGTGCCTCGATCGGTTAAGAGCACGTCAGGCTATATGACGGTTCTGTATAGGACACATGTTCGATTCCTGTCGGAGGAATCGAACCTATGAAAATTTCTCGGACATTCAGGCCGGTAAATGTTGTTTAATACTGTTTATTATAAAACAGAACATTTACTTAAATATTTGTATCTATAAAAAGAATGTATAAACATAAAAATGTATTAAAATAATTGTCGGACCTTGTCCATTTCATGACGCAAGACATGATTAATAAAATCTTTTTTAATCAATGCATTAAAACACCTTTGAACTGTACGGCCAAATTAGTCACGTTGACGCTATAACCTCTTCCATCACCATAACATATGAGCTCATGATCATTTCAAAATGCAGACCAGCATAAATGCACCACGAGTTACCTGTCGGCTTCTTATTTCAATGATTAACGATAGTTGAAAGCATCGGAACTTTACACACAATTTCGGCAAGTTCTTTTTCCAGATTCCTCTTAACATTAGACGATTTATTCAACACCAAGAAATATTCACTAGAAATCTTAATAGACATTTCTTGCCTTTTCCGTTCTTCAGGGAGTCCCTAAAATCGAAACACATAGGCAAAAATGCATATTTTCAAGAAATGGAATTTTCTACTTTTTTATCGAATTGTAATATTAACAAATAGCATCTTCAATATGATTTCCATGCAAAGGTTGATCCGCTTTGAAAGATTCACATGAGCATGATGTAATAACTCCACATTGCCGTCGATATTTCAGCATTCATTTTTTTATATGTTGCACCTGTGATTTTCATTGAGTAGACCTTCTCCATTAGGATACCCCAGAAAAAGGGGTCAATTCTCTCTTATTTCTACAAAACCATGTTTAATCTGTAGAGCTAAGAAAAAAATAGTTAATGAGATTTTCCCATGACTTTTGGGATCCCCTGTAGGGAGAAACAAACAAACAAGCAGATAGACACACACACACACACACACGTGTGTGCGTGTGTCTATCTGCTTGTTTGTTTCTCTTTATATATTTATTTATATATATATATATATGTGTGTGTAAGTGTGTGTGTGTGTGTGCTAAATTTGTAGACTGCCCTGTGGGGTATAGGGCCACAGGCTCCACCCCGAGGTGTTATGGTTGTCGTTTCCATAGCAAATAGGCTTTTACAAGGTGGTTTAATTTTATTAATTGATTCGCTTTTTTACGGCTTATCAACCTTTTGCACGTTATTTAAAGCCAAAAAATATTTTTATACCGTAGGTATTTTTTACATGATAACGATTTGGTGATACAAGTCTTACCAATTAACCCATAGCTGGCGACTTTAAGAGTTGGATTCGTATCTTTCTCAGGGGGTATATGCGCGTGACTCTAATGAATGAAACTTGAAGTGGAACTCGACTCTCAGATTAATAATTCCAAGCCATTATACCACCCGCACATCCAAGCTTACTGCACCTGCTATTCCCAAGCGGTCACCCATCTAGATACTGACCAGTCTCGACGTTGCTTAACTTCAGTGATCGTACAAGACCGGTGTTTCAACAGGATATTGCCGTAAGCCGATTTATTATGTGGAAATATGATTGTTTGCTCAGAGATTAATAGTCAATCCATAAACGAAGATGCCGCTAAAAGATTTTTTATTTTTTCAGTGTATAATCCTCAATTTATGGAATTAATTCTTACAAATGGATTAAGTGCCTTGACAAAGAAGATTACCTAAAAATAAATTTACTGCACGCAGTATTATTTTTTATACATTAGGCT
>OZ010613.1:55020587-55038087 GCA_963932145.1 Acanthosepion lycidas | reverse complement strand
CTCTCGATTATTTTTTCTTTGTCTTTTCTCTTCCCCCTCTCTCACTTTTTTGTCTTTTTCTTCTCTTTCTTCGTTTTTTTCTCTCGAAGTCTAGTTTTTATCTTCTTCTCTTTCTTTCTACAATCTCTTTCATTTTACGCTCTATTTTTTTTTCCTTTCTTTATCTTTCATTTTTAGTCTCTCCTCTCTGTTTGTCATTATTCGCTCTTTTTATTCTCTTTCTTTTTCTCTCACACTCTTTTACATTTTTCCCATTCTCTTTCATTCATTGTAGTCACTCAGTCTTTTTATTCCATTTTTCCTTTCTTTTTCATTCTCGTCTCTTTTTATTCAATTTCTTTTCTTCGCGCTCTTTCATTCGAATCTATTTAATTTTCTTTCTATTTTTCTCTCTCGTTCATTTTAATCTGCTTTTTTTTTTTTCATCTTGTTTCTTTTGCCGTAATTCTTTCACTTTTGTATCTGTAGTTTTCATCATTTGTTTTTCATTCTTTTTTATTCTTTTCGCCATCTTCTTTTCATTTTATTCTCTTTCTTTTTATCTCTCTTTCTTTTTTCTTAGTTTTACTTCTCTTTTCTCCTCTAATTTATTTTTTTTTCATTTCTCATTCCCTTATTCATTCTTCTTTTTATTTTTCCATTTATTGTTTTAATTTATAGTTTTTTTATCTCTTTCATTCTAATTTCTTTTACATTTTCCTATCTTTCTTTCTTTCTTTCTTTCTTTCTTTCTTTCATTTTAATCTTTTTTCTTTTTATTATGTTTCATTTTTTTCTACCATTTTTAGCTTTTCTTGTTATTCTCATCTCACTCTCTCTCTCTCCCTCCCTCCCTCTCTCTCTCTCTCCCTCCCTCTCTCTCTCTCCCTCCCTCCCTCTCTCTCTCTCTCCCTCCCTCACTCTCTCTCTCTCCCTCCCTCTCTCTCTCTCTCTCTCTCCCTCCCTCTCTCTCTCTCTCCCTCCCTCCCTCTCTCTCTCTCTCCCTCCCTCTCTCTCTCTCTCTCCCTCCCTCTCTCTCTCTCCCTCCCTCCCTCTCTCTCTCTCCCTCCCTCTCTCTCTCTCTCCCTCCCTCACTCTCTCTCTCCCTCCCTCCCTCTCTCTCTCTCTCCCTCCCTCCCTCTCTCTCTCTCTCTCTCTCATTTTAGCCACTTTTTCTTCCTGTTCACTTTCTTTACTATTTCCCACTTTCTTTTTTGCTTAATAAATTGCCCTGAATATCTAAACACATGAACATTGTGAGATACATATCTTCATGTCTTTATAGATAGAACTATTAGGTTGGTGCAAAAATAATGACGTAATAATGTCGTTTTTTGACGTATTTTTTAACGTCAAAAAACGACATTATTACGTCATTATTTTTGCACCCTCTAATAACTTATATCACATTCTTTCGTTTATTTTTCTTCTTTCACTTCTTCTTCTTCTTCTCCGTCGTCGTCTACCTCTTTTTCTTCTTCGTCTTCTTCTTTGTCTTCGTCTTCTTCTCCGTCTTCGTCTACCTCTTCTTCTTCTTCTTCTTCTTCTTCTTCTTCTTCTTCTCTTTTTTCTCTTTTGATCTTTCCTTTTTTTTCTATCCCAACCCTTTATCTCTTCTTTTCTCTTTTTTTCTTTTTTACTCTATCGTATCCTCTTGTCTTTCTTTCTCTCATATTTCTTCTACTCTCTATTTCTCTCCCTCTCTTTCCTTTCTGTATTCTATCGCGCTCTCTCATTCTCTCTCTTCTTTTTATGCCTATTTTCCCTTCTTTTATTATTCATTTCACCCCAAGGATGTCGATAAAGCCACTAAGGCGTAAGGCGTGAGTGAGTGAAAGAATCAAAGACGAAAGCATTATCTCTCGCTCTTTTTCCTTCCCTGTTTATTTTTTTTCCTTTCCGTTCACTATCAGTCTCTCCCTCTCTCTCTCTTATCGATGATCAAGGTGCAGTACCTGTTCGATCCTCGGATTTTCTGCACTGGAATCAGTTACGCTTTCTGATCGAGAAAGCTATAAAATTGTTAAGAAGGAAGGAAGGGAGAAAACAGATGGAGAGGTTGGATAAAAAGCGACGAAAAAGAGGATGACGAAAAGCGACGGAGAGAAGGAGAGGGGAAAAAAGAGGGAAAGGATGACGGGAAAAAGAGACGGAGAGAAAAATATGGGGAAAGAGACAGAGAGAATGAGGAGAATATTGGCCTAGAGACAAATGAACAGAAAACCGGATGAAACAATTATATATATATATATATATATATATGCACAGGGTGTCCCAAAATAATGTATACACATTTTGAATCGTTATAACTTATTCAATTTCTGTATTTTGACTTGTAAATAAGATTAATACAAGAGAAAGAATCTACATTTAAAGAATTTGAGAGTAAAATATACAAAAAACATAGAAAATTAACTTTAATAAGATAAAAGCTACTTGGGGCAATGGCAGAATGTTCATATAATGATGAGTTCACATCAAGTGCTCAAACTGGTTGCCGTTTTGTTCAATACACTTTTCATATCTTGAAGAAATAGACCTACAAACGTCCAGTATCATTTCCTCTGGTATTTGAGCACATTCTTCTTCAATAGCTACTCTCATTTCAGCAATTGTTCCAGGTTTCCTGCTGTAAACTTTGTCTTTTAGAAACCCCTACAAAAAGAATTCCAAGGTTTTCAAATCTGGTGATCTAGGTGGGTATTCAACTGTTCCTCTTCTTTCAATCCATATCCATATAAGTTCTCACATCACGGTAATGTATTATTAACTATTAATATTTAAAAAGTGTATACATTATTTTGGGACACCCTATATATATATATATATATATATATATATAATAAAAAGGCTTAAACACTAATATTCCATGGTCATAATTTATTCCATTGGAATCATAAATACGATCCAATTCATCAGACTTACAAATTCAAAAAGAAAACAGAAAAAACAACTCCGGAAATAAAAATAGAATTTAGAGAGAGTGTAAGTATGAAAGTGTGGGACGAATGTTAGAGTTAAAGAGAAGGGTAACAGACGAGAGAAGGTGGGAGATTAAACCTTGACAGAGAGAAGTTTTAGAGAGGTGAGTGGAAGAGGTTTAATTGTATCGTCTTTACGATTCCAATGGAATAAATTATGACCATTGAATATTAGTGTTTAAGCCTTTTTATTATATTTTTACTCTGTCCTGGACATTGAGTTGTACCTGGATTCTATCTTCTATGTATGTGTATGCACCTATGTATATATATTCATATATTTTGCATATGTATGTGTATATTTACCACTGATATTAGCTATATATATATATATATATATATATATATATATATATATATATATATATATATATATATATATATATATACCAGCTTAAAAGCCGTCCTATCGGGCAGCATTTAAGCTAGCTCCTGCGGTGGGCTCTTGATTGGGCCTTCCTCACAATAGGTAGGGAGGAGAAGATGCGATAGACAACAATAAAATACATTGATGGCTGCATTTAATTATTGTATTAATATTTAATCTTAACTTTTAAAACTTCAACGATAATTCTTCTGCTCCTATTTAATTTAAAGACAGATTCATGTACGTAGGTCCTTACTTTCTATACAAAATATTATTTTTATTTCATGGGGGGGGCTCTCTTGATTTTACAATTAATTTCAATTATTGCCAAATTTGTTTCCAAGTTATAAAAATTGTTATCGTAAAAAAAATTTGTCGCCAAAAATCACGTTCAAAAACCGCCGTAAACAATCGCAGTATAGGAATTTGAGAAACCAGAATTTCAGGATTGTGGGTCTGGATCCAGGCCGGAATGTTTTTAATTTGCTCACGGGGTCGGCCTGATTCCAAAATGGTATCATATCTTGGATCACGACCACTAAAAATAAAGTTGAAAACGTGTGATACATTAACAATCACATTTATTATATAGACACTAAACTATAGTTATAAGGTATGCTATTTTTACGGGTTAGTTTACTCAATATCAGGGATAGAGTGTATCACCCAAAAGATATATATATATATATATATATATATATATATATATATATATATATAGATATATAATTATTTATTCGAAAATTATAACATAAATATGTTATAAAATCACTACAAAAATAGCCATTTTGTTTCAACACTTCTGGTGTCTTATCAAGTGATGGCTATTTTTGTAGTGATTTTATAACATATCAGCAGTAGAGCCCGGCGTTGCCCGGGGATGTAACAGTAAGAGATAGATCAAGTATCGACTATCATAAAGACTGAAAAATAAAATTGACAAAGATTATTGTTTAAGGTCGACGGACACGCATGTCTTAATTAGTTTCTTTTTGTTTTTTATTTTTTTTACGAATTAGTCAGACCCAACCTCAAACAAAAACATTGTTTTCAATCGTTATGAGTCTATCGATTGAATAGAATTTTATTATAAACAATTGTCTTGTAAATGGAATTTTTAAAACATTCTGAATGTAAAAATAAAGAAAAAAGTGTGCAAGACAATAAGAAACACTACTTGCCAAAAAAAAGTGAAGTTTTGTTGAAATCGGTTGAAAAATGTAGGAAATCCGATCCCATATATAAACGAACACACACACAAACAACCTGGGGTTTATAATAAGTATAACTCGATATGAGTTGTCCCCCTTTCATTAATGCCTCTTAATCGTGTTTCCAAATTGATTTCGGGCAAAAACAATTGTGTTTTTTCCAATTTTTGGCGCTGTCAGAACCACCGCAAAGTAATTTTACGTAGTCCTGTGACGTCTTGTTGAAATCGGTTGAAAAATGTAGGAAATCCGAACCAATATATAAACGTACAGACACACACACACACACAATCTGCGTTTTATAATAAGTAAGATTTATGTTAGAATTTTCGAATAAATAATTATATTTGGTCTATTCTGCATTGAGCACTCTTTTAAGAATAGTACTTGTTGGTTATTGGAATTTATTCCGTATACACCAATCCTATACTTGGGTATATATATATATATATATATATATATATATATATATATATATATATATATATATGAATGAAAGAACACGTTAGGTAAATAATCCGGTGTTCTTTAGTTTTTTTATTTTTAAAAAACAGTACTCCATTTAGAAGGAGAGCTTTAAAAAACAGTGCTCCATACAGAAGTAGAGATTAAAAATACAGAAAAATTAAATTTCGGCATTTCTCTGAAGAACATTCCACACACAAACAAACGGAATTATTTCGTTAAACTTTTTCAAAAAAAAAACAGAGGAATTAATAAGTAGAATGAGCTTGAAAGCATTCTTCTTCCTACGAGGGAATAACTTAACAAAAAAAGAACAATAGAAAAAATAGTTGCACCATTTAACAAAAAACTACATGAATTTGAAAAGGACCTCTTCAATATAATCAATAACATCTCCTTTCAAAAAAGAAAAGCAACTTCCAAAAACATCTAGACCAAATAGTTAAAAGCATCAACGACAGTGATAAAATATTAGTTAATTCCGGCAAAACGGGAAACTTCTACAAATTGATGGCAGACGGCTACAACAAATTAATTTAAAATATTTAACTAAGACTTATAAAAAAGCTTATTATAACAATATTAATATGGTAGACAGTATCAACAGAACTAGTAAAATTATTACTGAAAAATTAAAAAGTAAGCGATATGGTAGGCAAACTAGCTGAAAAGGAATGCTACATCACTCTTAAGGACCACAAACAAGATTTTGAGTAAGACCTCACTACCAGAATGATAAACCCAATCAAACCCGACATAAAAAAGATAAACAAACGAATCCTAGAAAGGATCACTAGGCAAATCGAAAAATGCCTTGGATTAAAACTCTAGATTAATACCAAAGAAGTCATCAATTGGTTTATCAACATCGACAATAAGCCTGGTTGCACCCTAATACAGTTCGCTATTATGGATTATTACCAGTCAATATCAAGAGATCTTTTCATGACTGCCATGGAGTTTGCTACTCTATATTCTGGCTTAACTAAGGAAGATATGAACATAATTCTTAGTGCAAAAAAATCTGTCCTCATCCATAATGGGGACCAATAGATTAAAAACACTAATGACACTTTTGACATCAGCATGGAATCTTTAGACTCTGCAGAGTCTTCTGACCTTGTCGGTCTATTTATACTATACAATCTAACCACGCACCGGGAATTAAACATTAAGGACGTCGGGCTATACAGGAATGACGGGCTCATGGTAGTGAGGGGCTCTACAAATGTTAAAATAGATAAAATTATTAAGATAATATATAGTGAATTCAGAAAACTAAATTTAAAAACTACAGTCAATACTAAATTAAAAAGGGTAAACTTCCTCGACGTAACTCTAGACTTAATGAACAACATATACCTACCTTACAGAAAACCTAACACTAATCCTTTGTATGTACACCCTAAGTCAAACCACCCTCCATCTATAATTAAGCATATACCCACATCAATAGAAAAAAGAATCAGCATGAACTCCGCTAATGAGGAAATATTCAGACAACATAGTAATTTTTATGACACAGACCTAAAAAATAGCGGATACAAAAATGCTAACATAAGTTATAGAAACACTAGTACTAACAGGAAGAAAAACAGGAAAAGAAAAATGATCTGGTATACCCCTCCGTTCAACCAAATGGTCAGTACTAAGCCAGGACATAAGTTCCTTGCTTTAATTGAAAAAAACTTTCCTACTAATAGCAAACTTAGCGAGATCTTTAATAAAAACACCTTAAAATTAAGTTACAATTGCACTGAAAATCTAGAAAAAATCATAAAATAAACATAATAATAATAAAATCCTGGAAAAACACGCATGCCAAAACGGTATTAATAAAAATCCTAAACTACAAGTAGACAAAAATATTGAAAAATTAGGTTTTTGTAGAAACCCTGAAGACAACCCGTTGGAATATAAATGCCTCATAAAATCTCTGGTATACCAATACTATCTCATCCATTGAGAGTCCTAACACTGAAAGGATATACATTGGTTTAACGAAGAATGATTTTAAAATTAGATGGAGACACCACAAAAGCTCCTTCAATAATATTAGAAATAGAAATCAGACATCTCTATCCAAATATTTTTGGCATTTAAAAGAAATGAATAAAACTCCAAAAGTAAAACGGAAAAGAATAAATAGAACAAGAACTTGTAAAACCTGGGATGACCCATGACCTTTATGCCTACATCAAAAACTACACATTATTAAGTTTCTAAATAATGAAAATGTATTAAACCATAGACATGAGTTAACGGTTTTTTGCCGACATTAACAAATTTAAATAATTAGCATAAAAAACATAAATTTCATAGTCTAATAAAAGGTTTAAAAGCTTAACCCAATCATAAGATAGAAAAACACTTTAGGAAGTCGTCGAAAAATAAATTCTAGTTCAGTGCGACACGTTTATGTACGAAACAGCCATTTAGGAAAAATAAATAAATAAAATAAAATTCTTTAGACACTTAACGATGGTGCCAATAGCTATCTTTCGCTGTGACTGACCAGACGATGTGCGGCCATGAATGCCATCATTCGCTTTGAAATAGACACCTCGGCCCTACCTCCGCTTGACCTCTTTCCGAAGGTGACTGATATGTGGATACAAATTAAGTCTTAGACCACTTATCAAAAAGGTCACCCCAGCCGTTTCCATAGTAATTAATTTTGCGAATAAATATGCTTATAAAGATGCGTAAATTTCAAGATTGGTTATTCCTAAATTTTCGCTTGAGGATGAAACAGGGCTTGCAACTTTAACCCAATTTAATTTTAATAATTATATTGAGGTTTTTGGCTCTTGTTTTTGAAACATGAGAACACTTATGTAGCGAAGGAATAATACTTTTAAAAAAATAATTCCATATATATATATATATATATATATAATTGGCTAGTAGTGGATAGCGACTCGGACTGAGTGCTAATACCCTTGGGAAAGGTATGAATTCTCTTTTTCCCCCACCAGCTATGGGTAAGTAACAAGACAGACTGGGTTCTATAGCTTTAGATGGCAACTAGTCTAGGAGAAGACTAGAATCTCTGAATTCAAAAACCAGTGGAGAGTTGTTTGGGGACCTTATGACACATAGTGCACCAGGTCTCTGTACTCGGCTGTTCAAAAGTGTGATTGCTTCTGCACAAAGCCGTCACCACATTATAATCAAATCATATGTACATGTTGTTTGGCTGTCGGTTCCTAGAAACTTATTTGCCTGAAGCTCATACGTCGTAAAAGAGTCTCCGGTAGGCGCAGGTCAACAGCCCACGTCGATCAATGACGGGAGAATCCACGAGATAGATAGATAGATAGATAGATAGATAGATATATAGATAGATAGATAGATAGATAGATAGATAGATAGATAGATATTGTGTATTTAGGCAGCAATGTTTCTTTCATGCAGACTTCATTAACATTATTCGGACTATTGTCCTCATCTTTGTTGCCATATTTATCACAGTATTCCGGCCGTTGTACGATCCGGCCGTCTTCAGGTGGTTGGAATTTCGAACTGAATCCTTTATTTCGCTCGCCGGGGTGGGCTGTTCTAGTTCCACGTGCCATGAGTTGTGAGTTCAATAACTGGTCAAGGCAGCGGAAAACTAGGAGAGTTCAATTATCAGGAGATAATTGATAACTGACATCCATTAGACATGGCACGTGGAACTAGAACAGTCTAGCACAGCGAGCGAAATAAAGCAAGGAGGGCGAAGCGTACAACGGCCAAAACGTTGTGATAAATATAGCAACAAAGATGAGGACAATAGTCCGAATAATGTATATGGTGTACATAATATGTCATCTCAGAAATATAGACAGATAATGAAGGGCCTAAATGTTGTGAGAAATATGGCAACAAAGATGAGAACAATAGTCCGAATAATGTAAATAGTGGATGAGAACAATAGTCCGAATAATGTAAATAGTGTACATAATACCTCATCTCAGAAATATAGACAGATACTTAAGGGCCGAAACGTTGTTATAAATATGGTAACAAAGATGAGTACAATAGTCCGAATAATGTAAATAGTGTACATAATACGTCAATCAGAAATGTAGACAGATACTGAAAGGCAGAAACGTTGTAATAAATATGGTAACAAAAATGAGGACAATAGTCCGAATAATGTAAATAGTGTACATAATACCTCATCTCAGAAATATAGACAGAAACTTTATTAAATATGACAAACAAAATGCTTTGATTAAGTTTTTTTTTATATAATTTCTCATAAGATCTTTTTTTTTATCTTTTCAGTACATAAATTATACAAAAACTGACCAAATGTCTTATTTTTCCGTGGGCTTTCGGCTGTACATTTAGCCATTTTCAAGGTTGGAATATATTTACTGTTAAAGGGAAATGGATTGTTGGATGCATGTTGTATTATAGAATGTTTTATTCTCAAAACACAGTCAATTTATTATGTCATATATATATATATATATATATATATATATATATATAAACATGTTTCATTAAAGACATATATATATATATATATATATATATATATATATATAATATTATATATAATTTACTGCGATTACATTTTATAATCATTTTTTCTTGGACATAATGTGTGTAAACTGTTCGAATGTTCCTTCAACTATTCTGTTAGCTGAACATTTAGATTTTAATATATGTCTTTCTAATGGCAATGTTTTTGTATGTTCCAAACACTGTCAGCATATTGTGGCCGTGTTAATAGTTGATATTACTGAATGTTGGCTTTTTCCTTATTGATTATTAATACTTCCATTATTTTAGCCTTTAACTGTTACGATTAACGAGTTCGTGTACTACAAAGAAAGTTTTCCTGTCGATGGGAATTAAACATCTTGTAATAGATAGATAGATAGATAGATAGATAGATAGATAGATAGATAGATAGATGTTAATGTGGCTAAGGAAGAAAGATAAAACAAAGAGAAATAACAAAGACAGAAAGAAAGTAAATATGGTGGAACATGAATTAAATATACAGAGAAAAGTTAGAAAAAATTATGTTTGGAGAATTCAATAATTCTGAAAGCTAACGTAACCTTATCTTTTAGAATTTCCCAAGCGAAAATTCCAGTTCAGCAGGGAGGTTTGTAAAGAAACCAATTTTCATATTCCAAACTGTCTTACGTATAGCATATCACAGAGATGTGACGAGCATTTTTCCAAATCATTGCAAATAATTCCACGGTTCAACATTCTTATCAATTAAGTGAGCAAATGAAAGTGAAAGTGAAAGTGAGAGTGAAAGTGAAATTATAAGACGTGGAAATAGGATAAGCTTGGAAAATATTATTACATAAATCTGTATGTCTGCTTATTTTCATAGTCTACATTTTTAAACCAGAATTATAAGTCTTTTATATGCTTTCATATATATACAGCAGCCAGATTCACCTTACTCCCCAAAATACACACATTATTATAAGAAGTTTAGATTAATGGATGGTTGAGAAGATATTCAGTGAGGGTCGAATTCGTTATACAAGTTTATTAATCTTCGTCATGGACATTTCCGTGCTGTGATGACGCCATACATAATTCGATAAAGAGAGCAATAACTTATAAACGATAAAAACAGCAAATAAAAATCTATTTAAAAAAAATAACAGCAATATTCATGTCAGTGAAAAACGTATGATTTAAAAGGCGCAATGAGCTGTTCTGGAGGTTAGCATCAGCCATACCAATGGAAGACAAAAAGAGATCAGTTTCGTTTTGGACCTATTCAAGTTTACAAGCCATTGCTTGTTCCGGTTAACAACAGATTGAAGTTCATTTAAGCGATCAGCTGTCAGTTTTATAATAGTATTTCGCAGTGACAAAAGCTGAAATAACACAAAAAAATTCTTCAAGTAGAAAAAATGACCAAGATAAAATTGGTAAGTCTTTTTTTTTTATTTCTAGTCGACAACCATTCTCTGAAGAAGCAAAAGGATTTACTTAATTCTTTAAATTTCTACTTCTTCGACACGTCATTCCTTACAGCTGACGGCTCTCCACAATTATCTCTCTTTTATAAATCTTGGCTTTTTGTCATATCCCCCTAAAACTTGTTCTGCCATCTATTTACACAAGTTCATTATTATTTTTCTATGTGCCGTGTTTCTTTCAGGTTGTTGGCAATCATGGCTCTCCACAATTTCCTTCTCCTTTGTAGCTCTTAATAAATTCTTATCTCTCCTATACCCTGTTCTGCCAACCATTTACACAAGGTCATTCTTCTTTTTCTTCTTATGTGTGCTGCATCATTTCACGTTGGCAATCATGACTCTCCACAATTTCTCTTTTTTAGCTCTTAATAAATTTTCTCTTTTTGCTATCTCGTCTAAAACTTGTTCCTCCATCCATTTTCACCAATTCTCTATGTATATTATCCATGATTTTCCTCTGTCTCTCTTAACGTCAATCTGTCTTTTGAGTATCAAATTTTCCAAGCCCTCTTCCCTCATTATATGCCCTAGAAATCTTAACTGCCTCTTCCTGATGCTATGTATAAATGTCCTTTTTATTTCTATTTCATCTAAAATTTTGTCACTGCTCACATTTTCGGTCCATGGTAACCTCAGCATCCTTCTGTAGAATCATATTTCTTTTGCTTCAAGATCTTTCTTCATCTGCGAACAGATTTTCCAGCATTCACTGCTATGTCGGAAGACTGATATCACCTATCATCTATTCTTTATTTCTAACGATTTTTCCTGTTTCTTAATACTTTGCTTATCTTTTGTAAGGCATATTTGTCCATCCAGTGCGTCTTCGGATTTCAGTGTCGTACATTCTGTCCTCTCTTAAAACATATCCCAGATATTTAAATTTTGTAATTGTCTGATTTTGGGATCTCCATTTTGTATGTTGAGCTATTCCTCTTACTGACAATTATGTATTCTTTCTTATTGCAATTGATATTTAGTCCTTTCTTCTTGCTTTCCTTCATTACCGTCTGTAGGAATTCCTATATTTCTTGTAATAATAATTTAAAAATAGCTATCAAAATATAGCTATACATCATAGGTTCACATCCCTAATTCTCAAGAAAGTCGCCAACTCAGTCAGCCGTAGTGTTCCACATACGATTATGGTATATATCCAAGTTTCGTAAAACTTAGTTGCCTGCTGATAAAAACAATTCCTTATAACACTTTCCACTTCTTTATCACTACGATAATCTTTGTCCCTCTGTAGCTCTTTCATTATACCAAAAAGATGAAAATCTGAGGATGCTAAGTCAGGCGCTGATGAAGAAGTGATAACTGCTGTAAGGAATTGGTTAAATCAGCATCCAACTGAGTTTTTTACGAAGCATGGAAATATGCCCTTACTCATAGGTGGACAACTGCCAGTGACAGAACTACTATGATGAAAAGTAAGGAAGTGAACCTGTGATGTATAGCTATACCTTGATGTATGAATTATTATTATATTTCTTATTTCTTATATAATAAAACACATTACATTTTTTGCTTACCATTGTATATACAGCTAATAAATGGATTGTAGTTTTATTCATATCTTACACATAATAACCTATCTTACAATGACAGATTCTTATTGACTGAGATACGAAAGCCAATCGCTACAGAAGATCTTGTCACGTAATCATGTATTTTTCCTGTTTAGGATGTGCAGGTGGTGTAATGGGTAGTGTCTCTGGATAAAAAATCAGAGATCTGAGTTTGAATTCCAGTCGAATTCGTTACATTTATTTACGTACTTATGAAATCCATTTCTCAAGCTCAGTACTAGTTTGGAAACAAGGTTTCTTAATTTTACAGTTAAAACTGCTACAGTAAAGTTAGTTCTATGATAACATTTTCTTCTATGACGCTTCATGCTTCCTATTCCAACTTTGGTCTACAAAAGTTTCAATGCAATCGTTATCGTCTTAATTCCTTTTCTTGTACTGTTCTCTCTGATTAATAGTGTTTTCTTTTTCTCATATTCTATAACACTCAGTAACGCTCTGCGCCATAGTGGCTTTACTACCTTGCTTGAGATGAAATGTTTAGATAAATAGATAGAGAGATAGATAGATAATGGATCCAATTACATAGATAGATAGATAGATACATAGATAGATAGATAGATAGATAGATAGATAGATAGATAGATAGATAGATCATATTAAATACCTATATCTGCCTGGCCGCTCTTACAAATAATCAGACGAGCCTACCTTCTAAATCACTGCGCGAAATACAGGCTTTTATCTCAGATTGAGTTGTGCCTACAAGTGTTGATGACACGCCAAAACTCATCTCATTTAACAAGAAGGTGCATTAAAGGAAAAAGAAGAATGCATTAGATGAAATAAACAAACCCCCCCACACACACACACAGATGGCGAGAGTTAAAAGCAAAATAGACAATTTACATTTTGTCAAATGCCTTTTGATGAAGGACTTTCATATATTCGCTTTTCTCTTCTGTCCACATGATATAGCCGACCAATGACCTCGCTTCCTATTTGCAGCATTTGTCCGGATCGTAATGCATGGAATGTCGATGTTGCTCGCGCCAGTGTTGACGAATCTGTGCAACGGATATTAAAACCGCCTTTGTTCCACGAGGCCAAATGTTTGCTTTTGCCACTTTGGAGACTTCACGCCCGTTTCTTTTGACATCCCCAGTTTCTTTGCGCATATCCAATGGCTTTCACTGTCCTATTCTTCTGTACAATGCACTTGATCCCGCTTCAGCCATCCCTCTGCCGACAAACATTCACAGGCGCCTATATAGGAATTCTTCTTTTACGTACACATGTACAATGCAATTGTGTAGGTATTCTGTTCTAACGCTAAGTGCTTGCAAAATGTCTTCACGGAGAACACATGCTTGTATTTGCAGACACCACAAACAAATACCCACACACACGCACACGCACGCACATACACACACACACATATGTATATATATATATATATATATATATATATATAGCATTTCTAGCTCTTTCTTTTTTTATAACCTATTTTTTCCCTCGAGATTGGTTTAATTATTGGCAAATCAAATATTCGAGGGTTTTTCGAAACAAGTATAGTTACCTATATTTGTATTTATGTATATATATATATATATATATATATATATATATATATATATATATATAGATAGATAGATAGATAGATAGATAGATAGATAGATAGATATGAAGAAATATAGTCTTAAGGTGTGCTATATTTATGGGATAAAGTGCTGACTTTATTGCCACCATGTGTGTGTATATATATATATATATATATATATATATATATATATATATATATATTGAACAATAAAAATTAAAAAATTAAAATCCTCAGACACACTGGGTTGTAGATTAATATTCTTTCGTTTTTTTATTATTATTCCATTTAGATTCCTCCTTAGATATATATATATATATATATATATATATATATATATATATATATATATATATATATATAAAAGTGAACATAGAAGTCAACACTTAGAGGCGACAGTCTGTTTCATGTTATATGCAATCGCCAGGCCACTTACAATAACATACCAAAACAATCAACAAACAAAAAATTTATTATTAAAATGTTTCTGATTAATCACAATAAAATTCTATGGAAACTATTACCAATACTGCTTGTACTGCAAGCCAACGCTTTTCTTTTTTATTATAAGTAACTCTATAGTGATTTTATTGCCAGCCTCTCTCTTTTCCCCTCCCACTCTTTCTCTCCTTACTGGTAGTTAGGATCCCTAACTCTTGCGTAGCGTCTTGAGCGGCCGCTCTGATCAACAGTTGTATAATACCGGGGTATATGTAGTGCCATGTCGCGCATGGAACGGTGTCCCTGCAGTCACCTCCGGTGGGCAATCCTGAGGGCACGTTATGATGCAGGTTGTGCCAACTCCTCTCTGTCCACGTCACGGTCGATAAATGTCTACTCCTTTTACTTCGGACCTTCTCATCTTAATTCCGCATGTCTTACAAAGACCGAAAAAGTAAACCTAAACCAGCCACTCAAAAAATCACCTAAACCCCTCAACATTTCGTTCTCCAACATCCGTGGCATTAGAACAAACTTCTGCAGTATGGAATCTTTCCTGATTGCAAGCTGCCCGGATATACTGACTCTCTGTGAGACCAACCTTGGCTGGTCTATCCCTTCCTCTGACCTCTCGATCCCAGGCTACCTTGAAAAGACTCTCTAACTCAGATGCACGACCTTGGTGTCTACGTCAAGGACCATCTCCTTCTGGCCAGAGAGCTGTCTCTCGAATCGCCAGACCAGTCATACATGTGTCTCCGACTATCTCTTCTCAATGCGGTAAGCTATCTCTTCTTCCTTTACCGCTCTCCATCCTCTCAAGAGCGTGGGATACTCGATAGCATTTCTGACAGCATACACAAGGCTTTCTCCCCCCACCCGTTTGCTCATATATTTGTGTTTGGTGATTTTAACGCCCATCATACCATGTGACTTAAGAATGCTACTACTCACCACGCATGCATTCAAACGCTCAATTTTTCAGTCTCTCATTTCCTCACGCAGATAGTAAACTTCCCCACTCGTTTTGCCTTCAACCGGGAAGGTAAAGCCTCTTTTCTCGATTTGTGTTTTACCTCCATCCCCGAGTCCTGTAGGGCCACGCAACTCTGCCCTCTTGGTAACTCTGATCATGCGGTAGTATGTTAACATCTCCTTCAACTTCACCCCCTGCAAAGAACCTCCTACCACTAGAACTTAGTTCTACTATCAACGAGCTGACTGGGACGCGTTCCGTGATTTCCTCTGCGATGTCCCCTGGGATGTTGTCTTTACGCTCCCCGTCCAAGAATGTGCTTCTGAGGTCTCATCCTGGGTTAAGCTGGAATCGACGTTTTCATCCCCTCAAGGAAATATAGGTTCAAGACGCGCTCCTCCCCTTGGTTCTCCGCTGCTTGCTCAGCCGCCATCGCCCATAGGAACCACTTCTTTCACCTATTTCGTAGCAACATGTCGGACTGCAATAGACATGTCTTTGCCTCCGCCCGTAACGAGTGTAAGCGTGTCCTCAACGATGCTAAGTCACTATTTGCTGCTCGGATGAAAGAGCGTATTGCATCTCTCAAATTTGGCTCCATAGATTATTAGCGTCTCTGCAAGAGCGTATTGAACAGTTGTAAACCCTCTATACCTCCTTTGTTCAACCAGTTCGAAGTCCTGACCTCCTCTGCCGACAAGGCTGAATGCTTTGCTCGGAAATTTTCATTCAACTCAACGCTCGACTCTTCCGGTGTACCCATACCCGACTTCCGTCTTAGAACTGAGGCCCTATTGAGTGGGTTACACATAACCCCGTCGTTGGTATTTGGCATTATCTCCAATTTAGACCTCAACAAGGTTAGTGGTGGAGATGGGATACCAGCCATTGTCTTGAAGAATTGCGCGCCTGAACTGGCGCCCGCCCTCTCTAAACTATATAACTAATGCTTCAAGGAATCTTGTTTTCCTGACTGCTGGAAGTCCTCTTCGATTGTTCCTGTCTTCAAGAACTCTGGCGACCCCTCTAACCCTTCTAACTACCGTCCTATCAGTCTCCTACCCCTCTTCGGCAAAGTCTTCGGAGCCCTAATCAATACCGAAGTGGTTAACCACCTCACATCCCATGATCTGCTCTCAGACAAGCAATATGGCTTCGGCTTTGCCCGATCTACAGCTGGTGTGCTTACGGCCATCACTGAAACTGTCTACCAAGCTCTTCAAAATAACGGGGAAAGCGTGCCGTGGCCCGAGACATCTCCAAAGCGTTTAATAGGGTTTGGCATGCCGACCTTCTTCGCAAGCTCCAGGGTTATGGCACTACGGGATGATTGTTTGACCTAATACAATCATTCCTGTCAAACCGTGAATTGAAGGTCGTTCTCAACGGATTCTCCTCCAGTTCCTATCCCACGAACGCAGGTGTTCCCCAAGGGCCCATCCTTGGCCCCACTCTATTCCTTATCTACATAAATGACCTTCCTGATGCCATAAATTCCCAAGTTGGCATCTACGCGGATGACACCACAATTTATTCCTGCCTCAAAAACAAATCTTGTGTCACTGATAAAACTAACCTGGCCGTGCGTCTCGAAAAGGACCTCCAATCGTTTTTGAACTGGGGCAGGAATTGGCTGGTCAACTTTAATGCCTCAAAAACAAAACTGCTCTCTATTAATCACCACAAGGATCCTTCCCTGCCCTCCATTAGAATGTCTGACGCTCAACTTCACGAGAGCACCTCTCTGCGGCTACTCGGGCTTACTGCTGACCTGAGATGGAACAAATCCATTGAGTCAATTCCTTCGTCCACCGCAAGGAAAGTTGGCTCCCTGTGCCGCGCCAGGAAATTTTTCTCCCCGGAATTGATCCCCCAGATCTACAAATCAACCATTCGCCCTTGCATGGAGTATTGCTGCCATATATGGTCTGGAGCCCCTTCTGTTTGCCTCGGGCTTCTTGATAAAATCCAGAGGCGAATATGCAATATAATTG
>OZ010613.1:54933087-55015587 GCA_963932145.1 Acanthosepion lycidas | reverse complement strand
GGCGTACACATTTCTGATTGGTCAAAAATTGTATCATACCAAGCTTTTATTTAGGACCAATAAAACGCTATCTTATCTTTTTTCTTATATTTTTTTTCTTTTCCCGATTCTTTTTTCTTTTTCTTATCTTTTTATAAATATATCGCTTTATTTATTCATAGAAAAACTACTTTCGGCTTTAAGTTTTGGGGTAAAGAATGCAAAACAATACCTTTCTTACGTTTGCAATGATATCCTAGTTTGTTCTTTTTTTGGTCCCAATGAATAATATATTGTATAAGGTGTTCCCACGAGAAGAGACATTCAGACTCTCGCCAAAACGAGATTGCAATAATGCCAATAAATTTTCGATTGCTACACTGCTAAAAATAAATTTTGTTAAAAAAAAGGAAAGATTAAAAGAGATACTTTTAATATAATAAAAAGTTGTACATCCTTTTTTATTTTGTCGTTCTGAAATGCGTCGAGAGACTTCAACAGTCTTTCTTTATATGTCCAGACAACAGCGGAATTGGGGAAAGCTAAGGAGAGGAGAAGAGGGAAAAAGGTGAAGGAAGTGGGAAAGGTTAAGAGTAAATAAGAAATCGAAAGAAAAAGAAAAGATTACCGGGAGAAAGAAACGGAAAATAATAAAGATATCCGGAGACACACAGGATTGTTGTCGTGATTTTTATATTTCTGTGCTCATTAAAATTGAATGTATTTTTTTTCTTTTGAACAGGGATGCTTTAAACTCTCTCTCTTTCTCTCTCTCTCTCTCTCTCTCTCTATATATATATATATATATATATATATATATATATATATATATATTACATGAATCATTCAATACAAAAAACAGATTAGTGAAGTTAATGATATAAATGGCGAGAATACATCTTTGCAAACAAATTTATTAAAATTACATTAACCCACGAACCTCTAGATGAATGTTGTGACCCCTGTTTTAATAAATTCAACTTGTATAAGGTCTTTTTTTGCAAGTACTTTCATCTGTTCCTACAGACATCATCAGGCATGGAAATTGATTTGTTGTTTGTTTGTTTTTTTTTTAAATCCATCCAGGAAATAACGGGAGACGAAAGATTAGATGTGAATAGAAATAGGTTTTTTTAGAAATGTGTTATTGTTAACTTTAAGAAATTTTGGAGCGTGCGGTCGCAACGCTAAGATTGAATATTTTGAAAATTTAAAAGAGAGTGCGTTTTTTTACTAATATGGTAATTGGAGAATTCTTTTGTTGTAGTAGTTTTTTCAGTCGATGTGGCATGAACTAAATTGTGCAATAAATAGAGCAATGTCGCAGCTATTATCCCAGAAGTTGCACGTCGGATCAATTCTTTTTAAATCAAATATGTGGTGGAGTCCAATTTATATTACATGAATCATTCATACAAAAAAACAGATTAGTGAACTATATATATATATATATATATATATATATATATATATATATATATATATATAATAAACCTAAGGAGCCAGGCAAACCTACCTAGGTTTAACCTACCTAGGTTTAACCTACCTAGGTTTAACCTAATCGGATCGCCAGGGAGTATTACCGTGACGATCCGTTTTGGTGAAACCTAGGTAGGTTTGCCTGGCCCCCTATGATTATCTTAGGTTTTGCTCTACTTCGTGTATTGAGCACTTTACGTAGTTACTTTTACTCGTTTTTTTTTTTCTTTGGACTCTGACCTTGAATTCTGGACAATTGTTTTCGCGTCAATTTCATGTTCTTAGTTCCTTCTTTTTTTTGTTCCACATTTTTCCTTGGGTATTGGTTTGTTCTACTACAAGCCGAAATACCCAAGGTTTTTCCAAGCGAATACCACCATTCATATATATATATATATATATATATATATATATATATATATATATATATATATATATATATATTCAATTGTATGAGTTTGTAACGCTTTTGCGAGTATCAAACAATCTGATGATCGCATCAGCATGAAACCCAGGATTACAAACTCATTTCCATACAACTGAATATGTTAGCTCTGTCACAGATATTGGGCACGTTCTACCAAGTACCGCGCATATATATATATATATATATATATATATATATATATATATATATATATATATATATATATATATGTGTGTGTGTGTGTGTGTGTGTGTAAAAATAATCATAATTTCTTTGACAAAATGGAAAACTTTTCTTTACCAAGTCCTTTGATGGATTTCATTCAGGCAAATGTGTAAATGTAAGAATTTTATTTTACAGATATAAAAAAATAATTTTGGTCTTTAAAATTTAAAACTTAACGTTCAAAATTTTGTGTGACTTTTTTTATTTTTTAATGATTTAAAATAATAATTTTGTGCGTCAGTGTATATTCATTGAAACGATTTGAAATGCTGATGCGACTAGATATCCTTTTGCAGGAATGCCTTTAGAAAAACGTGAATTAATTTCTGTCTCCTGTAGGGATAGGAATTTAAACGTCTCTATTAATTTCCTTACAAGTCAGAACTCGACAAAGATTAAGAAACGGAATGAAAGAATTCAAAAGAATATGAACCACGTGACTACTAGGTGCATGAGTGATAAGAAATGGTAAGCGTTTTGCAACGAGTTTAAAGTCCGCAAGCAAAACTGTCGCAACATCAAGCAATAGCAACATTCGGCATTATCTAAACATGACGAGATCCGTACTCTTACGCTAAATAGACTTTATAGAAAGCCCACCGTTTCTGTGAGCGGTGATAGGCGTGTAAATGTCTTGGAGCATATATCGATAAATAATCAATACTATTTCAATTCATTTTATTGAAAATTGAAAAAATTTAGATTCAGAATATATTGCATCATGTTATATATGTAAATCCCGGCCATTTCTTATTTCTACGTCTTCTAACTTTCGCTGCTAAGGCCCACCATACTACGCACATTGTAGCGAACCACCGTCGTTCCCTTCATATTCCATTGGTGAGATGTAAGTTCCACTCGAGCAATTTCTTCCCATGAATCGTTTCTTTGTGAAAACGACACTCAGATGTATGCTTCCTCAATCTCTACAATCATAACCTGTTCTCGTCTAGAGAAAACCGTTATCTTCCCCACATATCCCTATAAACTGTGCCTCTTACTCTGTAACCCTCTACCTCGAGTTGCTCTTGAGCCTTGTAGAAGGTGAAGATCAATGTAAAAGAAATGAGACTTGAAGCAATAGAAACGTACGCAGGTGACACAGTACTGATAGCAGTCACAGAAAAGAAATTACAAAATCTCCTACACAAGGTAGCAACGGAGAGTTTAAAGAAGGGACTAAGAGCATAAACTACAAGACATGGTCAACAGTAAAAGTATGAGCCTGAAATGCGATTTTCAGGTCGGGAACACTAGAATCAAGCACGCGTGGTAGTTTAAATACCTGGGAAGTGTTCTGACAGAGGACGGCAAGTGCGACACTGAGATACGTCGACGTATTGGGATGGCCAAAGACACATGCCATCTCTCTGCGGCTGCTCGGTCTCACGTTGACTGCTGACCTAAGATGGAACAAATACATTGAGTCAATTGCTTCGTCCACCACAAGGAAAGTTGGCTCCCTGTACCGCACCAGGAAATTTTTCTCTCCGGAATCGATCCTTCAGATCTACAAATCAACCATTCGCCCTTGCATGGAGTATTTCTGCCATATATGTTCTGGAGCCCCTTCTGTTTGCCTCGGGGTTCTTGATAAAATCCAGAGGCAGATATGCAATATAATTGGCCCTGTTCTGGCATCTCGTCTACAGTCGCTCTCTCACAGACGCGCCGTCACCTCTCTCTGTCTTTTTTACAAATACTTTCATGGTAATTGATCCGATGAGCTGCATTCGCTGGTTCCCAGACTTCATGAATTCAAGCACCCTACGAGGCTGGCATCCCGCTCTCACCCTTTCACTGTTGAAACTATTAAATGTAGCCGTCTCTTCTACTCCAATACCTACATTTCTCGCACCTCTCGCCTGTGAAACTCCCTTCCCTATTCCAGTTTCCCTGAGAGCTATAATCTCTAACTATCCAAATGTGATGTCAATCGATATCTCCAGTTCCCTTGATCTATCCACTACCCTTCTCCTCATCCTTTCCTCTATCACTCCTATCTAATCTTGCTCCAAATCTTCTGTAACCCCTTGCGTCCTAGTGGCTTCCCGCCTTGCTTGGGGTGAAAAAAAAATGGGCAGAGTATTGGGAGGCAAGAGGATTTCTTTAGTAACAGAGAAAAGGATACTGAGCTGTTAACGTGACATCTGTCCTTCTTTACGGCAACGAATGTTAGACGATCTCCTCAAAGATTTATAAACGAGCAAGAACGCAAATGACAGAATACTGATAGCAGACACGCAAAAGAAATGAGAAAATCTCTCACAGAATGCATGGTCATTAGTAAGAGGAAGTGCCTGTCGGGATAATTAGAATCAAGCAGACGCGGAAGTTTAAATGTCTGGGAAGCGTCTTAACAGAGAACGGTAAGTGCGATACTGAGATCCGTAAACGTATTAAGATGCCTAAGAACACATTCCAAAAGCTGGGCAGAGTATTGCGAGACAGGAGGATTTCTTTGGTAACAAAGAAAAGAATACTGAAATTTTATGTGACATCTGTCCTTCTTTATGGCAGCGAATGTTGGAAGATTTCCTCAAAGATGATGAATAGACTCAAGGCGACGGAGATGTGGTTCTACAGAAGGATGTTAAGGATATCATCGACCGATCTGGTGGGCAACGATGAGGTTTTAGAGAGGTTTCAAACAAGGAGAAGGCTTATACTTAACCTAAGGAAAAGACAGCTGAAGTTTTTCGGACACATAATGAGGACGGAGGGCCTGGAGAATCTGATACTCACGGGTCGAATAGAGGGAAAAGAGAGACAAGGGAAAACAACGCATGACATACCTAGCGGCCTTAAGCAAGTGAATGATAGAGCATGATCTGGGGGAGGTGCCAGAGGGAAGGAACTTTTTGAGAGCTGCAAGGGAGGGAGGTGGAGAGCCATGATCGCCTATGTCCTGAAAAGACACGGCACGTAGAAAGAAAAGAAAAGATTATCCACAGTCTTTAAAAAAACAGGAATTAATCGCATAATTTAACACCTACTTTCAACCACCTCCCTCGAAATAAAATGCATACTAAAGAAATTTTCAATATATATCTATATATCTATCTATATATATATTAAGACATTTTTTATGTTTATACGTTCTTTTTATAGATACAAATATTTAAGTAAATGCTCTGTTCATAATAAACAGTATTAACGACATTTACCGGCCTGAATATCCGAAAAGTTTTCATAGAAAATATGTGTCCTCGGACATTCAGGCTGGTAAATGTTGTTTAATCCTGTTTATTATAAACAGAGCATTTACTTAAATTTTTGTATCTATAAAAAGAACGTATAAATATAAAAAAATGTCTTAAAATAATTGTCTGACTGTGTCTTTGTCCATTTCATTATATATATATATATATATATTGTTTAAAGTTAAAAACTTCTAACAAACCTTGATTTATCTGGGACGAATATAACACTAAGCCAAAACTTATACTGGAAGTAAACAGTCTGCATGCGTAGAGAAACTGAATTCAGAGTATGTATATAAATAGAAAGTGGCGTAAGACAAGGATGTGCCGTTTCACCGGACGTATTTAAGCTCCACTGTGAGACGAACCTGAAAGAATTAGAACTCCTACTAGCATTCGTTAATGGCGGTCACAATCTTAACAACATTAGGTATGCAGTTGATACAGTGTTGACAGCAGACACTGAAAGGAAACGACAGAAACCCCAATAGAAGAAACACGAGAAGAAATGAGGAAACATCAATTGCAAGAAGACAGATTTGATGGTTGTCAGCAAAAGGGACATCCCAACATGGAAATTACAAATTGGGGATACGAAAATCAAATAAATACAACAATTTAAATATCTAGGAAGTTTTTTTGTTTGTTTGTTTTTTAACAAAGGATGGACAATGGGACAACGAAATCCGAAGGCTCATTGAGATAGCGAAAGGTGTCTTCCAAAAGCTAAGCAAAATATCAAGAAACAGGAAAAGTTCAATACAAACAAAGAAAAGAGTACTGAACAGTTATGAAATATCGATCTTCCTATAAGGCAGTGAATGCTGAATCACCGCATCACGGATGAGGAAGAGACTTGAGCCGAGAGAAACGTGGTTCTACAGAACGATGCTGAGAATACCGTTAACTGAACACGTGATCAACAGTTTTACAGAAAATGGGAACAAAGTGGACACTTATTCTTAGAAACAGAAAAGGACAGTTAAAATTCCTAGGATGCATGATTAGGAAAGAGGGCTTGGAAAATTTGGCACTCACAAGGCAAAAAATGGTAATGAAATATCTGTTTTTGCTTTTTTTTCAAGTTGTTTTTTTTTTAAATCTGCAGGAAAGTCGAAAAAGTATTCACTTTGTTTTGTCTCGTTTTTAATTTTGTTGGGCGTCGAGCCAATCTCCTCACCAGCGAAGCCCGATGAAGGAACCGGTTTAGACACCGATCACATCAACCATGCAGCAGGTAGTACATGATACCAGAAGCGTCCCTTGAGTGACCTGATAATATTGCTGATTTTACAAGAAACCGTACTGACTGCGATATACAATGCCATGACAATTTACTGTCTGTAAATTCCTATATAGCAATTGCCTGTCTGAGTTCAAAAATTGCCACTGGGCATGAAATCCATATTTGCAGACTCTATTAAAAACATGACAGTTGTTATAAGTTTTGTATTACCTAATTCTTTGGCATATATATATATATATATATATATATATATATATATATATATATAGTTCAGTGCAGATAACATTAGAAAGATTTCCATGAAAATAAGTGGATACAACGTCTAAAAACACAATATCCAGCTGGGCTAAACCATAAATTTAACAATATAGATAATATTAATATATAACCCTACAAATCAAAACCTACCCACATTTCGCACCCACACAAGACAGACATGCTTACGGTGGTGTTGAGGCTTCACACTTATACACACACCCACACGAACATACACACTTACACACATCATATTCACTCACTCCCTAATGAGCCAAATGATAACACACACCCACAGCAATACACACGCTTACACATATCATACTCACTCACTCCCTAAGAAGTAAATAACACGGACACACACACAATTAACAGAGACACATCCCCTCTCCAGGAACCAATAAAACTGTCAAACTGACCACGAGAATTCAGAGAAGCATGGATCCATCCATCTCTTATCTGAAAAAACAACTTAAAAGAGACTGTTTGACCAACACAAGAAATGTTAAAAAATTCATGTTAAAAAGATAAAAAAAGACAAAAAGTTCATTTTCTCCATCAAGACATTCATTTCTGTAGTTCACTGCTACCAGCAAGCAGAATTTTTTTTCTCCTGATGATGGCCATTTTGGCCGAAACTAGTCGAGGAATCTAAATGAAATAATAATAATAAAAATGAAAGAATATTAATCTATTAGGTTGGTGCAAAAATGATGTCGTTTTATCACATGTGTTACTATGTGATAAAACGACATTATTTTTGCACCAACCTAATACAACCCAGTGTGTCTGAAGATTTTAATTTTTTAATATTTTTTATTGTTCAATATATATATATATATACTGATTCCTGTTTTATTTCCGGTCTTGTGAACTTTTCCTGATTACCATTCTTTCCCTTCTCTTCAAAAGGATGGAAGATGGTTTTGCAACATAATTTCCACGAGAAGAAATCCTGCTCCGAAGCTAAAATAAAAAAAAAAGTACATCGATAAATTTCGATAAAATTACCCTTCAAAGGAAACTAGCACCAAATACCGGAGCTTATTACCGTCGAGTAAAAACAAAACCAAACACATTTAAAATATCCTATTGAACTGACGGGGTAAGCCAATGCAGGTATGCATAGAAATATAATATAGCCCGATGTATTTTTTTCACCGTTCCGATCGACCTAAATTCAGTTATTCGAATCTAATTGAATGGGGGTAAAAAAAAAATGGAAAGGTTTTGAATCGTTTCTGGCAGATTTTCTGAATGATGGCATCGTGTTGTCCGCTTTTCTTACGTTCTGATTTCATCCTTTAAATTCTGAAAATTCCAGTCTTTTCTCTATTTTTTCTCGCTTTCTTGTAATTCAAATTCAACTTGTTTGATTTATTTTTAAAAAAATCTTATCATTCTTCTATCACCTTGGAAAAAGACATACGCCGCACACAAAAGAAACACATCAGAAGATTCGGCCAAGCAATCATTATTAAAAATGCCATCCAAACAAGATCGTTGTATAAGAATTCAATGTAAAGAAAGTGGTTGAAAATGAAAAAAAGAATAGGCATAATTGAGTGGGTAGGATGATCTACCAGGAACTGTGCAAATGATTATGTTTTGGTAGTAGCAACCAAAGATAAATGCCTAAAACCGAATCAATCTTAGAGAATAAAAATATCATTCTCTAGGATTTTTAAATTGAAGCAAACGTACATACAAGAAACTATTTCTTATTTAACAGTTAAAATATTTAATCCTTGAAAATGGCTAAATGTATAGCCGAGCGCTTTCGGCTATACATTTAGCCATTTTCAAGGATTACATATTTTAACTGTTAAATAAGAAATAGTTTGTTGTATGTATGTTTTAAAAAATGTTTTAATTTTTCAAAACACGGTCAAGATGTTATGTCCATGTTCATAAAAAACTCGGATAAAAAGAACATTAGGACAGTTTTTATATAATTTATCATCTGAAAAGAAAAAAAAATTATTAGATCGCATGAGAAATTGTATAAAAAACTAAATAAAAGCACCTTGTCTGTCGTATTCAATGAAATGTCCATGAAAGAAGGATTGCTGCCTAAATACACAAATATATATATATATATATAGAGAGAGAGAGGGACAGAGACAGACAAACAGACAGACAGACAGAGAAAGAGAGAGATATAGCGAGAGAAATATATGTGTCTTTTATTGTCATTTCTCTTTAATAATGTTTTCTTTTTCTCATATTCTCGCATATTCAGTAACCCCCTTGAGTCTTAGTGGCTTTATTATCTTGCTCGGGGTGAAAAAATTTTTAAAATAGATAGAAATCTGAATAAAATTGTCTAAATCGAGCTTGTTGAGGCAGTGTTGGGTTGCCTACTGAGCAATTGCCTACAGACCACAAGAAGCCAGAGACTACAAGTGACGCAACATCCCTTTAGTTTTTTAGTCCTTCATTCGTTGAATACGACCCAACGATCGTAACACTCGTCTATGACAGAGAAGATTAATTATCCCATTCGTCCTATCATATGTGCGCTAGTAATATATATATATATGTGTGTGTGTGTGTGAGAGAGAGAGAGAGGGGGGGGATAAAGAACAATGGCAATAGACAGTTTCAGGAAATAATTTTAAATACTTCTTTCTTGTGTTTGTCAATACTGGTGGGGCCCAGGTGCATTTACACGATTGCTAATATTAAAGTTCTGAAAATAGTCGTGTGGCTTATCTGTCGATTCTACATTCAGCCAGTCAATTTCAGTGGTCGTCCGGCAATCATCGTGAGATCTCGTCACCACGAGATCTAATCAAAATCTCTTTTCAAGCCATCTGTTCATTACCACTCTCTCTCTCTCTCTCTCTCTCTCTCTCTCTCTCTCTCTCTCTCTCTCTTCTTGTTCTTCTACGACATTCTTTGCCTTCAGTTAGTGTTGGCTTTCTCAAGTTCCTTTTTATTAACTTCCTTTCTCCTTCCTTTTCTTTTTTTTTTATATTTTCTTCTTTATTGTGAAATCATTTGACAGCATTTCTTCTTCGATTTCCGTTCAACTTTCGTTTTTTTTCTTCTTCTTCTTTTCACTTTCTTATTTATTAATATTTTTCAACCCCTTTTTTTTCCTTTCTTTTATTTCAATCTTTTCAGACGTATATGCTTCTCCTTCACAGGTTTTTCTTCTTTTTTATTATTTCACTTTCTTCTTTATTTTTCTCCATTATCGAGTTCTTCGTATTCCTTTTTTTTTTCCTTTTTCTTCTTTCTTTGTTTTTGTTATGTCTTCTTCTTCTTCTTCTTCTTCTTGTCCTTCTTCTTCTTCGTCGATGACGTCGGCGTCTTTTTCTTCCTCTTCTTCGTCGTCTTCTTTTTCTTCTTCGTCTGTTCCTTCAGCTTCTTCCTCGTTTCCTTATTTGTCGTCGTCTACTTCTTCTCCGTCTTCTTCTTCTTCTTCTTCTTATTCTGTTTCTTCTTCATCGTCGTCGTCTTTTTCTTCTTCTTCATAATCATCGTCTTCTTCTTCTTCTTCTTCTTCTCCGTCTTCATCGTCATCGTCTTCTTCTTCTTCTTCTCCGTCTTCATCGCCATCGTCTTCTTCTTCTTCTCCTTCTCCGTCTTCATCGTCATCGTCTTCTTCGTCATCTTCTTCTTCTTCTTCTTCTAGATTCTACTCTTCTTTTGTATTTTTCTTTTCCTTATGGTTTCCTTCGCTAATTCATTCAATCTTCCTCCCCACTGTTTCTATGACGTCATTTTTGCCTTTTCATTTTCGACTTTTTCTTCAAATTTCTCCTTCGGCTTCCGTCGACATATATATACACACATACACACACACAGACGCACACACACACAGATATATATATATATATATATATATATATATATATATATATCCATCTAAATATCTCTCTCACTCTATTCATATCTATATATCCTTCTGTCTATTTAACTATTTCAGTCTGTTCAAATCTATCTATCTATCACTCTCTCTCTCGATATATATATATATATATATATATATATATATATATATATATGTTGCACTTTATACGTACTTATAACTTTATACGTATCTCTGTTCATCTATCTATCTAGTTATCTCAGACTGTTATGTCTATCTCTGTTCATTATCTATCTATCGCAGTTTGTTCATATCTATAAATCCCATGCTATTAATGTTTATCTCAATCTATTCATAGCTATATATCTGTATAGTTATCTATCTATTTATCTATCTCTCCATATATCTGATTATCTATCTCGCTCTGTTCATATCTATCTCTCAGTCTATCTCAATTTATTCATATCTATCTATCTGTTCATATCTATTGTTCTGTCTATCGCACTGTGTTCATTATCTATATATCTCTCTATCTAGTTACTTATCTATCTCAGTTTGTTCATATTCATCTGTCAGTATATATCTACATAGCTCTCTGTCTGTACATCTAACAATCTATTTATATATGTATTTCCCTACTTCTTTCTCTCTCCCCCAATCTAATCAGATCTAACTATCCATCTATGTCTATCTACGTCTGTTCATTTCTATCTATTTATCCAAGTCTCTTCATATCTATCTGTCTATCTATCCATCTACCTATCTATCTATCTGTCTGTCTGTCTATCTATCTACTCAGTTCATATCTATCTGTCTATCTCAGTCTGTTCATATCTATCTACCTATCTATCTATCTCGGTCTGTTAATATCTATCTATCAATCTATCTTATTTCATATCTATCTCAGTCTTTTCATATCTATCTATCTATCTATCTATCTATCTATCTATACGTGTCAGTCTTTTCATATCTATCTATCTATCTATATCAGTCTGTTCATGTCTATCTATCTATCTCTCTATCTATCTCAGTCTATTCCTATCTATCTATCTGTCTGTCTATATACTCAGTTCATAGCTATCTCTCTATAACAGTCTGTTCATATCTATCTACATGTCTATCTATCTCGGTCTGTTAATATATATCTATCTATCAATCTATCTATCTTATTTCATATCTATCTATCTATCTCAGACTGTTCATGTTCAGACTATCTATCTATCTATCTATCTATCTGAGTCTGTTCATACCTATCCTATCTATCTATCTCAGTCTGTTCATATCTATCTATCTAACTATCTCAGTCTGTTCATATCTATCTGTCTATCTCAGTTTGTTCATATCTATGTACCTATCTACCTATCTATCTATCTGTCTCTCTATCTATCTATCTATCTATCTACTCAGTTTATATCTGTCTATATCGGTCTGTTAATATCTATCAATCTATCTATCTTATTTCATATCTATTTATCTAACTCTCTTCATATCTATCTATCTATATCATTTATCTATCTATCTGTCTGTCTGTCTGTCTATCTATCTATCTATCTATCTACTCAGTTTATATCTATCTGTCTATCTCAGTCTGTTCATATCTATCTATCTATCTATCTATCTATCTATCTATCTCAGTCTGTTCATCTCTATCTATCTGTCTATCTTTCCATTTCTGTTAATATCTATCTAGCAATCTATTTGGTGGTGCAAAAATAATGACGTAACAATGTCGTTATTTGACGTTAAAAAATACGTCAAAAAACGACATTATTACGTCATTATTTTGCACCAACCTAATATCTTATTTCATATCTATCTCAGTCTGTTCATATCTATCTATCTATATCAGTCTGTTCATGTCTATCTATCTATCTCTCTATCTATCTCTCTATCTCAGTCTATTCCTATCTATCTCTCTGTCTGTCTATCTACTCAGTTCATAGCTATCTGTCTCTCTCAGTCTGTTCATATCTATCTACATGTCTATCTATCTCGGTCTGTTAATATATATCTATCTATCAATCTATTTATCTTATTTCATATCTATCTATCTCAGTCTGTTCATATCTATCTATCTCAGACTGTTCATGTTCAGACTATCTATCTATCTATCTATCTATCTATCTATCTATCTCAGTCTGTTCATATCTATCTATCTCAGTCTGTTCATATCTATCTATCTATCTATCTATCTCAGTCTGTTCATATCTATCTATCTATCTATCTCAGTCTGTTCATATCTATTTATCTATCTCAGTCTGCTCATTATCTATCTATATCAGTGTTTCTATCTGTGTCAGTCGGTCTCTTGTTATAAATATATCATTCTCTCTGCTTCCTGCCTGTTTAAACGTAACTAATTTTCTATCTATTAAAACCTTTCTTCTATCTCCGATATGTATGTCAATATAACTTTTAATTACCTCCTCATTACACATGATTGTATTTTTGCAATTAATTATTAATTACGTATCCATTATAATTCTAATCATTAGAAAGATATTCTAATACTCCCCGGCTCCGTCAATGCTTTCTTTCTTATCTTTTTCTCCCTTCTTTAGTTGCTGATTTTTTTCTCTCTCTCGTCGTAATTAACTTCGAGGTTAGGAAGACAATTCGATTTCCAAACTTGTTTGGAAAATGCTAATTTATTGAATTGATGCTAATCTATGTTAATTTCAATTATTGAATCTGTTCAAATATAGCTGATCGATACGTCATCCCTCACTAGTATCTGCTCAGCTTTTTTCAAATTAAGAAAGATATTTTATTATTCTTTTAAAAAAATGCTGCTAATTCAATATGCATTGATCGCCTAGTATTCGGTTGATAGGTGGGTATCTCAGATTTTACAATTGCATGGATCAAGGTACTGTATTCAGATCGTTTAGTACCTCTACTAACGAGAGACTGAATGCTATTTTTGTACATGAAATAGGGTACAAAGACTACAAATTGAGTGGGGCGTTAGTCATCTGATTAAGCTAGTCACAATCGCTGCCCGAAACATTCGTAAATATTCTGTCCTTTTTACTTAACATTCTAACAGAAACATCAAAATAACAGAAAGCACATCTCTTGAGTAATACCAACAGCCGCAACAACTAAAATGGATAGAAACTTGAAGAGAAAATAATGACATACACATGATGTTGATATTCCACACTGCTTGAAACAAAAGGTTTGGAAGGAAACATCCATCAATACTGGAAAGAGCGATAACAGCTACTGGACTTCAAAATCCTGTTTTTACTGAAAAATTGTAAACGTTGTGGGCGGGCGCTACAAAATTAAAAAAAAACAACAAAGAACAGAACCAATTAACAGAAACCACATCACTTAAGGAAAATCGTCAGCAGAAACACCTGAAATGGATGGCACATGAAACAAGTAGAGAAAATAATAACATACTCAAGATGTTGATATTCCAGACTGCTTCAAACAAAAGGTTAAGAAGGAAACCTCCATCAATACTGGAAAGAGTGATAACAGCTACTGGAATTGGGTGATCTGCTTTCCTTAGTAGTGTTTTAAGAAAAAAAATTATAAAATCCAATCGACAGTAACACTGACTATTCTCTCAATGAATCCCGAATTTTTCTAAGTAATGAAACTGGTAATATTACGTTACTGTTATTATATGGTACTTCACAGGATACTATACTCCATACTTTTTAAGGGTCTCTAAAACCAATATTGATTTATTCCTGAATAAATGCTTATAGACTCAAACGTAAATTCAAACTGTTAACCTTCCGCACGACTTCAAACAAAAGGTTAGGAAGGAAACTCCCCATCAATAACGGAAAGAGCTATAACAGTTACTAGACTTGAGAAGCCTGTTTTTACTGAAAAATTGTGAATGTTGTGGGCAGGTGCTACAGAATTAAAAAAAAACTGAGAACTGTACCAAATAAAAGAAACCACATCACTTAAGGAAAATCTTCCGAATCAACAACTCAAACAGATAGCATATGAAACTTGAAGAGAAAATAATGACATAATGAAGATGTTGATATTCCACACTGCTTCAAACAAAAGGTGAGGAATGAAACCCCCATCAGTACTGGAAAGATGAATGTTGATTTTAATGTTAATATTATTTCTTTCCTTATATGGAAATATTCAGAATTCATTAACCAAACAGTCAGTTGAAATTTCTAAAATCCTTTCAGTTTTTATAATAATGACATAATCAAGATGTTGACGTTCCACACAACTTCAGATAAAAGCTAAAGGAGGAAACCTGCATAGTGAAAACAGCTATAACAGCTACTGGACTTTAGAAAGCTGTTTTCCTGAAAAATTGTTTTAAGGGTAAGACTATGAATTTCAACCAAAAACATTGGGTGGGTGGGATCTGTCAATAAATGCTAAATATTTCCTTCAGTATCTTTAATGTAAATAGTGTAAATATTTCCTTGTAGGGAAACAGCTAATAATACCATTACTGCCATATTTTTTTCCAGAGGGACAAATTATTTTCATTTGACAAAATCAGAGCATTTTCCCTTTTAAAACTAATTTAATTAACCATACTTTTCCCAATTAAAACTAATTTAATTAACCATACTTTTCCCTTTTAAAACTAATTTAATTAACCATACTTTTCCCTTTTAAAACTAATTTAATTAACCATACTTTTCCCATTTAAAACTAATTTAATTAACCATACTTTTCCCATTTAAAACTAATTTAATTAACCATACTTTTCCCTTTTAAAACTAATTTAATTAACCATACTTTTTCTTTTTACCAGTTTTCCACCTACAATGTTTATCTTTTATTGTTTTATGTTGTGGAAAAGTTTTTGCCAACCATTGCTGAATCCTTGCAACTATTTTCTTTTCTTATGACTTGAGTTCATAAAGTTTTTTTCTACGCCTTTTTTTTATCATTTCACTGATTGTTGCAGCATACCTACGGACGTTAATGGGTATGCCCCCATTCACATAAATACAGTAGTAAATACTGTATGTTGGTCTGTAGTTGAAGAATCGTCTCCAGCTGTGCTGGTCAAACTCTCTACTCCGAGCAGAGAGGATCCGCAGACGAGGCTATATTCAAGGGCAGAGTCTCGTCCCTGGAAACAGCTACCCGACCCCGTTTTATACGAACTCTACGGAGAATTTATGGATACTCCACATTAAATTCGGCCTTGTGCCACATCTGATCACGTGGGGTGGTTGGTAGATGTCTTGTGGTTGGAGATGCGTCTCCAGCTGTGCAGGTCAGACTCTCTACTTCCGGGCAGAGAGGATCTCCAGACGAGGCTCTGTCGAAAGGCAGAGTCTCATCTCGGGAAACAGCTAGCAAAAGAAAACGTTAGCCCGAGGAGGTGTAACGAGTTAATTTCCTGAAGGTTAGCATCAGCCATGCTTATAAAAGACAGAAAGGGTCTCGCAAATGATTAATAGAGTGAAGTTTAGTTTTTGAACCGTTAAAATTGACGAGCCATTTTTTTAGCTTCGTTAACGACGGTCTTGAGACCGTCGCCATTTTGACATTATCGGACTGAAACGTTAGTGGTATTTTGGCTTCAATCACTTCTCCGCGACCACCAAAAACGTAACTCTCCTCCTAATTTTCTATAAATATTCACTAAGAACGAGATTGTCAGTCGAAAATAATTCAAACACAGACGACAGGTTTAGGTTATTATATAAATAATATAAATTCCTTGTGAATTATTTTTTTTCAGAAGTGCATTTAACCCTTTGCAGAAGTGCATTTAACCCGCTTTACCGGTGGTAGAGAAAAATGACGTAATGCCATGCCACCGGTTGAACAGTGGTAGAGAAAAATGACTTAATGCCCAGCTACCAAAATGACTTAATGTCTAGGCACCGGTTGAACGGCAGTAAAGAAAATGACATTATGTGCAGCTACCGGTTGAACAGTGGTAGAGAAAATGACGTAATGCCCAGCTACCAAAATGAATTAATATCCTGTCACCGGTTGAACGGTGGTAGAGAAAAATGACTTAATGTCCAGCCACCGGTTGAACGGTGGTAGAGAAAAATGACTTAATGTCCAGCTACCAAAATGACTTAATATCCAGTCACCGGTTGAACGATGGTAGAGAAAAATGACTTAATGCCCTGCTACCAGTTAAACGGTGGTAGAGAAAAATGATGTAATACCCAGCTACCGGTTGAACAGTGGTAGAGAAAAATGACGTAATGCCAAGCTACCGGTTGAATGTTGGTAAACACTTGTAACTATTTTTGTATCTATTGTGAAACATTACATACCAATTCTTTGCGAATTTTGACTCAGAAGCTCAGGCTTAAAATTGTTCATGAATACAGGGTTCAAAGGGTTAAACTCAGAAAGAAAGGGATTGTTAATGGTCAGGAATTTATGTGAGAATTATTGACAAATAAGGATATTATTGAAAATCACAAAGAAAAGGGATGCCACTTGCCGTGAAGTAAAGTAAAATTTATCAACATAATTGGGGTTTTAATATTAATACTGCTGGCAGAGTAGTATTATTATATAAATGATATATACGTACATTTATTGTAGAAATGCATTTAAAATTGGGAACAAAAGAATTGCTAGTGTTCAGGAAATGGGGAACACATTGCTGACAGAATAGGGTAAATGTATATCCAGCGTAAATGTGTTGCTAATGATTTTTACAATATAATGCATTGAAAATTAAGAATAAATGTCTTGCCAATTTTCACGGAATATTTGTAAGCAGTCGCTAACAAATGGATCATGCTTCCTTAATTCCCTTCTTTTTTTTTTTTCTAAAAGGCAGTAGACCTCTACATTATGTTCAGTCTTATCTCGACGAACCACAGCTCGTTGACTTCTGTTTTATAAGGTGGATCGGTAACTGTTTTAATATATAACTTCTTCAGACTTGAGATCCCCGTCTGTAACTTTAAGCTGTTCAAATAACTTGGACCGATTTTAAATGTGAATTAAGTTTAAGCGTCTGATTTGATTTTATTTTTCTTCCCAAATTAACAACTTAAGTTAATTTCAACCATGGAAAGATTAACAATCAAACAACGTGTTAAAGTTATCGAAGCCTATTATGAAAATGGACGCACTTCGTGATTTTTTTCTTTTTGTTAACATAATCGACCAACCGAGAGTACAATTGGAAAAATTGTTCGTAAATTCAACCAAACTGGGTCGGTGGCAGATGTGAAAACACCATTGGGTGCTCATTTATGACGTTCAGCTGAAAACATTGCTGCAGTGCACGAGAATGTGGCCGAAAATCCAAACATTCCTCTTCGTCATCGCGTGCAGGAATTGAACCTCTCCACAACAACGTTACATCGAATTGCAAAATTCAATTGACACAAGAACTGAAACCCGCAAACTATTTATAGCGCCGTACATTTGTCAGTTTGGTGCATGAACAAAGGCAAGTCGATGAATATTTTCGCCAAAAATCCTATTTTGTGATGAAGCCCATTTTCATTGTTGGTGGATTCCTTAATAAGCAGAATTGTCGCATTTGGGCTGATGAAAATCCAAGGAAGATTGTTCAAAAGCCACTTCATCCCCCCCCAAAAAAGGTCACTATTTGGTTTGCATTTTTTGCTAGCGGAATCATTAGGCCGTATATTTATAAATTTGAAAGTTCATTTTCTTATTATCTCGTCCTTCAGCTGTTGAATTGTTGATGGTTTGCTGGCATAGCCCTTATTTTTGAGATGACCACAAATGAAAGAAATCTAAAGGCCTAAAGTCGCACGATCGTGGTGGCCAATTGACTTTGCTCTTTCGAGAAATTAAGCAACCTTGGAACTTCTCATTCTGCTACTGTTTGAACGTCCATTTTGGCAATAGGCTTTAACACGTTGTTTGATTGTTAATCTTTCCAGGGTTGAAATTGCGAAGGACTAACGTTGTTAAATCTGAAAGAAAAAGAAAAACAATCATTAGATGCTTAAAGTTAATTCACATTTAAAATCAGTCCAAATTATTTGAACATCCATATTTGAAGATAGCTCTCTTAAATAGACATGTACAAATCAATCGATGAATTTATTTATCTTATAAATGTATTGAAAGTGATTTTACTGCAGACCTAGCGAAAAACCAATAGGAAAGAGAGTGCCAGTGATCAGAAATTATTATAAACAATATTTATAGAATGGGAGCTATTATACGTGTCACGTAATTAAAAGTGACATTCCTGTAGAATTATATTGCAATACATTAACTAGACAACTGAATCGAAAATAAAGAAATTAATGCAATATCTGTCTATATTTTCGGTATTTTCCCCTCGTGTTACAGCTTTCTGGTGTTCTTGAATCTTTATCTTAAGGGGGCGGCCTGTCTCCCCTTTATGCTTCTTTCTGTAGCTGCACGGGATAGCGTACACTCAGTCTTTAGTCATGTTCTCCTCTATGGAGGAGGTCTTACTCGGGAGAGATATCTGCGAAGTGTCGTCCAGCTTTTGAAAATTGCCCTGATGTTATCTGGACCGCAGATCCTTTGTATTTTCTCCGATAACTCCTTCATTTCTGAGCATTATTATTTCCCCACATATCCGCATAAGCTATACCTCTTAGTCTGTAACCCGCTAATTCGAGTAGACCCTTGTACAGAGTGAACAATAAATGTATTGACAGAGGTTTTACTGCAGACCTAGCGAAAACCAGTAAGAGAGTGTTAGTCATCAGAAATGATTATAAAGATTATTGATAGAATGTGAACTATTATACGTACCACGTAATTAAAAGTGACTTTCCTGGAGAATTATATAGAAATACATTAACTAGACAGCTGAATCGAAAATAAAGAAATTAATGCAAGTCGAAGAGATCTGAGCTTTATGGTCGGTTCCCTGTACCGCAGAAGTAAGTACCTCATTCCTCCTATCCTCTACCTTTACAAGAGTCAGATCCCACTTACCCAAATATCTACATAAGCTAAACCTCTTACTCTGTAACCAGCTAATTCGAATAGCCGCTTGTACAGAGTGAACAGCGCTGTAAAAAATGGCACTTTCTGGGTGTGTAAATGGTTTAACGGAACGAGGAATTCTACCGCAGAATTGGAATTACAGTCGAAATCGCTGTATTCACTTTTGCAGAAATATACATGGGAAAGGCATGAACTGATCTATTTTACAGCCATAATTAAATAGCAGGTCAGACTGGACTCTCTGGCCATGTTTGGTCACCAGTCTACTAGAAGTACAGCTCTGAATTCAAACCCGTTTTTGATCCTGCTTGCTCACCTACTTGAACTAACTAAAATCTTCTTAGTTACTATTTAACCCATAACTAATGCGGTCATCTCGATGTGGTGCAATTGTCAGCAATCTTTTCTCGCTAGAACAATTACGACTGAGTTTGATCCTCACTGGGTGCTCCCTACTTTCGGCCTTGTGCCACATCTACGCTATGCTTGGAAAATCACTTTTGGACACGTCGAGGCGGTGTAATGGTTAACAAGCTCGTCTCGCTATGAGAAATTACGTCTGAGTAGTGAGATCGTCATTATGTTCCCCTTACTTTTGGCCTTGTTCCACATCTACGCTATGCTTGGAAAATCACTTTTGGACACGTCGAGGCGGTGTAATGGTTAACAAGCTCGTCTCGCTATAAGAAATTACGTCTGAGTAGTGAGATCGTCATTATGTGCCCCTTACTTTCGGCCTTGTTCCACATCTACGCTATGCTTGGAAAATCACTTTTGGACACGTCGAGGCGGTGTAATGGTTAACAAGCTCGTCTCGCTATGAGAAATTACGTCTGAGTAGTGAGATCGTCATTATGTGCCCCTTACTTTCGGTCTTGTACCACACCTAGCTATGCTTGTAAAATTGCAATAATACCGTCTGATTTTATATGATTTGTATATTCTTTTTCTGGGATTATTTAAGCCTTGATTATTTAAACTAATTAAAGTCTTCTGCTATTTAACTCATAACTAGTGAGGACATTCTGATGTGGTGTAATTGTTAGCAATCTTGTCTCGCTAGAACAATTACAACTGAGTAGTGAGTTTGATCCTCACTGAATGCTCCCTAATTTCGACCTTGTGCCACATCTAAGCTACGCTTAGAAAATAACCCTAAGTGGCGAGGGAGTGTAGAGAGGGATTCTTACTTTTCCCAAGGGCATTAGTGCAAAAACGAATGCAACAGACTAATTCCTCGCTCCAATTCCACTTTCTCCGCTAATATGCGTTAAACTACCAGCACAGCCGGGCTTTAATATTTTGAACAAAGGAGAAATTCTTTTTCTTTTTTCCGAGGTATTGCCAGGTCATAGGTTTAACTATAAGTGACAGGACAAAGAGAGAGAGAGAGAGAGAGAGAGAGAGATGGAGAGCATAGGTCATTGTCACGGCCATGTTTCCGGAGAAAGGAAAGGAGACAGAAGAATGGGAGAGAAAGGATTAAATTGTCAATTGCCCGGATATATAGTGCTCATTCCTCGTCACGTAATCCGAACCGCTTCCAAATCTGGCACGACCAGAGCTCTTAATCCATTGAGAAGAAAATTGAATTTCAATAAAAGGAGAGAGAGAGAAACACACACACTCAAATATGGGATGACATCTGCGCATGCGCTCAAAAAAGAGAAAAGAAAAACGCAGAAACAGCAAATAAATAAAATGGGAAAATAAAGTTATCATTTTTTTTATTTTTTTTTATATTCCAATATTTTTCTAATTCTTTCCCTTCTGGCATTTTTCTACAATATAATAAAACAATATCATTTTTTTTTTTTAAATCATATAATTTATTAGTAGTAGTACTAGCAATAATAGTAGTAGTAATAGTATAAAATATGGACGATATTATTTATAAAAATCTCAACATTTGTAAAAACGATATTAATACGGAATCTTAGTTCATAGTTTATACTTGACTACATAGGTCATGTGTATATGTGACTCCATAAGTTGTGTTTATACTTGAGACTATAGGCTGTGTTTATACCCGAAGCCATAAGTTGCATTTATACTTGACACCAAAAGTTGTCTTCACACTTGAGTCCATAGGTTGACTTTATACTTGATTCCATAGGTCGTCTTCTTAGTTTGTTTTTTTTTACACTTCGAATAATGTAAATGAAGCAAGTGATCATAATACCTCATCTCAGAGTTCCAATCACCTGAAGAAGGGTGGAACTTAAAACGGCCGAAATGAAGATGAGAATAACAGTCCAAATAATGTAAATAATGCAAGTAATCATAATACCTCATCTCAGAGATATAGAAGCCGAAACATTGTGAATATGACAATGAAGATGAGGATAACAGTCCGAGTAATGTAAATAATGCAAGTAATCATAATACCTCATCTCAGAGATATAGAAACCGAAACGTTGTGAATATGGCAATGAAGATGAGGATAACAGTCCGAATAATGAAAATAATCCAAGTAATCATAATACCTCATCTCAGAGATATAGAAGCCGAAACGTTGTGAATATGGCAATGAAGATGGGGATAACAGTCCGAATAATGTAAATAATGCAACTAATCATAATACCTCATCTCAGGGATATAGAAGCCGAAACATTGTGAATATGACAATGAAGATGAGGATAACAGCCCGAATAATGAAAATAATGCAAGTAATCATAATATAATACCTCATCTCAGAGATATAGACAGATATCAAGTCCCCATGAATGCAATCAAAAATAAGTCAGCGATTCGCGCAATTCGTCGATGTGTCAAAATAGTTCTTATTTTACAGAATTAAAAACCTTTTAATCGTTCTTACTGCGTCCTGAGTAAGACGATAAACTACATCCGCGCCCTGGGTAAGACAATCAACTATATCCGCACCCTGGGTAAGACGTTAAACTACAACCGCACCCTGGGTAAGAGGATAAACTCCGTCCAATAGCAATGCCTCTGAGAAGCGTGGAACTACCTCTTAATTACTGGTGTTCCCAGGTCCATCCTGACCGGGGTGGTAGCATCTGTTAGGGTCCCAGCTATGGGCAAATAATTAACCCCCAAACTGGTGTCAATAGGTCTTAATACCAGCAATAATTTTTTGTGAAAAAATTATTACCAATACTACATTATTATCAGCAATAGATTTTTTAAGAAAATGAATATTACCAGCAATATATTTTTCGAAAAATATTCGCAGCAATAAACATCTTGTCGGCATTAAATAACCCATTGAGATTGATATGCCGTAAAACAAACCAAACCCAACCAATCGTTCTTACGAGTTCAGCTGGCAAAAATGAATTATCCAATCAATCGATTTTTCTATCGATCTATCAATAAATGCTTAATATGTAGCCTTATGGCTCACTGATTAATATCAATTGATTATTTTTTTTTCTCCAAGATTATCAATTACTTGATCGGCTGATCGATCTTAGCCAATTCATATATTTGAGTGAAAAAAAATTCCTTGATCTAACAGATTGTAATTCAGAATTATTGTTTTATATTTAATTGAAAGATTGCTTGAAAAGGTAATAGCGCCAAATATCTACTGAGATAAATGGTAAGAAAGTGAAGTGATTATATTGAAACAATTGCTAGGTCAGCTGCTAGGAAATTTGTTTCAATGTGTCTCAACAGAAAACCTTTCTCACCTAAATCCATCTCTGCACGATTATGAATCTATCATTCTATCGCCTGACGATTGCGTTTAGTATGAAACAGAAACAGATTTTCGCCTTTGGTGTTGACTTCAATGTCCACTTTTATATTTACATATGCTCAATCCCTCATATTGAGCACTTTAACCCATAAACGTAGCATATCGTAAAAATATTTTATCATATATATATATATATATATATATATATATATATATATATATATATATATGTTTGTGTGTGTGTGTGTGTGTGTGTGTGCGCGCGCGCATACGCAAATATATAGAAAAATAGGAAAGAACAGTTAGGTTAATAATCCAAAGTTATTTACTGATTTTATTTTTATTTCAAAAACAGTGCTCAATACATAAGTAGACCTTAATTTATAATTATTTTTTAAAAATATGATTCCATCGCTACATAAGAGTTCTCATGTTTCAAAAACAGCAGCTAAAAACAGCTTTGTTTCATCCTCAAGTGAATTTTGGAATAACTAATCTTGAAATTTACGGAGTTTTATAAGCATATACTTTCGTAATATTAATTACATGGGAGTGGTGAAACCAATTATTGCAATAAGGGGCGTAAGGGTGAACATATTGTATCAACATATTAGTTACTGAAGTAACTAATATGTTGATACAATATGTTACAAAGTTACAAAATTCGCTTGAGGATGAAACAGGGCTGTTTTTTATCTTCTGTTTTTAAAATATGAGAACTTTTATGTAGCGATGGAATCATATTTTTAGAAGATAATTATATATATATATATATATATATATATATATATACAAAGATATTAAGACATGTTTCATTAAATAATTTAAACAATTTTTTCTACTTATTTTAATAGTATCCTCGCGTAATTATGGACAAGTTTCTTAGTATCATTTTTAAAGGAAGAAAGAAAATTACCATGTTAATGCATATTCATTTTTTTCCGAGTACTTTCGACACTAGACATTACAATAACTTAGTTACCTCCCTTGACTTTTACACGCTTGACTTTTACCCTTGCGTAATCCTTAAAATAAATTACATGTTTCAAGGAACCACTGCGCAAAAACAAAATTATATAACATATCTTTCTCATTTTATTTTCATCAAAGTTCACGTGGTAAATAGTATAGTATATATTTTTGAATAACTGCTTTAAAGAAAAATTTATACATCCTTGTCAATGCTAAATAAAATTCCTACTGTTCGTTTATAATAATTGATCTCGGACCTTATGCGAAACTTTTGGGTTCGTGGGAACCCCGGTTGAGAAACGCTGGTATACATGACAAAATTTAAAATTGTACAGTACATAATCTTAGTGTTTTTCACTTCACACATAAAAAAAAAATATTCAGATGAACACACAATTTTTGTCTTAGAAAAAACAAGAGCCTGATGATGACATTGTGCTTATATCGAAAGTCCTCGAAATAAAATAAATATGGGTCAACATGGTAATTTTCAGTCTTCTTTTAATAAAGATTCTAAGAAACGTGTACGTCATTACGAGAGGATCCTATTAAAAATAGACAAAACTTGTCCAAATTATTTTATGACATGATTTAATGAAAACATCCTGACAAAATATACACTATATATATATATATATATATATATATATATATATATATATATATATATATATATATATATATTGTTCCATTTAATCTTTATTTAAAAAAAATATATTATGTAAATTTTTGTAACTTTGTATAATATTTATGCATTATACCCTAATCTTTATTCGGTAAAAATTTCATTGCTAATCATGCATTACTTTTTAAGTAATACACATATTTATGTCTTTGTTGTTTCCGTTCCTTGTATTATGGCCGCTACTGTATATATATATATATATATATATATATATATATATATATATATATATATATATATATATATATACTAATTTAAAGAAAAAACAGACCACTTTAAGGCTCCATTAGTTATAATTTATTTCACGAGAGAATATTATTTTTCTCAGGATCTTCAGACTTCACTTTCAAAAGGTGAAACGAAAAATGAATTTAAAATTTACACTTTTGACGGACAGTATTAAGCATATATAAGTTAACATAGAAGGTAGTGAGGAATAGTGTGAGAGACATGGTCGAGTTTAGAGAGGGGGAAGGGAGAACAACGGAAAACCACTCTACTATTTTAACATGTCATGGCAATTCACAGATCATAAAACGGAGAGCCATCATCGACTTCATTCATGGCATTAAAAACAAAATACTTCTTTGCCAAAAAGTATACTTCTTCTATGTTTTGTTTCTCCGTTTATTCGTTTTGATATCCACCGGTAGACATATATCCCCGCATGGTGACTTTCTCAGCGTAGGCTTCGATGTGGCACAAGGCCGAAAGTTTGGAGCCCCCAGGGAAGATCGAACTCACTATTCAGTCGCAATTGATCTAGCGAGAAAAACTTGTTAACCATTATGCCACGTCGAACTGTTCATTTGTTTATTTTCTAAGCATAGCTGAGATGTGGCACAAGGCCGAATGTACGATGCAACCGGTGAGGATCGAACTCACTTTTCAGTCGTAATTATTCTAGCGAGACAAGTCTCCAAACCATTACACAAATGATTTTCTAAGCGTAACGTGGCAAAAGGCCAAATGCAAGAAGTACCCAATGAGGATCGAACTCGGTACTCAGTCGTAATTGATCTAACGAGACAAGTTTGCTAACCATTACACCAAGTTGAAGTGTCCTGATATGATTTTCTAAGCGTAACTTAGACGTGGCAAAAGGCCAAATGCCAAATGCCATGAGCACTCAGTGAGGATCGAACTCACTACTCAGTCGTCATTTGTCTAGAGAGACACGTTTGTTAACCATTACACCTGGTCGAAATGTCCGCATATTCACTGATGTATGTGAAAAATGACGATGAAAATAATTCCTAGATCCACCCATGTTGAAAGCATCCTCCCACACGTTTCCTCTGCTATGGCCATTCTCTGAAGAAATGATTCTCCGACAAGTAGACAAATCCCGGGATCAGACGCGCGCGCTACGAGCGAACCGAGTATTGGTGAACAACAACGAAATAGGAAAGATATCCACCTTATCATCCATATGGGTTTCCGCTAGAAGACAAGATGTCGATTAAAAGTATTAGCCACTCCCAGAGAAGAGACATTGTTGGAGAGAAAAGGAGAAGGACATCGCTTCTTACGTCATAAAAGGACAAAGAGTTGAAACAATTTGGAATTGTGGTACGGAACTTTCTGATTTTGAATTTCTTCTACGACGTTGGGGGAGATGTGCAAGCGTTGATATTTGTGTGCACTGGGGAAAAAGTAACACAGGATCTAATCGTTATGGATTGTGACAGATGGTACATATGCTGAGGATAGATAGATAGATAGATAGATAGATAGATAGATAGATAGATAGATAATGAACAAAATGAGATAGATAGATAGATAGATAGATAGATAGATAGATAGATAGATAGATAGTGAACAGACGGCAGTAGATAGATAGATAGATAGATAGATAGATAGATAGATAGATAGTGAACAGACGGCAGTAGATAGATAGATAGATAGATAGATAGATAGATAGATAGATAGATAGTGAACAGACGGCAGTAGATAGATAGATAGATAGATAGATAGATAGTGAACAGACGGCAGTAGATAGATAGATAGATAGATAGATAGATAGATAGATAGATAGATAGATAGTGAACAGACGGCAGTAGATAGATAGATAGATAGATAGATAGATAGATAGATAGATAGTGAACAGACGGCAGTAGATAGATAGAGAGATAGATAGATAGATAGATAGATAGTGAACAGACGGCAGTAGATAGATAGATAGATAGATAGATAGATAGATAGATAGATAGATAGATAGATAGTGAACAGACGGCAGTAGATAGATAGATAGATAGATAGATAGATAGATAGATAGTGAACAGACGGCAGTAGATAGATAGATAGATAGATAGATAGATAGATAGATAGATAGATAGATAGATAGATAGATAGTGAACAGACGGCAGTAGATAGATAGATAGATAGATGTGAACAGATTGAGATAGATAGATAGATAGATAGATAGATAGATAGATAGATAGATTTTTAATAGTTTCTTCCTATTCATATACGGACTTTTATCCTCATCTTTGTTGTTAACACCACAATTTTTCCGCTATTGTACCCGCTGACATTTCTCAATGCTATGTCTATCTGAGTAATATACAGGGAATCTCCAAATGAACCCTTTATGGGCATAGACAGTTCTTGTTGCACTGTCCATGCCAAAAGATATCTTGTCTAGTTCTTATTTTTAGTACTGCTTAATTCTTAGTACGGACCACCCGGCCCCGGCATTGAACCCATGATTACTATGTCACCATATGAGATTAGATAAAAGTCATGATTCGTGAATTTATTGATATCAGCCTCTTTAATATAATGATGAGGTACTGCCCAGCATTTGAACCCACCAGAGACTAGGCAGTCAGTGCTCCTTGAAAACAAGACACAGCTCATCCCATTTCCGAGGGGCCGGGTGTCGAGCAGATGTTGCGATTTTTCCAATTTTAATATTGTACTATTGTATCAGGAATGGGCTTCCATATAAACACACTAACAACCGGAAATACATGATATGTTACTAACTCACATAAAAAGCTGGTGAATTCCCGCCATATCCTAGCCAGCCTTTCAGTTGAATAAGGCTTCGGTAATCTCCTCAAAGTGGAAGAATAGACTTGAAGGAAAAGAATTGTGGTTCTACAGAAGGATGCTGAGGATACAATGAACCGAATATGTGAACAACGATGAGAAAATGGAAACAAAAAGGAAACTTATATTTAACATCAGGAAGAGATAGTTGAAATTCCTAGGACACATAATAAGGAATGAGGGCTTGGAAAATCTGATACTCACGGGGCAGATCGAAGGCAAGCTGGACAGAGGAAAACAACGCATAACATGAATGAGCTTCGGTAAAGCGATGGCGTAACAGGGTTTAGGACAAACAACAAAATGACAAAATTATTAAGAGCTCCAAAGACGAGAAAATTGTGGAGAGCCATGATCACTTAGGTCCTGAAGAGATATAGCACAAGAAGAAGAAGAAGGAGGACGACGACGATGACGAAGACGAGGAGCAGGAGGAGGAGTAGGACGAGAAAGAAGAAGAAGAAGAAGGAGGACGACGACGACGACGACGACGACGACGAAGACAAGGAGCAGGAGGGGGAGTAGGACGAGGAGGAAGAGGAGGAAGAGTAGTCTTGGGTTGCAGACCCAACTCGCTTTGATGGTCGTTTAATTACAAACAGGAAACTCCGCACATCTAGAGAGAGGCGAAATTGTCCGATCGCCGCGCAGAAGTCAGGACGAGCCACGATCCACCTTTTTCATTAGATTTTAATAATATGTCGAGTCGTGAGAATCTCCAGAGGACGAGATTTATCTCAGCCGAAATTTGAAAACTCTTCGCTGTTTTTATTTTTTGTGTTGTTCTGGAGTCTGTTCTCCCAACGGTCCAACGCTTTCATTAAGATTTCCACCATTTTTTTGTTTTTGTTTTTTTTTTTTGTCAAAAGTGCACCAACAGATTTTCGTTCGGATGCATCAAACCGTGGTGTGATATTTTACCCCGGCCAGTTAACACCACAATCAATTAACAAAACTTAATTAATCACCGAATGAACTAATTAACTTTCACAAAATCATTTCGTCTCCTTTTGATTTTCCCGGTCCACAGATGGATGTGTCGTTAGCAAAGATTAAACAGATTTTTTTTAATCATCTTATTATTGTAATTATTCGTGTATAATACGCATTTGTGCATGCATTCCTATTCTGGAATAGAAACATATATCCTGTATATTGCGTCCTGGCGTTTAGACTTTATAGCAGTTAACTTATCTGGATCGCCTGACTAAAAATAATTGTTTATAGAGTTTGCTTTGGACAATTGGTCGGACAATTTCGCCTCTACCTAGATGTATGAAGATTCCTGTTTGTAATTGCTGTAAACCAGAAAAGGTTAATAAATTGATGAATAACCAAAATGGAGATTGGAAACGAAATCTTTATAACATCAACAAAATACATTACTCGCCAGCGGCATGAAGTAGGTAAACCATTGCTAGTGATGGACTACTTAGCATATTACCCCCAATTACAATAGTGTCCAACATATTTATGAGGATTGGGACATACCTATTAGTGTTCATAATGTAAGATAGACACATATTCTCTCTCTCTCTCTCTCTCTCTATATATATATATATATATATATATATATATATATATATATATAAACTCCTTTAGTAACCATCTGTTGTAACCTAGAAGGGTTGCTGAATGAGGAATAACCAAAACGGAGGTTATAAATTAAACAGTAATCTTTATAACATCAACAAAATGCAATACTCGCCAGCGGCATGAAGTAGGTAAACCACATCTAGTGGTGGACTACTTAGATGGCATATTTATATTTATTGTGTGAAAATACAAAATTATGGCACAAGGCTGAAATGGGGAAGAGGTTGAGGCTCGTCATCTTATACCTAACTTATCCGATTCACGACCCATTCACTCATTACAATTTTCGCATTCACCATAAAAACTCCTCCGTCACTAATCACTACTCCGTACACCATAATACTGCATCCTCTCAAGGGGGACTTACAATACACGCCTCATGAAATAAAAAACTGATGATTATAAAATTTATAATTGAAAATTTATGGATGACTAAAATGAGAGGGGAGGGAATGAACCCTAAAACAAACTAAATATTAACACAAAGCAAACTAAACATAATTGATGTTAGTATGGACCGTCCAACCCTCAAAAAGGAGAGGCCGCTATATTCTGCCCATTGGACAAAATTAAGAAGCTCTCTCGCTAAGGGAGTGGGAAAAGACAAATATATACACACATGGGAAATATAAAAGCTATTATCTATCGCACCTCCTACACTTCCAAGGTGACAGTACCAGGTATTCTCAAATAGTCACCCATCTAAGTACTGACCAGGTTTGACATTCCTTAACTTTTGGTGATTGTTGTAACCTAGGAAAGGTTACTGAGTGAGGAATAACCAAAACGGAGGTTGGAAATGAAATGGTAATCTTTATAACGTCAACAAAATACAATACTCGCCAGCGGCGTAGAGTAGGTAAACCACTGCTATTGGTGGACTACTTAGCATATTACCCCCACTTACAATAGTGTCCAACGTATTTATGAGGGTTGGAACATACGCATTAGTGTTCATAGGTACGGTGTATAACAGTAATAAGACGAACACCGAAGCGAGATGGGTCGGCAATCCTAGCCTTTTTCTTCAGGACGTAAGCGATCATGGCTCTCCACAATTTTCTCGCCTTTGTAGCTTTTAATAAATTTTGTTATTTCTCCTAAACCCTGTTCGACCATCCATTTACTCAGACTCATTCGTTGTCTTCCTTTGTCCCGTTTGCCTTCAATCTGTCCTGTGAGTATCAGATTTTCCAAACCCTCTTTCCTCATTATGTACCCTAGAAACTTCAGCTGCCTCTTCCTGATGTTAAAGATAATGTTCCTTTTTGTTTCCACTTTCTCTAAGGCCAGCTTTTTATGAGAGTTAATAACAAATTATGTTGTTCCTGGTTGTTAGTGTGTTAATATGGAAGCCCATTTCTGGTACAATAATACAATATGGAACACAATATTTACTGACCATAATTTCGATTTCGAAAATGCTACTTTAATTAAATGAGAGATTAATTTACTAAGGCGAAAATGTATAGAAAGTGCATTGATTTCTGAAACTTCCACGGTAATATTTTGTCCAGCTTCTTAGAAAATCTTAACTTTCTTAACAAATCTTGTTGTCAGGATGTGTTTCAAAACAATAGTGATAAAAAGAAAAGCTTTCAGGAAACAGAATGGGATCGGCTGAAATTTGCGTCTAGACACATCAAACGCCAGAATGTTTAAAATTAAAAATTTCAAAACTAAAATTTAAATACTTAAATTTTTAAAAATTGAAAATTTAACGTTTCTTCAGCGTCTTCCGTCACTGCATCATTAAATCCGACAGCTATATTTATAAGCCACAAGAGCAGTTTCCATGACATAATTGTAGAAAAGGCAGAGGGAAGCCACGTCACGTCGGTGACTGAAGTCGAGAAGATTAGTCAGGATCTTTTACATTGCAGATTCTTCTTTGGACTTTTTCAAGAATCTCAAGTTGTACAGCAGAAGCAAGAGACCAGATATGGCAGCAGTATTCACTGCTCGGATGAATGGTAGATTTGTAAATGTGCAAGATGGACTTTAACGAGAAAAAAAAACTTTTGGCACGACACAGTGATTCAAGTTTCCTTGCAGTAGATGCAGCTATGGATTCAATATAGTCCTTTCACCTCAAGTCTAGAAAATGTGAAGCCAAGAAGGCACACTTTTCAGATAAAGCCTTTCTGACACATTGGTGTTCTTAGCACTTCCGTAAAACCTTTCCAGTTTTCTTCAAGACATCTTTCTTTCCATTTCGTTTCACTCCAACCTCTCTTCTTTCTATCTATTCTTATTTACAGAATCTCTTTCTTTTAATATCCTTCAATATCTCCCTCGTCTTTCCTCTTCTTCTTTCACTTTCGCCTTTTCTCTCTTTTTCTCTATTTTATCATTTCACCCCAAGCAAGGCAATAAAGTCGCTAAAATGCAAGGTGTTACTGAGTGTGAACGAATATGAAAAATAAAACACTATTAAGGAGAGAGAACAATAAAAGGGCAAGAAATAAGAAGACAGGAGATAACGATTGGCATTGCATTTAACCTTTTGAAAATGAAATATGATTGTGAAACAAGAAGCCGGAAGAGAGTTCCACAAGCGAAAGAAGAAACTGTTAGCATAGAACTTACGGTTACATCTAGCCATTTCAACTGTAAGATGACGAGAGCTTGGCGCCAATCTAATACCATTACTATAAAAATATTTATAGAAAAAAGCACGAGGAAGTTACTGAAGTCGAAATGCCGTCACAAATTAATAATATTGCAGATTTTTTCTTTGTGTTTATCAATAATCTTTTAAATATATAACAGAAGCCCCGGATGTTGCAGCAATATTCAAATTATGAATGGATGGTAGATTTATATTGTAAGATAGATTTCGCTCGAGAAAAAATTCTCTAACAGTGATCTAACTCTCCTAGCAGCGGACCAGGTAATTGATTCAATATAATCTTTTCACTTCATGTCAGCGGGAGGCGTTAGTCTAGGAAAACACAATGAGCCACACTTCTGAAGGTTAGTCATATTAAGTCACTCTTTCTCTTTCTTACTTATCTTACCTCTTTTCTACTCGCTTTTACTATCACCTTTTTTTTCTTCCCTCTTTCTCTTTCGTACTCTTCTTTGTTACCTCTCTTCTCACGTCTTTCTCTCTCTTATTCGACTTTGTTACCTCTCTTTCTCCTCATCTCTTTCTCCTCTTTTCCTTCCTTTACTTTCAACACGGGCAACTGTCAACTACCTTGAGTTCTCTTTCTGATCTCCCGTCTCCTCTTTCCTCTTCTTTACATGGTTTTCGCTTTATTTGTCTACTCTTTTTTTTCTTTTTCTTATCATATCTCACTTTTTCACTTTCTTACCTATCTTATATCTTTTCTTCCCGCCTTTATTTTCACTTTTTTCTTACCTCTTTCTATATCTTACTCTTCTTTCTTACCTCTCTTTCTTCTCATCTCTTTCTCTCTCTTACTCTTCTTTCTTACCTCTCTTTCTTCTCACCTCTTTCTCTCTCTTACTCTTCTTTCTTACTTCTCTTCCTTCGCACCTCTTACTCTTTCTTACTCTTCTTTCTTACCTCTCTTTCTTCTCACCTCTTACTCTCTCTTGCTCTTCTTTCTTACCTCTCTTTCTTCTCACCTCTTTCTCTCTCTTACACTTCATTGTTACCATTGTTTCTTCTCACCTCTTTCTCTTTCTTACTCTTTTTTTGTTACCTATTTTTCTTCTCTCTTCTTTCTCGTCTTTCCCTTTCCTTACGTTTATTTCTCTCCATCATTCTCTTCATCCATTTTTTCGTTAGTTTTTCTTCCTGTCTTCCTTCCATTTTTATCTCCTTTTCCACCGAAGAATAATAACGAACCTTGAATTTTTTCTCAATTACGACAGATAATATCTTTCCATTTTTTTCTTCTTATAAATAAACCAAAAAATTCCTGATCTTCTGGTTTTGTATTCTTTAATTTCTTTTTGATATTGGCGAAGCTGCATATTCTGCAGAAGTAATTGTTATTGATAAATTCCTCCTGGATCGATGTGTCAATCGTAAATGTGTATTCATAGATTTATCTATTTATTTGCGACTGTTAAGGTCATGCGGTGTTATCCGGGTTCAAATAAACCGAACTGATATGACAAGAAAGGTTACTTTTACCTGAGACTAAGTTATATTTTGAAATATTTACGAATTTTAATTTTTCTCCAGTCGGTAAAAAGGAGAAAGAGGAAGACAAATCGTATTCTTGTATCATTTCGAACTACTTTTCTCATCTAGACTGGTATAGATATTATTATAGACGCAACGTTTCGACCAAAACCTTCTGGTCATCATCAGGTGTGCATTGATTAGCTGATATGGGATTTTTGTCGAGATGAGTAATTGTCAATATTCTTGTATTATTTTGAACTATGGTTCTCATCTTGTTTGATATAGACGTTATTATAGGCAGAACGTTTCGACTAAATACACTCTGGTCATCATCAGGTGTCCATTGATTGGCTGATATGCGATGTCTGTTGATTAGTGTGATATTTTGTCCGCGTGATATCAGTTACTTATAGCCTCTATATCAGCGTACTTAATTGTTTGGGGGGGGGGGGCTTTTATATTTAATGCCGGGTGGGCGTTGACTTTTGGTTATAATAACGGGTTCGTATCTCTTTCCATAATTTAGTAGTTCATTTCTGAGATGAGTAATAGTCAGTATTCTTGTATTATTTCGAACTATTATTTTCCTCTTTGTTGATATACAATGGTACACAACGTTTCGACCACGTACCCTTCGGTCATCATCAGATATATTTTTCAGATTATGTTACAAGAAGGTTGGCTGGGCATATGAGTTTCGCAAAGACTCTGATGGCAATTTGTCGTGGATGCTACCATTTAGTTTTCAATCAGATATTCTACAGTACAGATGTGCGTTAAATGTCATTTCCAATACATACAAATAAAAATAAAAATACAGCATAAAACAGGTTACGTTGTACACGACTATACATCAATCATCATCATCATCATCATCATCCCCTTGACTTTTGTAATCGTAGGAGGTGGGGTCCGAATGCAGAAGTCATATTGAATCTCCTCCACAACGATCTATTGACGAAAGCCATCAGCAATTCTGGTATAGCCATACTTGTCCATTGTTTGACATTATCCAACCAGTTTTTTGTGTTTGCGCCCTCTCCTTCAACGTTACCTTGCATGATGGTCTCACACAGCCTGCTGTGCCTTGTAACGTGTCAAAACCACGCCATTTTTATCCGTTTGACAGTGGCCAAAAGAGATTCCTAGTAACCCATAAAGCTTTCAAACATTTCCTGCACAAACTCATGGGGTTTTATAACCTTTTCTTCTAACTCCAGCTATGGGTAAATAGCAGGACAGACTGGGCTCTATAGCCTTGGATGGCAACTGATCTAGGAGAAGGACAACTTTGAATTCAAAACCTGCGGAGGGTCGTTTGGGGACCTTGTGACACGTAGTTCACCAGGTCTCTGTATTCGGCCCTTCAAAAAGTGTGGATGGTCCTGCACGAAACCTTCACCACTATAATCAAATCTCATGTGCTGTTGTCGGTCTGTCGATTTCCTAGGAACTGATCTGCTTGACACTCATACGTCGAATTCGAAGGGAGAGTCGAGGATAGATAGATATATATATATATATATATATATATATATATATATATATATATATATATATATATATTATCTCTTTAACACAGAAGTGGAAATGAGTGACAAAGCCTAGTGGGGGTTGGTAAGAGCCTAAGCTTCAGAGTTCCAAAAATTATTCAAAGTATAACTGTTTTTGTGGTAATTTGAAGCGGTAAAGAAAATAGGTAAATTATATGTTATGGGACCTTACCCATAATAAGATAATGGACTATTCCATACGTTATAAATATTGCGCCTCAAAAGGAAGCAGAAAGTTCAGTCCGAAGTCGGGTGACCGGCTGATCGGTTGAACCCTCTGCCTTCGGGCGGGGAGGAACCCGAAGGAGCCTACGCCGAAGGGCGGATTCTCTTTCGGGGTGGTAGACCGACCCTGAACCAGTTTATACGGGTTCAAAGGGCATATTTTTGGCCGAGCCCACGGGATCGGAAACCCCACGTTAAACCGGCCTTGTGCCACATGATGTCCGCGTGGGGAGGGGGGTGACTAAATACCGTTCAGTCCGAAGTCGGGCGACCGGCTGACGAGCTGATCGGTTAAACTCTCTGCCTTCCGGCGGGGAGGAACCCGAAGGAGGCTACGCCGAAGGGTGGATTCTCTTTCGGGGAGGTAAACCGACACTGAACCCGTTTATACGGGTTCAAAGGGCATATTTTTGGCCGAGCCCACGGGCTCGGAGATCCCACGGGCTCGGAGATCCCACGGGCTCGGAGATCCCACCGGCTCGGAGATCCCACGGGCTCGGAGATCCCACCGGCTCGGAGATCCCACGTTAAACCGACCTTGTGCCACATGATGCCATCGTGGGGGAGGTGACTAAATACTGTTCAGTCTGAAGTCTGGAGTGAAGTCTGTCAGGAGTCTGTCAGTCAGTCAGAGCGAGCGAGTCAGTCTGTCGAATCAGAGGCAGACCGAAACAGAGTCGCGTTCAGACCATTACTACTAAACCTGATTGTTCGTACTAACACTTTCTACCTCTCTGTATATATTCCTGTTTGTAATATCTGTGTTATTCCATATTCGCCTTCGAGTTCTTCTTTATTGGTTCTACCTTGGGCTATCACCGTGGTATAAGGAACCGGACCATAACAGTATGGTAGATGTAAGGGACTAAAACATCCCCATTAATTTGGGGAAGGCCTACATCCAACGAAAGGCCTTCACAGGTTGAGAATTTAAATTTATATTTTGTAGACTCTACTAAATCCAGAGTCTTCACTTCTGTATTGTTGCCTGACTGTACTGGCCCATTTAAAGAAAAAAAGAAAATTGCTATATAATGGAAAATCGTATGAAAACACAGATATCAATTTAGTATGGGAGCCTTCATTTTCGTTTCGATCGAATATACTGCAATACAGACGAAGCTAAACACCCCTAACACGATAAAAATAAGTGTGTATATATATATATATATATATATATATATATATATATATATAATGAAACGGACAAAGTCCGACAATCATTTTAAGACATTTTTATGTTTACACATTCTTTTTTATAGACACAAATATTTAAGTAAATGCTCTGTTTATAATAAACAGTATTAACAATATTTCCTGGCCTGAATGTCCGAGAAATTTTTATATAAAATATGCGCCCTCCGACAGGAATCGAATTTGTATCCTATACGGAACCGTCATATAGCCTGACGTGCTTTTACCGATTTTGCCACAGAGGAGCGTTTCGATTAGCAAGGTCGAATATATATATATATATATATTATTAAATATAGGTTTAATATTAAAATATGTTGATTTTAATGTAGATGATAAATTAGATACTTCATCCATCGATATTATAATAATTTCAGTATATTAATATCGATTTTTATATTTTTTGTTATTTTTTCAGATATATTGTTCATTTTAATATACCTTTCATTCTGAATTAACTCACTTTCATATAAATGAATTTATCTATTTATTTAATGTAATATTATTTTTGTTAATAGATTTAAAAGGGGCTTCTTTAAGTCTGAGCTAATAAGCATAAAATAAATAGGTCATTTCTTTACTCTTCCACCCCTTTTTTCCTCTTCCTTTCTCCTCTGACCTCTCCTCATATCCAGACATACACTACTTCCTTGTTTTTATTTGCTCTCTCATTCTTTCTTTCATTTTTCTTCCCTTCCTTTCTTTACTTCTTCTGTTTGGCCAAATTTTATTTCAATAATTTATCATCCAATTGACTGGTTTTATTTCAATTCACAAGGTGAAAATGATCATTAACCTAATGTAATCTTAATTCCTATTGTAAGAATTAAGAATTTTCCTAGACTAGCAGTGTATATGTGAAAGTCGATTCGTGCCTTTCCAGGTGAACGGAACAGACACGGTCGAAATTTGAACCCGGTTCAAAGATTCCATTCTTCCTGTCCCTAACGATATGTCGTGTCTCTTCGTTGTGATAATTATGGCAACAAAGATGAGGACAATAGTCCAAATAATGTAAATAGTGTACATAATACCTATCTCAGAAATATAGACACTGAAGGGCCGAAACGTGGTGATAAATATGGCGACAAAGATGAGGACAATAGTTCGAATAATGTAAATGGTGTACATAACACCTATCTCAGAAATATATGACAGATACTGAAGGGCCGAAACGTTGTGATAAATATGGAAACAATGATGAGGACAATAGTCCGAATAATGTAAATAGTGTACATAATACCTCATCTCAGAAATATAGACAGATACTGAAAGGCCGAAACGTTGTGATAAATATGGAAACAATGATGAGGACAATAGTCCGAATAATGTAAATAGTGTACATAATACCTCATCTCAGAAATATAGACAGATACTGAAAGGCCGAAACGTTGTGATAAATATGGAAACAATGATGAGGACAATAGTCCGAATAATGTAAATAGTGTACATAATACCTCATCTCAGAAATATAGACAGATACTGAAAGGCCGAAACGTTGTAATAAATGTCGCGACAAATATGAGGACAATAGTCCAAATAATGTAAATAGTGTACATAATACCTGATCTCAGAAATATAGATAGATACTTGATTTACTCAGATATTCTGGGTTTTTTGGGGTTTTTGTAAGATGAAGATGTCCATTGTTAATGTTCCTTCAGCGAATGATACTTTGAATTTCTCCTGTGAGACTCAGCAAATTATATCAGCGATGGGTTTTTTTGTTTGTTTGTTTGTTTGTTTGTTTGTTTCGTTAGCAAAAGTCGTCATTTCAAAATAATGAAAAAAAAGAATGGTTATTGCTTCATTCTTACAATAAATATTTTAGTTTTCAAGAAAGAATAATTTTCGATTTGGGAAAGGAAAATAAAGTGCCCGGTCTTTAAAGCTGGAATTGTCTTACAACTGTGCAATAATGGATGGCAGTGGCAAAGAAGAAGAAGAAGAGTGATTATTAGAATGATGGTGGTGGTGGTGGTGGTGGTGATGGCGGTGGTGGTGATGAAGATAATGATGATGGTGGCGGCAATGGTGAAGATGATGATGGTGATCGTGGTTGTGATCGTTGTGATGACGATGATTGTGATGACGATGAGGAGGAGGAGGAGGAGGAGGAGGAAAGAAAGGAAAAAGAAAGAATAACAGATACGGAAAAAAAAGAAAACCGATAGAAATAAAGATGTCATATTTGCAGAATAGAATTCTTACAAAAACAATAAAAAAAACATTCTGTATGCACTCTCTCTCTCTCTCTCTCTTATTCACTCACTCTCTGCAGAGTCCCAGCAGCAGATCTCGCGTACACACCTATATGAAGAGTTAGAGATAAATATTGATAGATAGATATGAAAACAATAGGAAAGATAGATATGAACAGACTGAGATAGATAGATAGATAGATAGATAGATAGATAGATAGATAGATAGATACGAACAGACTGAGATAGATAGATAGATAGATAGATACGAACAGACTTAGATAGATAGATAGATAGATAGATAGATAGATAGATACGAACAGACTGAGATAGATAGATAGATACGAACAGACTTAGATAGATAGATAGATAGATAGATAGATAGATAGATAGATAGATAGATAGATAGATAGATATGACCACAATGGGAAAGATAGATATGAACAGACTGAGATATATAGATAGATAGATAGATAGATAGATAGATAGATAGATGGACCGAGTCGACCCCTCGTGACTGACATATTTGATTCTTGTCCCTTTAATCGATATTCAAATACAGATACATTTCAATATTTTAAATCCAATCTTTTGAAGCGGTCATGTAATTCTCGCTTGATGTTTCTATAAAAGATCGTATTAATCTTCTAACAACCAATTGTCGTACTTGTAAAATCTGATGTCGTTGCTTAGGATATAAAAGTCTACTTCTTATAAACTCGGCAATTCGCTTTTACTCATTTTTTTCTTTTCTTTTTTTTTTCTTTTTTTTTCAGTTATTTTTCTTGTTTTATTCTGTCTGATACAATTATTTAGACTTTTTTTCTTTCTTTCCTTCTTTCAATCTTTTTTGGCAAAACGAAAACGTCTACTTATACGTAAATGCTTAATCATAAGAAAAAAAAAGAGACAATAAGATTGTTTTATTTTTTTTATTATTATTGTTGTTGTTGAATTCGGCGTCTGAGTTGCGACAAAAGCGAATAAAACGTAATTATTTGTGGGAAAAGTAAAATAAACCCGTTTTCTTTTTGGAAATATTCGGCTTTAGTAAGTTACTTGATACTGCGCGCCAGTCTTCTTGACGCTTTTAATGTTGGCTTTTACACGGCAAGATCTTTGCTTAACATTTTGCAGAGACGAAAATAAATTTTGCCTTTAAACGCTTTCACGTTCTCTCCAAGACTCTCTGCTGATAATGGACTATTTTCTCTCTCTTTTTTTACTTAATGTCACGTGTCATACTGCTAACTCACTATCGCATTGCATTAATTTTCATCTGCCTCTCTTTGCTTATATATATTTTTTATTCAAGTTTACCCAATACTCTAGCGCCACACAAAATAGATTTAGTTTGCTTATCGGTATATCAATACCTCTATAGGTTATTAATGCCTAAATCTAAATAAGAAAATTCAGACTTTAAAATTCTCAAAAGATTGACATTATTTCATGATTAAATTATAATTACTTAGCTGCATTTCTTTATCAAATAATCTTACAAAATCAGACATCTTTTTTTCTACTTATAAGAGGCACATTAGAGTAATCGATAGCGCTTCGGATAGCGCAGTCGGAGAGCCGAGTTCGAATTCCAGTCGAATCCATTACATTCACTTACGTGCTAATAACCTTGGGAAAGGTATGAATCCTCTTCTTCTCCCCCAGCTATGGTTAAATTGCAGGACAGACCGGGATTTATAGACTTGGATGGCAACTGGTCTACCGGAGAAAGAAATGGCAACCTACTGCGAGAAAAAAATCTGCCTCGTCAGTCATGTATCGAAAGATAAGTGTGTATCACGCATGGCACATAACTGACTGACTGAAAGGGATAATACCCTTAAGAAAGGTATGAATCCTCCTTTTCTCCCTCCAGCTATGGGTAAATAGCAGGAAAGACCGCGTTCTATAGACTTGGATAGCAACTGATCTAAAGCAGAAAGAAATGGCAACCTACTGCGGGAAAAATCTGCCTCATCAGTCATGTATCGAAAGATACATGATCGCCTAAGCGTGTATCACACATGGCACATAAATGTTCCGTCAAGTGATACTTCTTGGTGTTTCATCAGTGTCCATGTTGTTGAACTGTAGAACAAGACAGATTCTACCGTGACCTTAAAGAAGTATCTCTTAAGATTGTCAGAGAGTTGGGACTTCCAGATGGTGTTCAGACCATCAAGGACACCTCAAGCCTTGCCTTTGCGGACTTTGATGTCTTTCTCCGTTGACCAGATGTTGCTGCCAAAGTAAAGAAATTCCTGGACGAATTTGATATTGTTGGCGTTTTTAAACTTAACTTCACCTTCAAAGTAATGTCTGTATGGGCACTTTTCATTCTTTCGCTAAGAGAGAAGGCTTCGGCTATCTGGTCACTCCTGGAGAAGTAAGTCAGGACTTGTGAGGCACACGCTTCTACGGAACACATTGCCTGGCAAAAGATCAGTTGGAAGACCTCATCACATCTACATTGACCAACTTGTAGATAACTCTCGAGGACCTGCCGGCAACGATGTCTGACAGATGGTTGGAAAAAACGAGTCAGGAGAATAGGAGAAGAATACTCGACCTGATGGTGACGATGAACCTTTACCTCGGTCAACGTAGAGAGACATCAAAGTCCGCAAAGGCAAGGCCTGAGGTGTCCTTGATGGTCTGAACACCATCTGGAAGTCCTCTATCTCTCTCTCTCTCTCTGATACTCTTAAGAGATACTTCTCTAAAATAGAATCTGTCTTGTTCTACGGCTCAACGACATGGAAAATGACAAAACTCCAAAAAGCATCACTTGACGGAACATACAAAAGGATGTTACGATTTGCATTGGACATCAGCTGGAAGAAACATCCAACAAAGTAATGCCTATATGAACACTTTCCTCCTACCCCGGTTTCGCTAAGAGAGAAGGCTTCGCCTAGTTATTTATAGTAAAATTGAAGACATGGTATGCGTTGTCGAAAAAAAAATACTGAGGTTAATCTCATTTCTTGTAAGTCAATCAGTTATGCGCCATGTGTGATACACGCTGAGGCGATCATGTATCTTTCGATAAATTGTTTTACCCTTAACTTAAAGATATCATTCAACATGGACATTTATTTAATATCGATATCCTGAGAAAAATTATTTTGTTTTTACCGTCAAATTTATTTAACGCCATATAAAAATTTTTTTTTTTCAAGAAAAGGTTAAGTTCTTGCAGTGCTAAATAATCTGCTGCATCACACAAAATCACGTGACTTTGTAGGAACGGGTGGGTTTTTCTTTTGTTTTTTCCTCGATATTCTTTAAGCCTGAACAAAAAAAAAATTGTTAAAAAAAACATTTCTCTACTTCCTTCGCAAACACCGGATCCAAGCAGTATGTTGCTTCGGGCATGTCTTCTTTTTTGCAATGCTCACATTCTATCAATGGCTTCACGTTGCACAATTCCGGTGTGGAGCGGCCCATTGGTTCGTCCGCTTGTTCCGACTAAATTGTGAGCGACTGGCGCTTTTGTGGAAGACAAAATATAAAATGAAATAACACGTAAAACCGGCAAAATTAACTCGATTAATTCCGACAGGAAGGACGAGAAATAAAGAATAATCACATGGAAAATGATATTGGATTTATCGTAATGTTTTCCAATTATTTCTGTACGCTTTCCCGCCTTTTTTTTAGGGAAATTAACAATGACAACAGAAACAAAAGGCGAAAAAGATGGTTGCACAACATAAGATTTTTGTAAAAATACACAAAAATTGCTTAAAACTAAACCCTGTTTGCCTTCCGTCTGGTTTGTATTGCAGTTTTATACCATGAACATTTCGATTATCTTTATTATTATATATCATATATACATACATACATATATATATATATATATATATATATATATATATATATATATATATATATTATATATATATATATATATATTATATTTATTTTTTCAAAAATATGATTCCTTTGCTACATAAGACTTCTTATGTTTCAAAAACGAGAGCCGAAAACCTCAATATAATTATTAAAATTAAATTGAATTAAAGTATCAAGCCCTGTTTCATCCTCAAGTGAAAATTTACGAATAACCAATCTTGAAATTTACGCATCTTTATAAGCATGTTCATTCGCAAAATTAATTACTGTAAAAAGAGGCTGGGGCGACCGTTTTGATAAAGGGCCAAAAAATTAATTTTTATCCACGTATCAGTCACAGATGTCAAGCCGGGGTAGGGTGGGGGTATCCATTTCAAAGCGAATGATGGCATTCATGTGCGCACATCGTCTGGTCACTCACAGCGAAAGATAGCTTTTGGCACCATAATATGTCGTGAAGTGTCTAGAGAATTCTGTTTTATTTTATTTATTTATTTATCCTTTTATTTCTTTTTTCAAAAGGGCTGTTTCGTACTTAAACGCGAACTACAATTTGTTTTATGACGACTTCATAAAGGGTTTTTCTATCTTATGATTCACATTATTAAGTTTCTAAATAATGAAAATTTATTAAACCATAGACATCAGTTAACGGTTTTCTGCCGACATCAATAAATTTTCGCATTAAATAATTAGCAAAAGAAATAAAATTTCATAGTCTAATAAAAGGTTTAAAAGTTTAACCCAATCATACGATAGAAAAACCCTTTATGAAGTCGTCAAAAACACAAATTGTAGTTCAGTGCGACGCGTTGAAGTACGAAACAACCCTTTTCATAGTAAATATGCGTCCTTCGTCGTCTCGGACATTCAGGCCGGTAAATGTTGTTTAATACTGTTTATTATAAACAGAGCATTTACTTAAAGATTTGTATCTATAAAAAGAATGTATAAACATAAAAATGTCTTAAAATAATTGTTGGACTTTGTCCATTTCATAATATATATATATATATATATATATATATATATATATATATATATATATATAGAGAGAGAGAGAGAGAGAGAGAGAGAGTGAGAGAGAGAGAGGTAAATATCCGTTGGACAAAATAAAAAACTTGTCGGCATTAAATAATTTTTGATATTGATATGCCATAAAACAAAACAAAACAAACCACAAAAGGCTACTTAATGAAAAAGATCTTACAACATTTGTCAGGTCATAATGAATAAAAAAACAATAGATAATTTTCTAAATAATACTAATAGGCACAAATCATAGCACAAAATGTTTTAAATCTGCATTTTTTATTTAAACTCGCACTAAAACTACTGTACTGTATAACATATTACATCATGATATAGCTAAATTTTTTAGTAAATTTCTCTTTGAAGTTGTTAGGGCACAGTTGGCCCTAACGAAAATATTTAAGAAAAGTTATCCTCCTTTGATCTTTTTTTTTTTTTTTTTTTTTTTTTTGTCACATCCCCTTTTTGGAAGGACAGGGCATTCTGGGTATAGGGAATTCGGCCATGACACGAATGTAAGCTACACAGATCTCCAAGCCTTGCATCTTATCATTACGCATCCATCGGCTCCATTCACCATCCGAAATGTATTTTCATTTAATAAAGTTTGTTAATAGTCTATCCTTTCGTTCCATCTTCTCATCTTTCTTGACACAACCACATTTCACCCCCTGGGTACATAACAGAAATAAATGAAGGTCTTATTTAATGGCAAAATGATTTACTAATATTGTGCTTGTTCCTTGCGTCTTGTCCGTATATAATTTGTAAAACTTGGGAATATTGTAAATTTTAAAAGTCTGTACTATATTCACTGATGACGGTAATGAAATTCCATCGTTACAATTTTGAACCTAAATTTAATCTTTAAATTCGTTTCCTCAAAAAAGATTAAAGATTGGAAAGAAATATTTTATCTTTTTATTTCTCATGTCAAATCCCAACTTTCAAGTTACGTGCAATATCACAGTTTCAAAATTGAACTGCCTTAATCTACAAAGTGTTCAAATAAATAGACTCAAGATAACCTTTTCCAAATATAGAACTTTGTGATCTGCAATTGGAATAAAAACAATAATGGCACTGATCTTGCATCTTGTCCAGTAAATTATAAATTTTATAAGGTTATACTATAAGGCTTTCAGTGATCATTGGAATAAAATTCCAACGTTACGATTTTGAACTTAAACTTAATATTTAAACTCATTTCTTTTAAAAAAAAAAACTACCATTTGGAAATACTTTGTCTGTTTATTTATCATGTCAAACCCCAACTTTCAAATTGAGTGCAATACCAGGCTTCCAAAATCAACCTGCCCTATTGTACAGGCGTCCAGAATGTAGTCTGCTGCACAAGTCACTATCAACACTGTGAAATGCATTACCTGCAAATTGTACTCACTTCCAGTTTAGGCTCTATAAACATTTAGTGTCAGTGGATGTAAATTTTCAACATGATGGTGGAACTTTCATGTCAGACACCATTTTACCAGATTACCATTCAACTTATATCGGTAACAAGATAAAAACGTTTTACTTGATGGTAAAATTATTTAGTTAATAATGTGTTTGTGCCATGCATCTTGTCCATATAGAGTTTGTGAAGCTTCAGTAAATTATAAATTTTATAAGGCTATGCTATAAGGCTTTTACTGATGACCGGAATGAAATTCCAACGCTATGGTTTTGGACCTAAACTTAATCTTTAAATTCCTTTCCACAAAAAAGATTATAGATTTGAAAGAAATATTTTGTCTTTTTAGTTATCATGTCAAACCCTAACTTTCAAATTAGATGCAATATCACAGTTTCAAAATTGAACTGCCTTAATCTATCAAGTGTTCCAATAAATAGACTCAAGATAAACCTTTCCAAAGACAGAAAGTTGTGATCTGAAATTGGAATAAAAACAGTAATGGCGCCGATCCTGACTCCATCATAAAAATCAGGATTTAGAATTAGTAAATATTAAACACTTCAAATACCCCGATATATAGATCAGTTATAATAAAATTTACAATAGAACAAAAAGAAACTGAATATAGAATAAGCTACGTTAGGGATAGTTTCACGCAACAACACAAACTGCTCCAAAAAGAAAACATTAACAAAAAAAAATTCGAGGCCTGTTCTTAAATAGCCTCGTTAGAACGAAACCTTTATATGGACGACACTATGTCGCCAAACTCATTCACAGATATTTAAGCTGTCAGCTTTATGCAACCGTTTTCTCAAATCAGTGGCTAAAAAGTATTTCGAACAAATACCACGGGAGAATCTGTGGATTGTCGCTACAGAATAATAAATAACAGAAATCACAATATTGGAAGACTTTCAGCAATAGTAACAACTAAAATGGATAGCATATACAACTCGAAGAGAAAATTATGAAATGATCAAGATATTGATATTCTACAACAGTTGTCCTCAAGGTTTTTGAAGTCGGGACGCACTTGAAATCCTACCAATAATTTCGGAAAAATATGTTACAATTACCCATGTGCTTCCTCGTCATTATTAATCTTCTTGTGGGTAAATCATACGCTTCATTTTAACCCCTAAGCCCCATATATCTTATAATCTTGAATGGTTGACATAAATGATTGTCTTATAGCAATGATTCCCAAAGTTTTTGAAGTCGGACCGCACTTGAAATCCTACCAATAATTGTAAGCGCATTATATACAAATTTCGAAAAAATATGTTATAATGAAGTCAAATATAGCAGAAAAGAAATGATTTAATAAAAAAAATATAAAATAAAACAGTTTATTCATTATTGTGTTTATGAGAAATATAAGCCTGATGAGTCTTAGCGATTTCTTCAATGTTTGGGCGTATATATGAAAGGCAAACTCATTTCTTCCTCAATACATTGAAGAGTTACTCTCTTTTTGCACTTAATTGTGGTGAAAGCAGAAAATCCTAATTCACATAAATTCACAGTTATATCACTATGGTCCCAGCCCGACGACCAGAGAGTGGTCTGGTTTATTTTGTTTTACGGCATATCAACTTCAATGGGTTATTTAATGCCGACAACATTTTTACGATAGATTCGTATGAATAGAATATGTATTCTTTGGTTTAGATTGGTTGGGTTTATTTTGTTTTACGGCATATCAACCTCAATTGGCTATTTAATGCCGACAACATTTTTAGGATAGATTTGGATGAATAGAATATGTATTCTTTCGTTTAGATTAGTTGGGTTTATTTTGTTTTACGGCATATCAACCTCAATGGGTCATTTAATGCCGACAAAATTTTTAGGATAGATTCGTATGAATAGAATATGTATTCTTTGGTTTAGATTGGTTTGATTTATTTTGTTTTACGGCATATCAACCTCAATAGGTTATTTAATGCCGACAACATTTTTAGGATAGTATGAATAGAATATGTATTCTTTGGTTTAGATTGGTTTGGTTTATTTTGTTTTACGGCATATCAACCTCAATAGGTTATGTAATGCCGTCAACATTTTTAGGTTAGTATGAATAGAATATGTATTCTTTGGTTTAGATTGGTTTAGTTTATTTTGTTTTACGGCATATCAACACCTCAATGGGTTATTTAATGCCGACAACATTTTTATGATAGATTCGTATGAATAGAATATATATTCTTTCGTTTAGATTGGTTGGGTTTATTTTGTTTTACGGCATATCAACCTCAATGGGTTATTTAATCTCGACAACATTTTTAGGATAGATTCGTATGAATAGAATATGTATTCTTTGGTTTAGATTGGTTTGGTTTGTTTTGTTTTACGGCATATCAACCTTAATGGATTATTTAATGCTGACAAAATTTTTTATTGCTGCTAATATTTTTTTCTCAAAAATCTGTTTCTGGAAATATTTTTCCTTCAAAATTGTATTGTTGGTAATAATCTTTTTCAAATAAGTATTGCTGGTAATAGTTACCTATTTGCCCATAGCTGGGATCCTAGCAGGTGCTACCACCCAGGTTCAGAGTACATCTGGGAACACCAGCAATTAAGAGGTGGTTCCACGCTCCTCAAAACCTCCTGATCAGAGGCCTTGCTGCTAGAAGTAGTTTATCGTCTTACCCAGGACGACCAGAGAGTGAAGAAAAGTATAAATTTAATGGCGGTGACTGCTTGGTAAGTGAATATGGATGTTTCCTTATAAGGGAACGGCTTATATTAACACTGGCATTACAGATGGGAAGAACAGATATTACACTTTGATCCTAGCCAGTTAATGAGAAATGAACGAAACTGTGTTAGAATTTGAACCGGGCAAAGCCGATTTTACTTTCAGCGACGTTAACCGTTACACTACCTCCGTACCATATCAGACCAGCATTTTAACTCAATTGATGATTTGGTTTCTGTGAACCTTGAAACTGTATTAATCTTCACAATAAAGATGGTGGAGATATTGAAAGATCATTGGCAAAAGGTTCTCCTTTGATTCTTTTTCTTTCCAAACAGCAAATTGTCCCATCTTTGCCTTTGGCGAGTTCGACACCTGGCAGAATCTCAAATATATCTCAGGAGACATCAATGGAGTCAGTCACCCAATAAACAAATCAATCTAAAAGCACCCCGAATCGATACCCTTTAAGCACTCCTACAAAGTCGTCAGTTTCTAGGGGACGTATGGACTTAAAATCCTTCGATCAGCTTGTGGAACTTTTCAACGATCAAGAGCTTAGATTAAGAGACTCGTTGTCACCGTCGACGAATAAAAGCAAAGTTATTATTAACAACATGTACAGCAGCCCGATCAGCTTTAACTATTAAAGTTACAAGATGGCGCTAGTATACAATGACAGCTTAGCTTACAAATCGTCAGGGTTAAAGTTCCAACTTGCTTTGCTCGTGTTCCTTTAGTTTAATTCAGCTATACTTTTGGTTTCGACAAAATAAAGAATTTTAAGACATTTTTATGTTTATACATTCTTTTTACAGATACAAATATTTAAGTAAATGCTCTGTTTATAATAAACAGTATTAAGAAACATTTACTGTCCTGAATGTCCGAGAAATTTTCACAGAAAATGTTCGTCCTCCGACAGGAATCGAGCCTGTATCCTATACGGAACCATCATATAGCTCGACTTGCCTTAACCGTTTCCGCCACAGATGAGTGTTCGGTTAGCAAGGTTGATTTTACTGTCACAGTAAAAAAAAAACATGGCATTTTAAAATTTCAAATTGTCAAAAATAAATCCAACAAGGAATGACGGTAAAACACTTGCCTTCTCCAATTTATAGCCAGAATCACACAAGTGCATGCTGGGATTTTTTCCTAGTCAATAAAATAGGTTGGATGTCGGTTTCATATCACTCAGCGCCGGTCTATCTTGTCTTGAACTCAGAACGCTATATTCGTTTCTCTGAACTTGCTCTTGTGTGGCAACACCACTTCTTAACACATTATTTATCATCTATCAGTTGCGTCTCTGCCTTTGGGGCAGAGTACACACAAGGGCGACTCCGTCAAAGAACAGATTCGCAACTGAGGAAAATTATACTGAGAGGTGTCTAGCCCTGGGGAACAGCTGCCCGAGGTCGCACCCTCTCATTGCACTAGATAGAGGGATTGGTGCTCGCAACGAGGCCCGCGCAACTGACGGTTGCGGGGGCTTCGGGCAATTGTTGTTCCTTGCCCGGGTGTACACGCTCGGGTTCCTACCTTAAAAAAGACCTTGTGTCACAACTCGTCTTAGTGGGGAGAGTAAATATCTATTTTGTGAACTTTTTGCCATACTAGTGTTCCTTTACCTTATTAATTTGCCTTGTATATATTATTTGACGGAAAAAACACTTGCCCTTTCCCAATTTATAGGCACACAAATACATAACCAATTTCATAACCAATAAAGTAGGTCAATTCGTGATTTGATCTGACTCAGTCCCGATCTGTCTTGTCTTGAACTCAGAATGCTATATTCGCTTGACCGAACTTCCTCTTGTGTGTCAACACAAATTCTTAGTTTGTGAACTTTTTTGTCATACTACTGTTTCTTTGCCTTATTAATGTTAATTTGCCTTACATATATTATTTGCCTTACATATATTATTTTTGCCCTGTTATTTCCTTTTCTTTTTCTTGTTATTGCTTATTGCAAACTTTCTCATTTTTGTTTATTGGACTGTTCTGTTATTTATTTAATCATAACCGCTCACCCCACAGACACAGTTGTCAGTAAAACAAGTTCAAATTTCACAATAGTTAGAAATTTGTATATAAATATATTCATATGTACCTCTGTGAAATCTTCATGATGCCATCCTCACAGAACTTGGCATCTTCATGTGTGATGAACTGGTCTACGTGGTTTTTACAGGATTCTGGAAACTAACTTTAAGGTGGGCTTGTCTACAGCCGCATCCTATCGACGAATACGCCAAGCCTTTGGAGATAATACTGTGAGTGAACACGCCGCCAGACTTTGGTGATCGGTGGGTGAGCCCTAAAGGATTCGGTTACAGGGCCTGGATGATGCGACCCTGAAGGCGGCCATGTAAGAGGACAACAGCCAAACCTGTCAGCTTTCCAAACTTTTCCAGGTTTCTGATCAGACTTCACCTACACCTCGTAGAGAGGGCGTTCATGTTGAGCAAGTCGATACCCTACATACTGTCGAAAGTGAAACTAAGAACAACAACGAGTGGTAACCTGTTTCTCGTTGCTTTCTCAACACCATATTTAATCGAGTGCTCGCCAGTGACGAAAAGTAGACTTTTATAAGCCTGCAAAAGGGTGCCAGATGTTGGGTGTCATCACGGAACCCTGTACCTCACAACACAAGTTCTTTCTTTTTAAAGTATTTTGTAGTTGGTTGCTGATTATTTTGTTTTATGGCATATCAGCCTCAGTGGGTCATTTAATGCCAACAAAATTTTGAAATAGATTATTAGCGATAGTTTGGTAAAAAAAAAAAAAGGTGTGTATATATGCATATATATTTGAACAATTTTTCAATCACTCATATTTTTTAGCATATTTTTCCTTCAAAAATTATTGCTGGTATTATTTTTTTTAGGTATAAAGTATTTCTGGTATTAAAACCTATTTTTACACAAGTTTGGGTGTTAACTATTTGCCCATAGCTAGGACCCTAACAGGTGCTACCACCCCGTGTCAGGGTGTACCTGGGACCACAAGAAATTAAGAGGTGGTTCCACGCTCCTCAAAACCTCCTGATCAGAGGCCTTACTGCTGGATGTAGTTTATCGTCTTACCCATGACGCAGACGTAGTTTATCGTCTTACCCATAACGCAGGTGTAGTTTATCGTCTTACCCATGACGCGGATGTAGTTTATCGTCTTACCCATGACGCGGACGTAGTTTATCGTCTTACCCATGACGCGGATGTAGTTTATCGTCTTACCCATGACGCAGATGTAGTTTATCGTCTTACCCATGACGTGGATGTAGTTTATCGTCTTACCCATGACGCGGACGTAGTTTATCCTCTTACCCATGACGCAGATGTAGTTTATCGTCATAACCAGGAGGAAATTGTTACAAAATGAGGAGTAGATATTGAAGTTTTTTTAACTAATTTAATTTAAATTTATAGGGGTACAATTTGTTGCCCGAGGCACATAATGACTATATTCGATTTCTAGCGTAGCCCCATCAATGGTGACAATGGCATCATTGATCTTTTGCTTTATATCAGTGATGTCCCCTATCTTTGTTCGATACACGACATCTTTAACATAACTCCAGAGAAAGAAGTCCAGAGGAGTGATATCTGGCGAATGAGGTAGATAGGGAAATGGGCCATCGCTTCCAATCCAGCGGTTTGGAAATAATAGGGGTTCATTTAACAGTATATCTCTCATCAGCAGGACACCTGAAATACACAAATGCAATGTAATTAAAATCTTTAACAACTACTGAGTGCATAGAACAAATCTGATTAAGATATCTCATCAAATTTCCTTTGTAATATATTTTTAAATTGTAAAGAGACTTTATGGACACCCTGTCTAGAGTATTTCTGAAATGCCCCTTACCTTGTTACCTGGAATATCAAAATGTCCGCTTTTAAACCTAGCGAGCCGCTTATGAGCAGTACTCTAAGCTATGGAAATATCTCCATAAACAGCAAATATCTTTGGGGCTGTTTTTACATGGTTTCTTTTTTTTTCTTCTTCTTCTTTATTTCCGGAAATAAAAGAGCGTCGAATAATGTGCACCCATCTCGTTTTCTTTATCATTGTTCCCTTTTAACGTAAAATCATTTAAAAGTCACGATCCACACACCAATCGGATGTAAAGACGTACTAATATATATATATATATATATATATATATATATATATATATATATATATATATATATATATATATATGCCATAAATTTCAGTCACGCGCGAAACGGAATCATGTGTTCAAACGCACGCCATCTATTGAAAACCGCTATGAACTTTCGTTTGAAACTAATATATAATATACAGAGTCCGCCATAAAAATACACACTTCAGGAAAGGAAAACTTTGCCTTTCATAGTTTTATCAAATTGCGATAACACTGTTTACTGTACAACGATATTTTCCTGACAGATGACATTACATTGACAGCCTTTAGACAAGAAATTCAAAATGCATGTGCAGCAATCCGATTGAACGATTTGCCCAACGTCGTCCATGCAATAGTTCGCCATAGTAATAAATGTCTGAAAGCTAAACGCCACCATTTTGATCATCTCTTACAATTGTAGATTACAAATATAACTTGTATCAATCTCCTGAATAAATTTCGTATTACAATATCTATAGAAGTTTTTCCTTCCCTGAAGTGTGTATACATTTTTAGGCGAACTCTCTATATTATGATTAAATATGCGATATACATACATACATATATATATATATATATATATATATATATATATATATATATATATATATATATATATCAGTCTGTTTATATATATATCAAGCTATCTATTTCAGTCTGTTTATATCTATCTCTGCCTGTTCACATATATCTATCTCACTATCTTTATATCTATCTATCTATCTGTATATCTATCTGTCTGTCTGTCTATCTATCCAAACAGTTTATATTATATTTCAGTCTGTTTAAATCTATCCATCTCAGCCTGTTCACATCTATCTATCTATCTATCTATCTATCTATCTATCAATCTCTGTTCATATCTATCTATCTATCTATCTATCTATCTATCTATCTATCTCACTCTGTTCATATCTACCTATATCCTGTATGTATATATATACAAGTACAGGGTTGGTATAGATGGAATAAAATTCCGATAACCAAAAACACTATTCTTAAAAGAGTGCTCAATACAAGTCAAGTGATTGTGTTGATTGCAATCAAAACGTGGTTCAAGGCATCAGAAGATGACGATTGACGTTGCATTTAAATTTTTGAAGACTTTGGTTATCAGTGAAGCAAGGAAGAGGATGGAAGGATGTTGTGAAAATGCGAGAGAAGAAATTATTGGAATGGAAGTGCAGGTTGCATTTAACTGTTTCAACAGTAAAAGATGCTAACCTCGTATCACGCTTAAATTCATGTCGTCAGGTCACCAGTGGGGAAAAAAAGCTCGTCAGGGCAGATGCCATGAAAATATTGTAGAAAAGACAGAAGTAAACCACATCACGTCTGTAAGAAAGTGACTGGAGTCGAGAGGCCAAGTCAGGATCGACAACATTGCAGATCCTTCTTTGGATTTGGTCAAGGATCGACAACAGGGACACCAGATTATATATGGTGACAATATTCAATACATGTAGATTTGAAGGGTGGATTCAGGCGAGAAAAACCTTCTGGCATGACACAAGAAAATTTCTTTGTGGTAGTTACAGCTATTGATTCAATGTAGCTGTCCCAGTCAAAAACATGAGGCCAAGAAGACTATATATATATATAAATATATATATATATATATATATATATATATATATATATATATATATATATATATATAAGGGAAAGGTGTGAACCCTCTTCTTCTCCCTCCAGCCATGGGATAATATCAGGACAGACGGGTTTTATAGCCTTGGATGGCAACTGGTGTAGGAGAAGGATGACTCTGAATTAAAAACCTGTGGAAGGTCGTTAGGGGACCTTGTGGCACATAGTGCACCAGGTCTCTGTATTCGGCCCTTCAAAAAGTGTGGATGGTTCTACTTGAAGCCTTCACCACTATAATCATATCTTATGTGCTGATGTCGGGCTGTCAGTTTCCTAGGAACTGATCTGCCTGATCCTCATCGTCGGGAGAGTCGAGAAATAATTATATATATATATATATATATATATATATATATGTGTGTGTCTGTGTGTGTGTGTGTGTGTGTGTATTCTGTTGTATATACATATGAGTTTGTCGTCCTAGGTTTCACGCTTTTGCGATCATCAGACCAACTGGTTTAATTTCTAAAATTGGATCTATTTATGCTTGTTTGACGATGTTTGGTGGTGACAGGGGGAACTTCTGGGTTTGTTTGGGATGAATATATATATATATATATATATATATATATATATTGGAAAGTGCCTGAAAATCATATCACGTGTTGACCCAAGTACTTTGAGTGAAATCGTGTAGACGAAACACTTGGTGGCCGTCGATAGCTGTTTAAGTTTGAATTTAGTGGTGCGGTTCAGATTGTTGATCGTTCTTGATAACATGCTCTCTCCCAGAAATTGTAACTAAGCTTTGCTCAGCATTGCTGCAGTATAAACCCCAGGTGTTGAACAAACACAAATTTGCCTGAGTGCGAGTCTGCAATAGGGGTTGGCTAGCCGCCGTTGTAGACTCGTATCCTCGAATACGAGTCTCCGGCTATTATATATGTCGGTCACGGCTTAGTGGTAGAATCTCCGACTGACACCAATTCAGTCGGGGTTTCGATCCTAGCTAGAGGCAACTGGATATCTAGCCACATTGAAGAGCTGCAAAACAGTCTGTCTGTGGATGACTATATATATATATATATATATATACATATATATGGTCTGTTATGTAAAAATTCATTTATCATTTTCGCCCACTGATTGATAGATAGATAGTAAACACACTGAGATAGATAGATAGATATTGACATGTCTTGAGATGTAGGTACATAATGACAAAAATTGTCAGATCAAATCCTACAAACGAACAAGCGATATTCACTGCTCGAAAATATTTGAATATATTCATGACGTTTAGAGTTTTATTTACAAGTCTAATTTCGAGAAACAAGTCGAAAGAAAGAAAGAAAATAAGAAAAGAAAGAAATCTTTGTGTACATATTCACATGATCACTTCTCTACTTAAATATAGGAACCTGAAAATAGATCTCCTTTGAATCTTCAGATAACAGTTAAATATATAAATCAGGCGATCCCTTCCAAGAATAACGACTTAAATCTTCTTTTATAGAAATGAGTCGCCTTGACAGAAGTTCTTTTCTATTTATTAATGAGATGAATCGAAGCAAATGCGTAACAACCGGGCGTGGAAGAAGCCATATTTTATTCCTTGAACTGCAACAGGGGCAATGAATGTTTTCCGTTTTACTTTGCTTCCCGGGAAGAGAACGCTATTATTCGGCCATTTTGAATGTTTTTCTTCGTATTATATTAAAAGGAATACGATGAAGGAGATTTTTTTTCAAGTATTTCATCTTTTGATTTATTTATTTATTTAGGTCGAGAAGATCTAGCATGTACGTTTCGGAATGCTGATGTGTAGGGTGGAGAGCTTGTTTTTATAATGCGTGCGAGATTTGTTTTTCTCCTTCCTCGTGAAATAAGCCCTGAGAGTTTTTTCCACTCCAGAAATCTGAAGTATTATGTAGATTTGAAATAATAGCTTCCAAGAACACATTTTTGTCATGAGTCAAGGGTTTTTTTAATCATCGTTGAATACAAAAAAAGAACGTGACAGAGATTGCTAATGGTAATGATTTTATCTCGACGTTTATTACATGTTGTTGATAATGATGATAAAGATGACGGTGATAACCATTTCAAATGAAAGTTCGTTAGAACGATTTTGTTGTTGATGATGATGATGAATGTTCGTTACAACGTTCTTTATGATGATGATGACAATGATAGCCATTTTGTCTGCACGTTCGTTACAACTTTTTTAACTGCTGTAATCAACAAAATATATTTTCTGCCTAATTTTAAAGTATTTCCTTTTGTGAGTTCTTTCTTGGCCCCTTCAGATCTTTAAATACGTGCCGTATTCCGACGTAGGCAATTATGGCTCTCAACAACTTCCTTTTTGTTTAGCCTTTTCAAAATCTCTGCCACTGCCTCTTCTACCATTCATTTACACAAGCTTGTTAGACAGTTTACCCCTTCTCTCTCTCTCTCTCTCTCTCTCTCTCTCTCTCTCTCTCTCTCTCTCTTGATTTCTGTATGTTCTGTGACTTTCAAATTCCCCAAGAGCTATTTCAGTACCTAAGTGGGTAACCGTTGTGAATACCAGATGCTCTAAGCTTGGGTGTGAGGCTGATATAAGGGATAACGATTTGTAAATGGAAATCGAAGTACAGAGTTCCAATTCCAGTTGATTTCTTTATATTTATTTACACACAAATACCCTTAGGAAAGGTATGAACCCACCTCTTCATCCCCCGGCTACGGGTTAATTAGTAGAATTCTATCAGTGAATCATTATTATCCCAAAATAATTCTTACAGTTTAGGACTATTTCATGTCTTTAAATAACCTGCATTTTACAACTGAATTTGTATTATGTTGATTTTCGAAGCGTAGCTTAGATTTGGCACCAGTCCGAAAGTATGGGGCACCTAGTGAGGATCAAACTCTCTATCAAGTCAGAATTGATTTAGGAATTGGTTATATGTAACAGCAAGTTCTATGCTAACAGTTTCTTTTTTCGCATTTCTCGCTAGTGGAACTTTCTTCCGGCTTCTGGCTTTCCACCCAACTTCGACCTTCGAAAATTTAATTGCAATGTCAATCGTTATCTACTGTCTTCTTGATTCCTCTTCTTTTATAGTTCTCGATCGTTTCACACTCAGTAACCCTTTGAGTCTTAGTGGCTTTATTGCCTTGCTTGGTGGTGAAATGATTTTTTTTAAAAAAACTGTGTTGATAAGTCGTAAAAAAATAAATCAAGCAACCAAATTTTTGATTCGCTTAGCATTTGGAAGATATCTTTATCTATACCCATGCACTTTTCGGTCTCCCTTATTCAGTCTAGACATGAAAAACACAATGTCACCAATTGTCATCTCATCTGCCACTATGGCTTTTACCTTGTGTCCGCCCTTTTCTATGCACACTCATAATCCCGTATGAGTACCCCCAAATACCATCATCCTACCGCCAATATATCCATGCGATCAGTGGCCGCTTTGTTACATAAGGCAAGTGTTAGATTGATCCTTCACCACAGATATATTCACTGCAGTATTAACGTTTCGCGAAAGCATTACTATAGCATTATATGACTCACACCAGAAAATATCGAAGTCTGAATCGAATTTAATGCGTTGAGTTGACCTGTGGTGACCCGAATATGCACTGCATTCACCCTAAGAGATACCAAAGTAAACATTGAACTTGGGGTCAGATCAGAATGTCAAAAGAGTTAGATACCCCAGAGAGTTGAAGTACAGTGTGACTTCAAATCCACCAACCCACCAACAGCAAAATCTGGCTCGAAGAATATCGATGAGCACATCAATATAAAAGGGGGAGTGAAACCAGCTGAATTTAGGATAAGACAACCGGATCACAGGAAGCTGTACATTCAGCTGACCAACAAGGTGTGACAGTGAATTCCTGCACTCTCTGGCAAGAAGATCGAACGTTTGAAGAAAACCGAAACCTCATACCCTTGATTCGACCGACTTTAATTTGAGTCCAGTAGTGAATAAAGAATTCATTGTTACGTAAGGAAATATTCGTCTTGTATTCTAATTAGACGTTTCTATGATTCCAGATAAAACCTGTAGCATTTTGGGGGTTAGTTTTAGCATTCAGTTCTCATTATTCGATGTGAGTTCTTGATAAGGAGTCTTTTAATAAAATAATGTTTACAAAAGACCCCAGGCCTTCTGGTATTCACGCTAACACTAGGAATAAGTTTATTTTCTTCTCGTTCCTTTTCATTGAAGGTGAAGAAAAATTGCCACGTTTCTTTAAAAAGTAATTTGGACGCATGGAAGGCATGATCGATTCCAGATTTTATTTGGATTTCATTCTTTTTTGTTTTTGTTTTTTGGTTTTTGTTTTTTGTTCAGAAACTAGCGATTTAATGTGATTGATTGACAACGAAGGGATAACTTTGAGTAATCACACTACGTATCAATAAAAGAGGCGATCGATTTTGAACTTTTGATTACGTAGAGAGCTCAACCTTAAAAAGATAAACGAAAAGAACAGAACTTTTTAATCTTTGCTTTTGCATTTTTTTTCGTGTTCTCTATTTTAGGTGTTTGAGACACAAACGCTCACGCACCCTATACCTCACCCTACACTCACACACACACACACACATATATATATATATAAACGTATATTGTTAAATGTAACAGATAATGAATGTCTATTTATATATATATATATATATGTATGTGTGTGTGTGTGTATATATATGTCTATTATGTATATATATATATATATATATATATATGTGTGTGTGTGTGTGTGTGTGTGTAAAGTGTGCGATGAGCAAATTGTTGCCAAATAATATTTTTAATTTGGCGCATGCGCTTTGGTTGTTTTTGATTTTGTCGACTACGCAGTTTAGTAGGATTACTTGGAAACCGTCTGTAAGATAAAGAGTGACATGATACAATTCACTCCGCCAGAAATTTGAAAACGGTATGCTTGGCCAACTCTGTGAGCAAATTAAAAACATTCCGGGCCGGATCCGCAACGGCAATTCTTAATATTTGGATTCCCAAGTTTGCATTACTGCGATATGTGAATATATATGGATATGAAATTAGGGGTACACATGTATGGGCTTCTCTATTCCGAGGAGTTTAAGTAGATACCTAAATGGATAAGAAAAGGCTAGATATGAATAGACTGAGATAGATAGATAGATATATAGATAGATAGATAGATGCGAACAGATTGAGATAGATAGATAGATAGATAGATAGATAGATAGATGCGAACAGATTGAGATAGATAGATAGATAGATAGATAGATAGATAGATAGATAGATAGATGTGAACAGATTGAGATAGATAGATAGATGTGAACAGATTGAGATAGATAGATAGATAGATAGATAGATAGATAGATAGATGTGAACAGATTGAGATAGATAGATGTGAACAGATTGAGATTGATAGATAGATAGATAGATGTGAACAGATTGAGATAGATAGATAGATAGATAGATAGATAGATAGATAGATGTGAACAGATTGAGATAGATAGATGTGAACAGATTGAGATTGATAGATAGATAGATAGATAGATAGATAGATAGATGCGAACAGATTGAGATAGATAGATAGATAGATAGATAGATAGATGTGAACAGATTGAGATAGACAGATAGATAGATGCGAACAGATTGAGATAGATAGATAGATAGATAGATAGATAGATAGATAGATAGATGTGAACAGATTGAGATAGATAGATAGATAGATAGATAGATAGATAGATAGATAGATAGATAGATAGATAGATAGATAGATAGATAATTGTTGGCAGAGGAATTGCCCTCCTTTTTCGTGCACGAATAAAATGGTATTCGATTCTTCGATTTCGTTAGCATTTCAGTCACAGTTGTCGACTAAAGCCGCCCGATCACTTTTGGCCACAATCGAAAACTCTTTCGACGTTAAATCCTCCAATGCAGACAATCATGCACTTAACCTTCCCGTCCTCGAGCACGTGGGCCCGCCTCTCCCTTTTTCACCCAACGCAGAGTCTCCTCTGTTCCCGGACCAGCAAAGACTGTCCACATCGAAAGTGTCGGGCATTTATTTATTTACGCACTTGTCAAGAAAATAGAGTGACAAGGAAGAAAAGACGACATTCTGAGAAGAAATATCAATATACTGAAATCCCATCCACCTTGCTCTTTCTCTCTCCCCCTCACTTACTCCCAATGTCTTACCGCCCCATACATATATATATATATATATATATATATATATATATATATATATATATATATATATATATATATATATAGACAGAGAGAGAGAGAGAGAAAATTCTCTCATGAAACAGAAGGAAATAATTCTTTAACTTTGCTTGATATCATGTTACACCGCAGTAACAATATACTAAAACTAAATGTCCATCTCAAATCAATTAATAAAAATGAATTCATAAAATTTATATTCTCACCATAACAACAAAATAAAATCTGGAATAATCTTCAAATTTTAAGAGCGCGCAGAATTTGCAGCTCTCAGTATTTACATGAAGACGAGAAATACATTGAAAATACTTTTAATCTGCTCCAATATCCTAATTATTTCATATTTAATGTGAGACAAAAGGATTGTAAAATATTTCAAAATAGAACAGTGGACCATTTTGACAAATCCAACGAATCAAAATGTCTGTTCTAACCATCAACTTTATCACGACTACAAGTGAAAATAATTTATCTAAGGTTAACACAAATTTTAAAACTACTTCAAATAAAATAAGACACATGAAAATATTAGATCATCTGAAAGATTCGTGGACGATTAGAAAGTTAAAAACACTAAAGCCGATAAAAATTAGGAACGAGGCAACTCAGGATAGAGGCATCTCTGGACGGAGACAACTCGGGACCACGAAAACTTAGGGCCGGGACAATTCAGGGCGGAGATAACGAGGACGGAGTCAACTGACTACTGAGTCAGCTCAGGACGTACACCACTCGTGACCGAGACATCTTAGTGAGGAGACAACTGAAGGCTTAGACAATCAGGACGGAGACAATTCAGGACAGATACAACTCTGTGCGGTAACTACTAAGTACGGGGACAACTGTGGACCGAGACTACTCAGGACCAAAACAACTGGGTACAGAGACAACTCAGCACTGAGACAACTCAGCACTGAGACAACTCAGCACTGAGACAATTCAGAACCCAAACAACTGAGTACAGAGACAACTCAGCACTGAGACAAATCTGGACCAAAACAACTCAGCACTGAGACAACTGTGTACAGAAAAAACTCAGCACTGAGACAACTCAGGACCAAAACAACTGAGTACATAGACAACTCAGCACTGAGACAACACAGAAGCAAAACAACTGAGTACAGAAACAACTCAGCTCTGAGAGAACTCAGCACTGAGACAACTCAGTACAGAGACAACTCAGCACTGAGACAACTCTGGACCAAAACAACTGAGTACAGAGACAACTCAGCACTGAGACAACTCAGCACTGAGACAACCCAGCACTGAGACAACTTAGCACTGAAACAACTCAGGACCAAAACAACTGAGTACAGAGACAACTCAGCACTGAGACAACTCTGGACCAAAACAATTCAGCACTGAGACAACTCAGCACTGAGACAACTCAAGACCAAACAACTGAGTACATAGACAACTCAGCACTGCGTCAACTGAGGAAGGAGATAACTCAGGACAGAGACAATTTATGATCAAAATAACTGAATACTCAGAACGTAGACGACTCAGGACGGACATCTCAGGACGGAGACAATTTAGAAACGAGACAACTCAGAACAGAGAACTGAGGACCGAGGCAAATGAGGACCGATAAATCTCAGGACCAAGTCAACTCAAGACGGAGACAACTCAGGACAGATACAACTCAGGACCAAGACAACTAAGGACAACGACAAACTAGGATCAAGACAACTGTAGACCGAGACAACAGAGGTGGAGCCCACTGATGACCCCGACAACTCAGAACCGATACAACTCAGGACCTAAACAATTCAGGACCAGAGATTTAACATAAAAATAATTCAATAAAACACACATGTTTTTATTATTTTTTTTAATAAATTAAATCGAAAAATGCATGACAAAATGTTGCATTTTTAAATTAATTTTTATTAAAGTAAATCGTAATGTAATTTATTTTATAAAGTAAATCGACATTCTCAAATATTTCTATAAAAATAATTTAATAATTTACGATTTACTATTATTAAAAATAATTAAAAACATAAAACAGGTTCCTATTGTAAAGATGCCTTTTCAAATGCGTTATTTGAAGAAAATATTTACTAATTAATAATTTAATCTTTCATAAATTACATTTATTCGGTTATAAAAAAATTATATATTTCTGGTGCTAAGTTGTCTCAGTCCTGAGTTCTTTCAGTCCTGAGTTGCCTCAGTTCTGAGTTGCTTCAGTCCTGAGTTGTTCCGGCGCTCAATCGGCGGTGTTGAGTCGGCGGTATGGAGATGGCGATGTTGAGTTGTCCCGTCCAGTCCTTTGTGAGCTTGTGTAAATGGATAGCAGTACAAGGAGCTAGACGGGTAGGAAGGAATCAAATATTATTTAGAGCTAGAAATGAGAGAAGGTTGTGGAAAACCATGATTTCCCACATGCTGAAAGGACACTGGATGTAAATGTTCCGAAGCTATACATTTCTTGGCTCGGTCTGCATTGTTAAAAACGAATGCCTTTCTTCTCAGTATTGATTTGATGGAGGACATAGAATATGCCAGGAAAATTCGATAGCTTAGAGCTTTGAGAATATGGCAAGGGAGATTATAAGAATTCAGAGTTGAGGACATTCTGGATCTGCTCCAAAGTAATTCACATACGCACTTTGTGACTTCGCAAATAACGTAAATACCCGCGTAGGACAAGTAGAGTGCGCTTACCATAGTGCTAGAATTAGAAAACTCTTCTCTAGGGCATCAATCGGCAAAGATAGTGAATTCGATCCCCATCGGGTATAGCAATTATTTTGGCCTCGTGTTGAAGAAAAGATTTTACAAACTAAATCGCCTAGATTAAAACATCCAATCTAATTACCGATAAATATTGACGTCATAATTCACTCTTATGTAAAAACAATGTTGTTTACCAATTCTTATGTCATTTGGAAAACTGTATCTGCAATATCAGTCAAGATATATTAAATTATTACATTAAACAGAAATGCACCCCACTTTCTCGAAGGTTAACTTGTAATACGTCGAAAATGAGCGCTTTTCGGGCACATATTGATTATCACACCTCAGTTAACCAAAATAAGAGTAACAACAGCAGACAAACATTATTAGATAATGCCCAAATACTATGAAACACAGGAAAGGAAGGAATACAAGGAAAGACTCAATACACCCGGAGCTGTTGTTATACAAAAGATATTGTAAACAAACATTACTTACTTGCATTATTTACATTATTTGGACTGTTATCCTCATCTTCATTCACAACGTTTCGGCGCTGTACCCTCCGGCCTTCTTCAGGTGATTGGAATTTGGAACCGAACCCTTTATTTCGTCCATCGTGATAGATTGTTCTCGTTCCACGTGCCATGCCTCTTCCGGTTGTCTCAGTTATTTCCCTTTAACTCAACTCTTTTGGTTCACCCCTGCTGTGGCCTGGTACTGAACTCACAAATGTTTGGGTCTAGTCACTGGATCTAACCAACGTCCACTGACGCATGTGTCCTTGAAATAACTGAAGTATATTCTTTTCTTTTCATGAATTATAAAAAAAAAAATTATACAAAAAATTGCCCGAATGTTTTACAAGCGATCAAGGCTATACTTTTAGCCATTATCAAGGATGAATTTTATTTTACTTTAAACTGAATATATGCATTGTTTTATGTATGTATCTAAAGTTATCGGGATGTTTTATTTTCCAAATACGGTCAGCATATTGTGGCCATGTTCATAGTTGATATTATTGAGCGATGTTTTTTTTCTTTTAATAATAATGCTTCCATTATATTTAACCTTTTTGTGGATGATACTATATGAAATTATATTAAAAAAGACTCAACCATACCTTGTTAGTCGTTTTCAACATAACTTGCATGTGTGTGTGTGTTTGTGTGTGTATATATATATAAGCAGAAATATTTCTCCTCCCGATGATGGCCATTTTGGTCGAAACTAGTCGAGGAATCTAAATGGAATAATAATAAAAAAAACGAAAGAATATTAATCTACAACCCAGTGTGTCTAAAGATTTTAATTTTTAATTTTTTTATTGTTCGATATATATATATATATATATATATATATATATATATATATATATAAAGGTACTTATGAATTTAAAATTAAAGCAATTCTGCGGAGTTAGAACGGCTCATAATCAAACATAATATATATTCGTTGTCTGTTATATTAAAATATATATGTTTAAATTATGATCTGCTGCCCCGATTCACTAAATATATATATTTGTGTGTGTGTGTGTGTGTATAAAACAATTTTGCATTGTTTTGCATGGACGTTTCGTCAGGAATTCGACTTCATCAGTAGAATCATCTAACCCCGCAAAAACAAAATCGGCATCAATGAGAAAAAAACGTGCTTGATTTTTCTTTAAATTAAATTTTTGCTAATTCTCACATAGTTTTTTATGAATGGAAAAGGTGCTGATGGACTCAATGCGGGTATTATTTGCAGCTTATATGTTAAATATATACAAAATATTGTTCAACTCATACCTTACGAAGGACTTTATCAATGTAAAATGTGTGTGCTCTTAGGTTAAAAATAATAATAATAATTCATGTTTTTTCATCTTTTCCGACCTTTTTTTTTTTTTTTTTTTTTTTTTTTTTTTTTAATCTCTTTCTTTCTTTTTAAATTAGACCCAAATCATATATGACCGGGTTCGGCAGAATTAACTGACAACTGACCTCATCAGATATTATCTTTTTTTAAGCATTTCACCCCAAGCAAGACGGGTGTGCCACTAGCATGCAAGGGGTTACAGAGAGTGAGAGTGAGAATAAAGAGGGGGTGTTTGAGGAAAGGATAAAGAGAAGGACGGGGATCAGGATCAACGCATCAGATGATGTCGATTGACCTTACATTTGAATATTTGAAGATTATAGCTATCACGAAAGCAAGTAAGATGGAGAGATTTCCACTGACAGGAAGTACGAGATAAGAAGCTCTTGGAGTAGAAGAGACGGCCATATTTAACCATTTCGATAGTAAAAGGGTGGGATCGAAATGCCAACCTAGTAGCACACTTAAATTCATAAAGTTGGGGTATCAGTGAAAGTAGCTCATCAGAGCAGCTGCCATGAAAATATCTGTAGAAAAGACAGAGGGAAGATACATCACGTCTGTGAAAAAGTATATGTAGAGATGCCAGATCAGGACCTATCATATTGCATATCCGTCTCTGGATTTTGTCAAGGACGTCGAGATGAACAGCGTTGGTACCAGACCGTATATGGCAATAGTCTTAATTACTTCTTTTTTACTCACAAATCCTAGATTTGTCCGATAGGAATTAGTATCTTTTTTATTATGTCTGATATATGGATTAATAAGAAAAGAAATTGTTTCCCAATTTGTTAATAGCTAATTAGTGCCGACATGCTAGAAAAGGGACCATGTTTCATTCACATTATTTTCATTATTCGGACTATTTTCCTCATCTTTGTCGCCATATTTATGATAACGCTCCGGCCTTCTTCAGGTGGTTGGATCATTAGCGAAACATATCAAGGTAGATTATTTCTATTTTTTTTTTTAGTTATTTTTATTATTTAATATTATTAATTTTAATTTCTTGCATATTCCCTCCTATTAAAATACTAATATGACAAAGTGAAGAAAGATTCTCTTCGCCACACACCTCACCACCTCAGCAAAGAAATTAAATTGTAGAAATGATAGCTGGAATCAAAAAGCACATACAATTAGCAAAAGAGGCTGATCATCAGTTCCAAAACAGAACAAAACCAATGCCCTAGAAACCCTGCCAGAAAGAATCAGTCACAGTTGAGCAGCCACTGTCAAATAAACCATGACCAGATTCTAATGGAACTTTTATCAGAAACGGTCAGTGAATGAACACACCTGTACCTTATAGAATTACATAAGGATACAACCAGAATAATGTTAAGTGTACATGGGAGTAGTCTACCCCTGTGATTGCTTAGAAAAATTTAAATCCCATAAAGTTAATTATTAATACTTATTCAAGAGGGAAGATGTGATGTATTGAGTAAATATCAATCTTATTATCTCCCTTGGTCCAACCAATCAGATTGAAAATGGAGAGGATTGAGGAATGAATAAAAAAATCAGTGTTCAAGAAGATAGAAAATGGTGATTGATATATTATTTACATCATTCGGACTATTGTCCTCATCTTTGTCGCCATATTTATTACAACGCTTCGGCCGATGTACGCTCCGGCCTTCTTCAGGTGGTTGGAATGTCGAATTGAACCCTTTATTTCGATCACTGGAGTAGACTGTTCTAGTTTCACGTGCCATGTTTAATGGATGTCAGTTATCAGTTATCTCCTGTTAATTTCCCTCTGAAAGTTCTCCACTGCCTTAACTGGGTATTGAACCCACACTCTTTGTGTCTTGTCACTGGATCTAACCAACGCCTTTAGCCACTGTGCCATGTGTCCTTGAGGCGAATCGGACAGCTTTACGTTGGCGCCCTTTCTGATTTTGTGTTCGAAATCAGGACAGAAAGGGCGCGAATTTCGCCCGAACACATAGACGCCTTATTTGAAAGGCGCCATTTACAAGAAGCGGAACGATCAACACAATTACTGTATTGGGAGTCATCCGCGTGTATTAAGCATCAGAATTGTTAGCCGTTTGTCAGAGTTCAATAGGTTTAGGTGATTAGATATTGGTTGAGCGAGGGTCGAAGTGAGGGTCGAAGTGAGGGTCGAAGTGAGGAGTGTTTGTAAATTTTGAGATGAAAGAGTCGGTTAAAGGGAAAACAAATAACGGTAAATGGTGTATTGGAATTGGATATAAAAGAGGGGAGGGTAAAGAAAGAATGAAAGAAAGAAAGATGATATTCAAAAATAAAAGAAAGAAAGAAAGAAAGAAAGAAAGAAAGAAAGAAAGAAAGAAAGAAAGAAAGAAGAGATAGTAATAAATAAAAAGAAAGTGTAAGAAAAGATGAAAGACAGAAGATACTAATAAATAAGGGGAAGGACTCAAAGAAAGAAAGAAAGAAAGAAAGAAAGAAAGAAAAAGAAAGAAAGAAAGAAAGAAAGAAAGAAAGAAAGAAAGAAAGAAGAGATAGTAATAAATAAAAAGAAAGAGTAAGAAAAGATGAAAGACAGAAGATACTAATAAATAAGGGGAAGGACTCAAAGAAAGAAAGAAAGAAAGAAAGAAGTGTTTAATAAAAAGAAAGAAACAAACAAGCAAACAAACAAAGAAGTTTTAGTAATAAATAGAAATAAAGAAAGAAAGAAAGAAAGAAAGAAAGAAGGAAAAAAGTGTTTAATAAAAAGAAAGAAATAAACAAAGAAGAGATACTAATAAATAGAAAGAAACAAAGAAAGAAAGAAGTGTTTAATAAAAAGAAACAAACAAACAAGCAAACAAAGAAGTTTTAGTAATAAATAGAAAGAAATAAAGAAAGAAGGAAGGAAAGAAGAGTTGAATAAAAAGAAACAAACAAACAAACAAACAAACAAGAGATACTAATAAATAGAAAGAAAGAAAGAAGTGTTTAATAAAAAGAAACAAACAAACAAGCAAACAAAGAAGTTTTAGTAATAAATAGAAAGAAAGAAAGAAAGAAAGAAAAAAAGAAAGAAAGAAGGAAAAAAGTGTTTAGTAAAAAGAAAGAAATAAACAAAGAAGAGATAGTAATAAATAGAAAGAAAGAAAGAAAGAAGGAAGGAAAGAGGAGTTGAATAAAAAGAAAAAAACAAAGAAACAAAGAAACAAAGAAGAGATACTAATAAATAGAAAGAAAGAAAGAAAGAAAGAAGAGATAATAAGAAAGACCAGAAAAGAAACCGAAAAATAAAACAAAAACGCCGTAATTATTCTTATTTATCATCTTAGAAACTCTCCGATTGTCTCACTGCTGAGTTAAAAACTTTAATGTCAGGTTCAAGAGTCATAGTTTTATGCGGATATATGGGGAAGATAGCTGTTAACTCTTAACTTGAACAGATTAAGATTATAGTTATTGGGAAAACATCCACTTGGTTCCAAAGAACAGCTGTTCCTGGAAAGAAACTGTTAAAGTGGTACTTACATCTCATCAATAGAATACAAAGGGAATGGGGTTGGTTCGCCAGAATGGGTGTGGCATGGCGGGTCTTAGTCGTAAACGTTAGAACTGGTAGAATGTAAGGATTGTAGTTCGTTTGAGTGCTTTCCATGGAAATAGCAAGAGTATCGAGCGGCCTGCAACGTTCGTGAGAGACGGATTGTAGGGTGGAAAATAAGTTGTCACCCACAAGGACGCAGAGACGCTTTTGGAAAGTGAAAACTTAGCAGCTCCTGATCAAATGTGGCAGCGGGTTTCCATTTGCGGCCTGATTTGGCTCTTCTAAAGGTAGACGATAGCACAAGCAGCCAGGTTCATACTGGCGTGGTGTTGGTGAAAAAATACCTCTTTTTCTCTCGCCCCTTTTCTATAATTTTCTAAGTCGGGATGATCTATATGATTTGAAAGTCATCATTAGAAGTTTTGATTTTCACTTAGGATCGTTCATGAAGGCCGTTCGTAACCCGAATTGTTTGTAAACCGAAACTATTTTTCCAATAGGAATCAATGTAGACAAAAAAAAAATTCACAGTAACATAAAATTTGAAACGAAAAGCATGGCACAACACACAAATATATACAACATGGCGGTCGACTCAGAAATTATTCCGTCCGTGTTAACTCGGTTCGGCAATGTTGTTCGACATGGGAAATTTTGTTCGATAACCGAGGTATTTTTCATTTCTGTGCGGAAACCGATTTGTTCGACATGTGAGATGTTCGAGAACCGAGGTTGCTCTGTAGTTTGGTATTCAAAGCATTGAATGTGACCAGACAGATTTTACTCCACTGAGCTGTTAGAGCAAGGTCAAAGGAGAGATCAGTTGCCAATCTCAGGCCATCTAGACTTTGGGAGGTGCCCGCTTATACAAGTGTATCATCAGCATAGACATTCACAAATGATCGGAGTATATTCTTAGGCAGATCATTTATGTAAAATAGAAAGAGGGTTGGGCCGACAAGCAGACCCTGGGGGACGCCTGCGGTGAACGTGTGGGCCGCAGAGGACTGGCCGTTAACAACTACTTTTAGGGGCCTATTCGTTAGGGGGCATTTTATAATTCCATCGCTAACTAACTTATGCTGGATCCCTCTCTGCCACACCTTGCCAAAAGACTTTGAAATAATGCGATCGTCATTGGAATGTATTTCTTATCTACACCCTTGTGCAAATTAATTGAAACAAAATTCTGTTATTATTTACATTTTTTTTTTTTGTATTTTTCTAATAAAACATAACCCAGTGCACATGTTAGAACTTCGTACGTCTATTCCATGACGTCGTTCCTTCCAGATTGACCACAGATTCTAAATTGGATTTAAATCAGGAAAGATTCCGAGCCAGTCAGTAGTACTTTGATTTGCTCACTGGTAAGACTTGCCAGTGTTTTTGTGCAGCATTACAATTATAGTACGCTTCCTTGGAGTAAAAAAATCTATATCCTATCTTAACAATATATTATTGAATAATTACACCCTTGGGCAAATTAATTGAAACAAAACGAATAATTCCGTTATTATTAACTTTTTCCGTATTTTTCCAGTGAAACATGACCCAGTGCACATGTTAGTACTTCGTATGTCTATTCCACGAAGTCTTTCCTTGCAGATCGACCACAGATTCTCAATTGGATTTAAATCAGGAGTTTCCGAGCCAGTCGATTGTACTTTGATTTCTCACTTGTCAGAGTGTTTGTGCAGTGTCACAATTTTTGTATGCTACCTAACAGTAACGTCCATTGCAGACAATGGCCGTAGGACAACTAGTCGATAGTCGAGACAATAGTGTCTGGCAGTGATAAAAATCTGATGCAATCATGAATGACGCAATATTTTTCAAGGCCAAATTTCATCATATACACCGAAAATAGATTCATATTAATGCACACCATTGCAAATGACCTAATTCGAGGGAAAAATAGAAATCGATTACACCCTGTCACTCCAGTGGGTCTAAAAATGATCGTATGTTGAAAGAAAGGAAACTAAAGTGGTTATTTGAATTAATTTTCAGGTATTTTTAAATAGACGTTTATTCACCACCATTAATAGAATCATTATTTAGAGATAAGACTACGTCTTGACTCATATTAGATTGTTGCAACAGTTCCTGTAGAAGCTGACAAAATCCTTTATTCATATGAATTTACAGCATCATTATTCAGCATTGAAAATATTTTCCTGGCCTTCAATGTCATTTTCAGCTGAACTACATATTCAATCCTCTTCTGTCTTTGCAACTGTTCCAGTATTAACATAATATCATCGCATAGTTATTCAATCAAGTTTTCGCATTAAACAGACTCAAAACTACAATAAAAATTGTGTGTTTAATAAAAGAAAAAAATGGTTCATTTCAGTGAATTCTTGAAGCTAACAAATACAAACTATATTTGTTAACTCTTCGACTTGATAAAAAAAACTAAAAAGAAGAGCTGTGTTGCATGAAGCGAAACCTGTCAACACCTGTAAAAATAAGATGTCTGCAGAATACGCTTCACGCGGATGAACATCACATGACAGCAAAAGCAACAGGTAAATTTAGGATGGCTGTTGTAGAACGCGTGAAGTAAAAGAATATATATCTCGGAAAAAGATCTTTTCCGTTCCAGACAATTACACAATAAAACAGCATCTCATTGTAATAAGAACGGGCAATGAACAGCTGAGTAAAGTCGAAAGACACTTCTAAGATTTGTAAACGACTTCCTACACTTGACTGATTACACAAGCAATGAATATCTGAGTAAACTTGAAAGACACTTACAAGGCTTATAATCGACTTCCAACACTTGACTGATTGTACAAGCAATAAAGAGCTCAGTAATCTTGAAAGACACTTCCAATGCTTGTAAACGATGTCATACATTTGACTGATTGTACAAGCAATAAAGATCTGCATAAACTTGAAAGACACTTCTAAGGCTTGTAAACGACGTCCTACACTTGACTGATTACACAAGCAATGAATATCTGAGTAAACTTGAAAGACACTTCTAAGGCTTGTAAAAGACTTCCTACACTTGACTGCTTCCACAAGCAATAAAGAGCTGAGTAAACTTGAAAGACACTTCTAAAGCTTGTAAACGATGTCCTACATTTGACTGATTATACAAGCAACAAAGGGCTGAGTAAACTTGAAAAGACTTCTAAGGTTTTTAAACGACATCCTAAACTTGACTGGTTACACAAGCAATAAAGAGCTCAGTAATCTTGAAAGGCGCTTCTAACGTTTGTAAACGATGCCCTACATTTGACTGATTACACAAGCAATAAAGATCTGAGTAAACTCGAAAGACATATCTAAGACTTGTAAGAGACGTCCTACATTTGACTGATTTTACAAGAAATAAAAAGCAGATAAAACATGATTGACATTTCTAAGGCTTGTAAACGACGTCCTACATTTCACTGATTGTATAAGCAATAAAGATCTGCATAAAGTTGAAAGACACTTCTAAGGCTTGTAAAGTAAGTCCTACACTTGACTGATTACACAAGAAATAAAGAGCTGAGTAATCTTGAAAGACACTTCTAAGACTTGTAAACAACGTCCTACACTTGACTGATTACACAAGCAATAAAGATCTGAGTAAACTTGAAAGACACTTACAAGGCTTATAATGGACTTCCAACACTTGACTGATTGTACAAGCAATAAACAGCTCAGTAATCTTGACAGACACTTCCAATGCTTGTAAACGATGTCCTACATTTGACTGATTGTACAAGCAATAAAGATCTGCATAAACATGAAAGACACTTCTAAGGCTTGTAAACGACGTCCTACACTTGACTGCTTCCACAAGCAATAAAGAGCTGAGTAAACTTGAAAGACACTTATAAGGCTTGTAAACGACGTCCTACACTTGACTGATTAGACATGAAATAAAGATCTGCGTAAACTTGAAAGACATTTGTAAAGCTTGTAAACGACGTCCTACACTTGACAGATTACACAAGCACTAAACAGCTGAGTAAACTTGAAAGACACTTCTAAGGCTTGTAAACGACGTCTTTACACTTGACTGATTAGACATGCAATAAAGATCTGCGTAAACTTGAAAGACACTTCTAAGGCTTCTAAACGACGTCCTACACTTGACTGATTACACAAGCAATAAACAGCTGAGTAAACTCGAAAGACATTTCTAAGGCTTGTTAACGACGTCCTACACTTGACTGATTACACAAGAAATAAACAGCTGAGTAAACTCGAAAGACGCTTCTAAGGCTTGTAAACGACGTCCTACACTTGACTGATTACACAAGCAATAAGGAGCTGAGTAAACTCGAAAAACACTTCTAAGGCTTGTAAACGACATCCTAAACTTGACTGATTACACAAGTAATAAATAGCTGAGTAAACTTGAAAGACACTTCTAAGGCTTCTAAACGACGTCCTACACTTGACTGATTGTACAAACTATAAATATCTGAGTAAACTTGAAAGACACTTCTAAGGCTTGTAAACGACGTTGTACACTTGACAGATTACGCAAGCAATAAACAGCTGAGTAAACTTGAAAGACACTTCTAAGGCTTGTAAACGACGTTGTACACTTGACAGATTACGCAAGCAATAAACAGCTGAGTAAACTTGAAAGAAACTTCTATGGCTTTTAAACGACGTCCTACACTTGACTGATTCCACAATCAATAAAGAGCTGAGTAAACTTGAAAGACACTTCTAAGGCTTCTAAACGACGTCCTACACTGGACTGATTGTACAAGCAATAAAATGCTGTGTTAATATGAAAAGCATTTTAAATTTTGTTTCTCTTTCTTAAATTCAAGCAATATTCTTTGTCCATTTTAATTTGTAGAAGTTTATTTTAAACCCATTCTTTTAAACACATTTATTTTAAACCCATTCTAGTAAATCTCTATTTTTTCTTTCCATGTCGTCTGACTGTCTCAATCTCTGTTATCGCACTCTCATCTGACCAAGCCTTCACTGTTACTGCGCGAATTGGTTTTATTTGATGTTTCATTTCTAGTGGGATGATCTTGCCTTCATTTCGACGATCGGAATGTTATTGAGTTTAGTATACTAAAGCTTGCTTGAGATGATCGATCTTGTTTGGCTCGAACAGGCGCGTTTAATTGAATCTTCTGTCTGCGTCACATTTGAAACATCCAATACGCTTCAACAACTCAGCTTTATTGATTTTTATAGCCTTTCTTCTTGTTTGCAGGATCTTTTTCTCCATTTTGTTTTTCATTTACCGACGTTTCTTCTTGCCTCTCTTCCTTTCTATTTCAAAAGATGTTGGCTTTACGTAATGCCTAATTTATTTATTCATTCTATTCTCCGTTTTTCATACAGATTAATAAAAAAAGAAACTATAACACTATCAAGGCTACCCGGCGTTGCCTGGGTTCTACTAGCATTTAAATTCATTAATATTCATTAAAAGTTAATTTTAAGTTTCGACCATTATTTTTTATTTGCCTTTCACTTTTCTATCATCCATTGATGCAATATGAACAGAGGTAAATAGGCTCGCCTATCAACCTGTTCCCACTTCTCCCCGGTCTTTTTAACAGGAGTAGAGATGTATCCATTGTTTTCTGGTTAGGATTAAATTCCCTCTTCTTTCTATCTAACGTCTCCGTCTAAATTTATACTCTTATTGCTTTTCAGTACCCTTCAAAAATCTTTTCATTCACTTTCTCTTCCAGTATGACCTTGCATCTTAAAGGTTGTTTAAGATTTGATTTTTTTTTTTTAAATTGAATTTTCTACAAGAAATTATTTACTAGTGCTTGTACGTGTAATTTTTTTCTCGCCTGAGTCCATCTACAAATTAACCATTGGTCTTTGCACTGAATACTTCTACAGTCTGGTGCTCCCGCTTTTCATTTCGAGGTCCTAGAAAAATGCAGATAGGAATATACAACGGGGTTGGTCCTGATCTGACATGTCTTCTGCAGTCACTATTTCACAGAGTTGTTTTGGCTTCCCTCTGTCTTTTCTACAAGTATTTCATGGCAACTGCTCCGACGAGCTACTTTCACTGATTCCCAAACTGCATGAATTTAAGCGTGCTACTAGGTTGGCATCTCGGCCCCACCCTTTCACTGCCGAAACGACTAAATGTAGCCATCCCCTCGACTCAGCTTCTTGTCTCGCACCCCCAGTCAGTGGAAATCCCTTCCTATCACTTGCTTCCCTGATAGCTATAATCTTCAAATATTCAAATGTAATGTCAATCGACATCTTCTAATGTCTTGACCTTGATCCATGTCCTTCTCTTTATCCTTTTCCCAAACACTACTCTTTATTCTTGATACCACTCTCTGTAACCCCTTGAGTGCTAGTGGCACTCCCGCCTCGCTTGGGGTGAATTGCCCCCCCCCCATTTTTTTTTTAATTTCTATTACATGACTTTGTTAGAGTAATTGTAAAATTTATCCGTTTACAAGGCAAGAAACATTCATTGTTGATTAAACGACAGTGTTGATGTCGGTTAACGTTTATAAAATGCTTTTATGAAAATATTTTTCAGAAAATTGGACTTCTCAAATGCACTAAATAGTATAGCTTTTTCTAGTGTGAATAGGATTTTTTCAATACGTTTTTTTAAATGTAAAGTTATCATCTGGATCATTAAATTGACTTGAATTTAAGCGAACTTCTCTTAAAAAAAACTTATCTTCGCCGACGCGTTTCGTCCACTGTGGGACTTTATCAAGGCAAATATAGCGGTTTTATTTTGTGAAAAGTATTAATATACACGAGCAAAAATGTTGTTGATTTTTAGACATATAACTGTTTATGAATATTGATGAGGTTAACGGAACAGTCAGGCAAGTCCATGGACATGAGGTGACTAAGAAAAAAAAGTGAATAGGTGATTTTTTTGTACACACACACACACACACATATATATATATGTATATATATATATATATATATAGTGTATTTAGGTAGCAACCCTTCTTTCATGTAAGTTTCATTATATGATCTTATAATTCCTTATATGATCTTATAATTTTTTTTCTTTAGATAAATTATAAAGGTTTTTTCATTAAGACGGATTAAATATAAAGGGTGTTTCATTAAGACGGATCAAAGTCAGCAGTAAATAAATCAGTGTTATTGGTGAAAATTTATTTATTTCTCTATTGGATCATTTTATTTAAGTCATAGCAATTATGGGCGAAATATAATATCGCCCAAATGTTCATCAAATCTGAAAGATGCTTAAACTTAATTCACATTTAAAATCGCTCCAAGTTATTGGAATACCCTTTACAAAAACTGTCCAAATGTTATATTTTTCCGAGTGCTTTTGGCTATACATTTAGCCATTTTCAAGGATGAAATATATTAACTAGAAATAGATTGTTGTATGTATTTATTTATATAGTTTGTTTTTTTTTGTTTTTTTTCAAAACATAGTCAACATATTGGATCCATGTTCATAGTGCATATTATTGAGTATTTTTTGTTTTTATTAATAAGGCTTCCATTACTTTTAGCATTTCTTTACATGTGTATATATATATATATATATATATATATATATATATATATATATATATATATATATGTATGTATATATATATATATATATATATATATATATATATATGTGTATATATATATATATATATATATGTATGTATATATATATATATGTATGTATATATATATATATATGTATGTATATATATATATATATATATATATATATATATATATATATATATATATATGGGTGTGTGTGTGTGTGTGTATGTGTGGGGTGCGAATTAGTATTTAATGAATGCAATTTTTACAAAAGAAATGTGTTCAGTGACGAGAGCAGAAAATATATAAACAGTGTGGATATAGGTTTTATTACTGGATGGCGACAGTCTGTTTCATGCTTAAACACAATCGGCAGGCCAGGGGAATTGAAGAGTTGGTCAACTATTTATATATGTTTGGGGCCATTATTTCTGATTTTATTGTCTCGTTATAACAGCTATTGAATAGGACTAAATATAAGGAAGAAAATGGATAAAACATCTCCAGTGGACAATATAAACCGTAATAAAACTGAGAAGTTTGCTTAGACAGGAAAATATCTATAATTTCATCCCCTGGACAACACAAACAAAGGGTCATATTTACGAATATGACATCAAATTCTTACCCCGTCACGTAAAAGTTGAAAACTAAAGAAAGATAATAATTCGTATCACATACAATTTGTTTGGGGGTTCACTGTTTTCCCATATCTGGGACCCTAACAGGTGCTACCACTCCGGGTCAGCGTTGACCTGCGGAGAACAGCAATTAAGAGGTGATTCAACGCAAAATGCACCAATCTCCCGATCAGATGCCTTGTTATCAGGATATATATATATATATATATATATATAGGATGGCGACAGTCTGTATCATGCTTAAATGCAATCAGCTGGCTATGAGAGTGGAAGAGTAGTTCAGCAAAGTCCGACAATTATTTTAAGACATTTTTATGTTTATACATTCTTTTTATAGATACAAATATTTAAGTAAATGCTCTGTTTTTTATAAGCAAATTCGACCTTAATAATCGAACGCTCCTCTGTGGCCAAATGGGTTAAAGGCACGTCAGGCTATATGACGGCTCCGTATAGGATAGAGGTTCGACGCATATTTTCTATGAAGATTTCTCGCACATTCAGGCCGGTAAATGTAGTTAATACTGTTTATTATAAACAGAGCATTTACTTAAATATTTGTATGTATAAAAAGAATGTATAAACATAAAAATGTCTTAAAATAATTGTCGGACTTTGTCCATTTCATAATATATATACTAGCCGAGGTACCGGTGTTGCCCGGATGTACTTACTGCAATTATATAACCGCACCCCCTGCCTAAAAATGTCTGCATGCATCCCCGATGCATGTATCATTCGTTGATATACTAAGCTGCTCCCCTATTCATTTTTTTATATGTCATTCGTAAGTGTTTGATTATTCTTAATAAAGGAATTCAATCAATAAAAACTTCTTGTGTGTTCGTTGCGCGGTGTTAAATTCTTTCAATGTTTTAGACTTTCAGTAAATTTCCTCGGGCCGTAATAATTTTCAAATAGTACAGCATTGTTCGCAAATCTAATAATCAGATGAAAACAGGAAAGAAGCATCAGATCTTGACTCACCTGCAAGTACAAACGTATGAACACACGCATCTTCATCGCACGTTTACTGTAAAGCCGTTTTTTTTTTTTTACCTTTTAACGCTTCAATAATCCTTCTCAAACAATCTTTGCATCAAAGGTTCTTCGAATGCCAATTTAGGATGGAATCATATGAAGAAACTAAATGGCAAAAGCCGATTTTGGACCTAGTTTGTCACAGATCTCGTCCTATTAGGTGAAATAAACTAAACCAAACATTTACGCCAGACAATTTGTGTGCCATATGTAATTTACATGGCAGATTTGGAAAGCATTGGATGAAAAACCAGGGAGTTATGGCCGAAAAACGAACTTTTTCAACAATTTTTCATGTTTTGTTTGTTATACACGGGGAAGCGACCAGCACTAAAAACACACTATCTTATTTGCATAATGGCAAATGTTTCGCAAATGTGGAAGATACTCAAGTTTTATTTTAAGTAGTACGAAACATTCGATTTTTTTCACAGCAAATTTTTTTTTTTTTTTTTTTTTGCTTGAAGCCAGTATCGCAGGAAAATAAATCTAAAATATTTACATTAAATCAGTTTTTAAGGAAATCAGACGTTCCAACATAGACATCTGATTTTTTTTTCCTGCTTTAGGATTAGATATATTTTGTGACGAAATGGCAAGTAAACAACAAAATGGTAATTTTTAATCGTTTTACCCTGAGGAAGGCAATAAAGCTCCTAAGATGAGATATCCCTTGACTAGATTGACAGCTAGATCTCTTGACCAAATCCAAAGAAGAATCAGCCATATTAATGGTCCTAACCTGGCCTCTCGTTTCCAGTCACTTTCCCACTGCCTTAAGATTGCTTCACTGTACCTTTTCTATAATTTCATGGTAATTGTTCGGATGAGCCCCTTTTATTTCTGTCCCCATTTTTCTTTGGTTTAATTCCCCAACCCCTCCCCTGTTTTAGGTGGTCAGTGATGTCAGTTCACTGGTAGATGCGGGGCGCCTTTCGTTTCTAGTTTGATTTTTCTATTCGTTGTTACGTCTGAATGATAGTGTGTTTGAGTTAGTATTTGGGATGAATGATTGATTTTATATTATTAAAAGTCCCGCATTAATTTCGTCCAGTTAACTGATGTTTTTGCCACATTTAGAGATTGCAGGAGGTTTTATTACTAATATTATTTTATTTAGTTTCTTGTAAATAATTTTGTTTTCATATTGTAAATATTGTTGGCTAGTTTTTAAATTGCTGTTTTATTCCCCTCCTCCAGAGACAATGAATAAACATATGGGGACTAGTTAGGATTTTCATAGAGACAAGAGGTATTATGGTGGCTGTAGTAAGAAAAGTAAGAATGCGTTGTTTTGGTGTTAAGAATGTTATGGTATGTTTAGGTCAATGTTTATGGCTAGCTAAATTTAATGTTAAGGCAGAAGAAGACTGACATTTCCCCGTTCCCCATTTTTGGCTTTGTGCTTCCTTTTCTGTACATAGCAGAAATAAATATCACCCTTTGTTGTTGTACATATGGAGACTTGTTAGGATTTTCATCGAGACATTGGGGTATTATGGTGGATGTAGTAAGTATGGTAAGAAAGCGTTGTTTTAGTGTAAGGAATATTGTGGTATGTTTGGGTCAGTGTTTGTGGCTAGCTAAGTTTAAATTTAAGACAGAAAAAGCGAAAAAGACCGTCCTTTTCCTCATTTTGGCCTTATGCCACATTTTCTGTATATAGCAGAAATAAATATCACCCTTCGGTATAGTACCTATTCTTTATGAATTTAAACGAAGCACCATATTGGCCTCAAGGTCTTATCATTTTACATTTGAAATAGCTAGATATAGCTGTAAGTTCTATGTTAGCAGCTTCTTCTCTCGCACTTCTTGCTTGTGGAACTTTCTTCCTGTTTCTTGCTTCTCAATCGTCTTTAATCTTCAAAAATGTAAATGCAATGTCAATCGTTATCTTCTGTCTTAATTATTTTCCTTTTATTTTTCTCTCTCATTAATAATGTTTTCTTTTTCTCATATTATTTCACACAAACCCTATGCATCTTAGTGGCTTTGTTGCCTTGCTTTGGGTGAAAGAATTAAAAACAAATTATAAATGCTTCCATTGAAGATGTAGTTTCGTGTTAGTTACGGCTTATAGGATTTTCGCAGAAATATAAATTACAACCTTTGCTGATTTGTGACCCAAGCATAATAAAAAAAAAACAACGGTTGCAAGGTGTTAATCTGTATAATAAATGCGAATGCCACTGTGATACTGTATCACACTTTTTCAATTTTACTCCTAGACGGCATAGCCAAATATATCATACCGTTTTAGAATCAAGCCGATTCCGTGAGTAAATTAAAAACATTCCCGATCAGATCCGGGCCAGAAATCCTGAAATTTTGGATCATCAAACTTTCATTACAAGGTTTGCTTTTGGATTCCGCCATATTGGCTTCAACTGATAAAAATATAAATAAAGGAACACAACTCTCTGACTTTCAATAGCCCATGTTGAAATACAAAAATACTGTTCTCAAATTACAGTGTTTCAAAATAAAATTGTCCTTGTTTTCAACTTTAATCCTAGAGGTCGTAGGCCAACATATCATTTTGAAATCAGGCCGACGCCATGAGCAAATTAAAAACATCCCGGGTAGGGATCCAGACCCGCAATCCTAACATTTTGGATTCTCAAGTTTTCATTACTGCGATTGTTTTAAGTGATTTCTTACGTGATTTTTTTTTAAACGAATTCTTTTGTACAATAACAATTTTTATCACTTGGAATTAAATTTGGAATAATCAAAATTATTTGCGAAGTCCAGCGAAAGTCATACCAGAATTAAAAATAATTGACTGTATGTATCTACAAACATGAAAAATTGTTAAATTAAGTGGAAACAAGAATTATCGTTGAAATTTTTAAAAGTTATCAATTTTGAGTTTTGTAGTGTATTGTTACCTTGCCTACCTATTTTGATGAAGGCCCAATAAAGAGCTCACAGCAAGAGCTAGCTTAAATGCCACCCGATAGAGATCACATCGGAGTCTACCATATTAGGTTACCAATTACTAGCAACGTTGGCAGCGTATTGAAGAGGAATATTTTCTTGTGACATCGGGAGAAATATAATTCAACGATAGGTTTGATTTGGTTTGCTTTGCTTATAGGCATATCAACCCCAATGGGTTATTTAATGCCGATAAAATTTTTATTGCTGGTAATGTTTTTTCCTTCAAAAATGTATAGCTGGTAATTTTTTTCAAAAACTGTATAAGTGGTAATATTTTTTTCAAAAAGGTATTATGGGTAATTTTTTTTTCAAAAAGGTATTATGGGTAATATTTTTTTCAAAAAGGTATTATGGGTAATTTTTTTTCAAAAAGGTATTATGGCAACTTTTTTTTCAAAAAGGTATTATGGGTAATATTTTATTCAAAAAGGTATTATGGGTAATTTTTTTTTCAAAAAGGTATTATGGGTAATTTTTTTTTCAAAAAGGTATTATGGGTAATATTTTTTTCAAAAAGGTATTATGGGTAATTTTTTTTTCGAAAAGGTATTATGGGTAATTTTTTTTTCAAAAAGGTATTATGGGTAATATTTTTTCAAAAAGGTATTATGGGTAATTTTTTTTTCAAAAAGGTATTATGGGTAATTTTTTTTTTTTCAAAAATGTATTGCTGATAAAAATGTATTGTTGATAATAATTTTTTCCTTCAAAAATTTATTGCTGGTAATATTTTTTTACAAAGTATTTCTGTTATTAAACCTGCTTTTACACTTTCATAGTGTTTTGACCCCAGTTTGGGGGTTAACTATTTACCTATACCTAGGACCCTAAAAGGTTCTACCACCCTGGGTTAGGTAGGACCTGGGAACACCAGCAATTAAGATCAGAGACCATGATGCCGGATATAGTTTATCGTCTTACCCAGGACGCGGATGTAGTTTATCGTCTTACCCAGGACGTGGATGTAGTTATCGTCTTACCCAGGACATGGATGTAGTTTATCGTCTTCCTCAGGACGGTCAGCAATACTTTCTAGTATAGATATTAAAGTGGTCACATGTATATTTTTATTTGTTTTCGAAAGGCGGTAGTATAGTCTTTATTTTGCCTCTCTGGCGACACGTTGGGAACAAAGAATTTCCTAGAAGTGGAAAACGAGACACGTCTTGTTCGTTCGGTATCTCGTGGTTAAAGAGAAAAATAAGGGAGACAATTTGTACTCTTTACTGTTAAACTCCACCTAGCGAGCGTCAGAAGTCTCCGTGCTGATTAGGTGGGATAATCACATAACATCTACTAAGCTGAGTTGAAACCAAGTCGCAAACACATGGTTTTGGATCCGACTGGCTTCAGCCGCTATAGTTTGCCAGATTATTTCGTGGAACAGTGTCATTAAAGTTACATGGTCGGTGTGTAAATGAAATCTGGGAGCGTGTAAGGTGGGGGGGATCAATACGAATGCGCGCATGCGTGAAGGTGATCGTCTGAGAGAATGAGTAATTATGAAGCGCGTAGTCATCTTAATTAGGTATCTGATATTGAATATTTAATATTCCATTTCCGTCTTCTGAGAAAATGTTTATCGATACCTAGCTACTAATTGATCGGAATGATTTCCCTCATCGGAATACGTACAAGCAACATGAATAAATAAGGATACAATTTAAGAGTTATATATATATATATATATATATATATATATATATATATATATATATATATATACATATACATATATATATATATATATATATATGTATATATGTGTGTGTATTGTGTGTATACGGTGTCCGTAAAGTTCGTGTGCACTTTAAAAAATTTATAACTTTATTTGTATTTGCGATAGAAATAATCTGTAAAAAATGTTATAAAGTTTAATGTACCTAGTTTTAAGTATAGCTAAATAACTAAAATGTGATTTCAGGCATTACTGTAAATCAGTTGGCAAATGTTTTCCATGAACTGCAAAATCGTATTACCCTTTGTATTGCTAATGATGGAGAACATGTGGAAAGTTAAATAAAATTTCTAGAAAACCTTAAAAAATATAGATTTACTTCTTTCCAATCCATTTTACAAATTATTTCTATCGCAAATACAAATAAAGTTATAATTTTTTAAAGTGCACGCGAACTTTATGGACACCCTGTGTGTGGGGGGTGCATATATATATATATATATATATATATATATATATATATATATATATATATATATATATGTATGTATGTATGAAAATTAATTGAAACAAAACCAATAATTATTTATTAACTTTTTTTCGTATTTTTCCAATGAAACATGGCCCAGTGCACATGTTAATACTTAGTATGTCCATTCCACGAAGTCTTTCCTTGCAGATTTACTACAGATTATCGACTAGATTTAAATCGGGAGAGTTTCAGTCTATAGTACTTTGATTTCCTCACTAGTAACGCTTGCCAGTGAGTTCGTGGAGCGTTACAATTTTCTTAAACTTCCTTAGATTGCAAAACATCAAAGTCGA